>WKFP01014670.1:640454-672692 GCA_011057875.1 Pterocles orientalis | reverse complement strand
CGTTGTCCATCATCTTCCTCCACTCCTTCTCCAGTCTTCCTCGTGCGCCCTCGGAGTGACGGGTGAGGCGGGGGAGTGGGACATACCCGCTAGCATTTATTTATCTTTAGTGCGCATACAGACGAAAAAAAGATTAAAGAAGAAAAAAAGTAGGGAAAGGGAATAAAAAGCAAAGCGAAAGATCATTCGCTTCAGGAAACAGATCAGATAACTCCCCCTCTGGCCCCTCCAAATTGTCCCCATCCAAGATGCTCCGAAACGCTGAGCGAAGCCGGTGGCGAGCCCGCACCGCGCTCCGGGACTGTCCTTGCCCGGCGAGGGGCGAGCAGGACCAGCGCCTGCCAAGAGGGGCCACTGCACGTCCCCTGGGTCCCCTGGGTCCCGCGGGCTCACCCCCCTCGGACCGAGGGCTCTCTGACCGCCTGTCGTCCAGGCCCGACGTGAGCCCAAAAGTTCAGGCAAGAGCCGGAGCTTTCCCGGCTGCCGGCAGGTACCGCCGTTACCCGAAACCATTAACCATTGCCTCGCCCCTCGCTGCCTGCCCGACCGCACCTGCCCGCGCGCTGCCCGACGTGCGCACCCGCTGCCCGCGCTCCTGCTGCCCGCCCTGGGGCACCGCGGGGGCAGCAGCGCCAGGACGCGCCGCATTCGGAGCGCGGGGGTTTCCCCGATTTGGAAAAAACTACGCTCCCACAAGATGGAAGGCTGCGGGTTCCTCCTCGTCTTCAACACTCCCCCCTTCCAAAAAAAAAAAGGGGCCGATGTTCTCGTTTTCCGCTCCTATGTGAAAGCCTAGGGCTCGGAAAAAACAGCGAAGAAATACGCGGAGGGCACGTTCCGCGCGTGGGGGCTACCTGAGCCACCCGGAGGCGCTTGCTAACTCGGTGGCCCCGGCGGGGTGTCCCGCGGAGCCCCGCAGGAGTCTGCGAAGCGTTCTTCCCCCCGCACGGGGTCGGGCACCCCCAAAATAAGAGAGCAACGCCGCTGCAGTCCCCGACGGGAAGTGCGCCTGAGGTGCCGGAGACTCTCTCGGTCCCCTGAACACAGCTGCCCGCCTGGGCCCACAAGTCCCGCGCCTCCTCCCCCCCCCCGGCAGCCTCTTCCCTGCCCACCCACCGGGGGTCGGAGTCTGCACCCCCCTCTGCGCTTTCTGCACGGCAGCAGCGCGGATGTTCGAGGAATTTGGGGTACCTGCTGCAGGTGGGCTAGCGGTCCCGGGGAAGGACCGGATCCGGCCCCCTCTGTATCTCCCGGCCTGTGCCTTTCCTTTAATGGGTTTATAATAAACTATCGCGACACCCCCACGTCTCTCATCGTCAAGGTGCTCGGTGCGCACAGGTCGGGCAGGGATGGGCCGAGGGACTGCCCTCTCCGGCCGGAGGGTCGGATGCTCAGACACAGTGGGCACCACACGCCGGCTGCCTCACCAGGAGTGGGAACCTAACCCCTCTAGGAGGGGTTTTAACAGCAAGGGGTAGCTGCGTTTGGCCAAAAGCACCGACGATTCCCTGAGAGAAGGGGAACCCAGGTTCAAGCGGTGATTTGACTGGCAAGTCCTTCGGGCTGTTGCCCCGCCCTGAGGGGTCCCTGCTTCCGCGGTTTTGGGGTGAATGAATGAATGGTAAAAGCCAGAGACGGCTCTTGCCACGAAACCTGATGAACGCAATTTTGCAACGCGACGAAGAGCTTAATTTTTTACTTTTTTCCCCCGTGTTTTCCCCCAGACGCAGAGGCGCTGGAATCGGCTCCCCTCGGCAGGTTAGGAAGGGGATGGGCGTCCTGGCACTTACGCGCCCGGCGACCCGTAGCCTCACGGGCACGGAACAGCCACATCAGCGCGCTCAGGCTCCGCGGTGAGGGGCGTGGAGCCTGTCCCGGCGCAGCCGCCTCTCCCGTCGCCTGCTTCTCCCGCAGCGGGGACAGCGGGGTCCCCCCTCCCCACCTGTGCCATGCAGTCTGCCACCCTGAATTTCGCTGTCGGGCGAGACGCAGGACTCCACGCGCGGTGTCGCTAGGTGATGGGTGCCTGAGCCCGCTCCGGGGCACCGGGCCGTTTCGGGTCGCATTTCCCTGCCCCAGCATCCCGACGTTTCCGCAATCGCCCACCCGTGGCGGCCTTTAAAGGTCCCCCGCGCTGGGGAGGCTCTCGGTGCTCTCGGGCTTTCGGGGAGGCTGCAGCGGGGAGACTCCGGTGTCGGGGGGCAAGACCCAAGGGCACCGGGGCGGTGACAGCTCTCGGGAAGGACACGCGGGGCACACGCACACCGACTTCTCCCCGGTACCTGGCATCCCCCAGGGCCCCCCCGTAGTGCCCGGTGCTGGGAGCTCCTCGGGGCTCCTGGCTCCCACCGCACTCCCGGTGAGGTGTCCCGTACGCTCCGTCGAAACAAGCCGCGGGCATGAAGCCTCCGGGAGGTCCCGCCGGGGCTCTGCGGGTTCCGGAGCAGTGCCCCCCGCCTCGGGGGGAAGGTGAGAGGTGCGGTGAGGGGAGGGGACGGGAGGGGAGAGGTGTTTGCACACTGTGCCAAGAAGCAGCGGGAAGCGGCAGGGGCTGCCGGGCTGGGGGTGCCGGGGTTCGGCCCCGCTCCCTCGGTGCGGTCAGGTTGAGAAGCCGGGAGGGCGGCTGGAGCCCGGGGCCACGAACACCAAAACGTTTAGAGTGTATCTATGAAGAAGCGAGAGAAGGTAAGAAATTGTTTTTGTTTCACTATTTTTGTCAGGGGGGATAGGTAACTTTCACGAGCCATTCCACATTAACGCCCTTTAATTTTGGTTTCCACAGCTTATGTTTTCGAGGCTTTCCAAGGGCACCCACGCGGGAACAACCCCCACAGCGTGTGAGCTCCCCCTCTGCCCGTTCAGCAGAGGCTCTGAGCTGTGCAGCCCTACCTCCCCTCCACACACTACAATACCCACCGAAACCCGCACCTGCTGAAGACACAAGATTAAAGAACTATGCTCCACTGCACGAAAGGTACTGTAAAATGTAATGGCAACCTGGTACTGGAACACAGAAGAACCTGTTTTCCTTATCTATACAGTGGAAACATTTTCTTTCCAGTGAGGGGAGTAACAGAGAGGTCAGGCGGCAGCGTTAGGTTTACGGTTGGACTTGATCTTTAAAGGTCCTTTTCAACCTAAACGATTCTAGGATTCTAGGATTCTAGGGTTCTAAGACGAGGTGGAGGCACAAAGCAGGAGCTTCAGGGTCAGGTTCTTGCTTCCCAAGCAAAAAACAATCAACCATCACTACCAGCCAAAAGAAATCTTATATATTTTATTTGCCTTCCATGGACTTGTATGTTTCGCACATCTTTTATTATCCCATTGCACCTCCAAAAAGTTGTTGTACCTTAGCCTGAGATCACAGGCTGCAGCATGAGATTTTGGCAACCTCCCTTCTGCTACAGCTGTTAAAGATTTAGCCTCCAGTGGAATTGATTCATTCCATTGCTTATGCCAGATATTAAGTGACTAAATCAGCTGTTGGGGTGGTTCCTTATGCAGCCAAAATCATCAGCTCCCATGTGCCGCCCACTGGAGGTATCACCACCTAAGCCAGACCAACACTGACGTACCGAAAGACCAGCCAATTACATTAAACAGTGACTACATCACATACAGCTCATATCAGTTTTGCTATTACCAAAGAACAGCAGAAGCTAAGAGAGACAATGAAACAGCAAAAATTCTGGTTTTAGCCCAAGATAGGGGTTTGAGAATTGAAATTAACGGGTATCTTCATCCTTCATCCTAATTTCTGCAGGAGACGAAGCAATGGAAATCATGTAGGGATTTTTGTCTTTAAAGTATGTTCCCTTAATACCCTCAAATAATAATCCTTAAATGCATTACTTCTTGCCTTCATGGGATTTAAGTGGATTTAAATAATTCCTAGACCTTGCACAGTCCCTTTATGGCTAAATACCTTTTATCCTCTGGTACCTGCATGTATTTTGCTAAGCAAGTCTCATGGTGTGGTGCATTAGAAATATCCAGATGGGCAACACCGACATCTGTAGTACTATCAGGAGCTGCTGAAGAGATAATTGTGGTGTCAAGAGGCTGTGGTGGGGAATGAGTAGCAAGCACAGATGAACTTTAAGAGCAAACAGACCATTTTAATTCAATATTCCAGAATGGGAAAGACAAATAGAGACATCCCTGCAGAACTGTTTTCAAAGACTGGTTTCTATGAAATCTCAATAGTATTATGGGCATATCCCATTTACTTGAGAATACTTACTTTTCTGTTGGTTATTTGAGAGTCTTATATGTTTGCTCAGCTGACTCATCCTGACTTCTTCCCCTTTGCTGCCCATAGGCACTTTTTGTCACTGCACGCCTACATGCTTTATATCCAGCCTCTATATGGGTTACAGTTGTCTTGGACGAGCTGGACGAAGTGAAACCTCCAGGTTCATTTCAACTGATTTGAACTGCTGCCAAGGCAAGGGCCACATTCTGAATTTCAGGAACTGAGTTTTAAAAATCTCATGGGCACAGATCTAGTAAAGAACAGAGCACTCAGTTGCCATTTATTTCCAGAAGGTATTTCTGCATCTTCTTAAGGTTGAATTTTATGAAGACTCCCCCCATCAAATTCTAGCCTTAAGCTGTGGTTTGGTTTTACACACGGCTGTGAGGCAGTTTGCCTTCTACAAAAAAACCCAATGGCTTTAAATCTAGTATGATTGGATACTTGGTTGTGATCTTTGTGAAGGGAGCTGGAGTTCAGCAGAGAAGCAGACAATTTTTTTTTTCTCCAGGATATACCTTATAAAATGGAAATTTTTATATAAAACAAGAAAATATGAGCTTTTTCAGAAATCCATATAAAATACTGAATTTTATAAGTCTAATTCAGCTCCACGCAAGATTGTCATTTGAAACACATCCTCATTCCTAGTATGCAAAAGAAAATGGCATTTTAGGCTTCTGTATCTATAAAGTTAACAGATTAGTAAACAAACATAAATCTTCAACCAGTTCCTCCAAGCAGATGCCCAAACCACACCAAGTACCGTAAGAAGTGCTCCTATTTGCTAGGTTTGTGGGCAGCCGTCAGCGAAGAAGGCAGGTACCAGCTGGGGATGAAGAGTGACTGGCTTTTTCTCTCCAGGAGGTGGTTTCTTCAGGTCAGGATCAAGGAAGTAGCAGGGCGGGTTAGAGTATTTTGCAGGATCGTCAATCTGACATCTTCCGACAACAGTAGATTCACACCCAAAAATTATAAATAAGGAGAAATGTGTGTTAACTGCAGCATATGAGCAGAAAACCTCTTATGTGCCTCCAGAAAAAAACCATAATTTGTCTATTTGGGAAAAATAAAAAGCATATGCTTGGAGCTGTTATCATATAAACACATGCCTAGAACATGAACTTTTCCAGCAAGCAAGTAAATTGACTTGTCACTCAACATAGTTTCTATATACTGAAACGTAAAGTAATTAGAAGACAGCTGCTGGGCTCCATTCAGAAATGTTTGATTTATTTTTATAACACTCAGGATATTTTCTGTGTTTTCAGAGGTATTAGATTTCAGTTTGCTACAGTTAATGTAATAGAATATTCTGTAGTCATTATTGACTGCAACTGCCAACGTACAATTCAGGAATTAAAGTCCAACGTAGAGAACTGGCGAAGGATATTGAAAACAGTTTGTGCTCATACTTTATCTTACAGCCGATGTTTAGAACTGAGTTGGTTTTCGAGGAGTTACAAGGGGGTGTGCAAGCTGGTTTAAGAGAAAAGCAAATGTCCACAGACATAGCACTCTGGTCTGCGATCAGCAGCACAAGGACACTGGGTTGGTCTTTGACTTGAAGCTGGTTTGGCCTGAGAGGAACAGATATCTGGAATTTAAAGGTTATGACAGTAGACTTGGCAATACACGGTGGCATTCAGTATACCCTCCTGCATCAGTCTGGTTACTCTGTTCTCATTAGGGACAGCATTTTCTCACTACTAAATTGGCTTATACGGTCCAAAAGTGCTCGTGCTTTCCCTGTGAGCTGAAATGAAGTGGTGCCCTGGAGACTCTGAAGAAATCTTGGTGCAAGAGGAACCTGCCTGTCTCCATCAGGGATGGCATCACCTGGTCATGAGGTTTAAAAGTGACCCAAGAGCCTGCTTTTCAGTGACATTGGGACTCATGGCATCACACTGAGGACTGACCAACCAAATTCTGCCTGCATGCTTGTGTCCCTGCCTAAATTTTACCTGAAACTGTAATTGTAGAAAGTTTTAACTTTCTCTTGATGAGGAGGTGGGGGTAGTGTGTGGCTGTTGTCCCGATGGTAGCCACAGCTCAGTACCTTTCCTGTCCACTCCCCAGGGACCTCTTGGATGCTCCAGTCTGGGTGTCCCCTAACTAGCAGGATATAAAGAGCAGTACTCGTCTTGGCAGCATCTTGCAGCACTGCTGTGCTGTGACTGCTGATGGAAAAATCATGAGGCTTTGGAGGCAGAGGCAGAGTCCCCAAGCATGCTGTGCCATGAGACTGTTTTGCTGTGTGGGGTTTCCTCCTGGAAATCCAAAAACATTTCTCATACTGGAGAGATGCTCAGTCATCTCTCAGGAACATGGGTGATCAAATACTTAAAAGCCAGAGACTGCCTGTGGTGAAATAACACAGCCCTTCTCTGATGGCAGCAGATAATCGCTATGAAGCCACTGGACCCATGGAACTGAGTTAAATCTCCCCCTCTCAACAATACAGTTAACCTCAAAGGTATCGATTCTTTGGGAATCTGTTAGAGCATTTTTGTCTTCCAACATTTACAAGGATTTCCAGTATTTCCTTTCTGGTATCTTAAGTTTGACTGTCTTGAAGTGAAAAAAAAAATAATTAGTTCATAGAAATTTATTAAAAAACCATGAAATACTACCATGCTACAGAACCAGCTCTAGCTACACTTCACAGATATGGGCAGAAGCAGCTCAATCAGGCACACGGATTGGCTTTCTTTCTGCACTTTAAGGTATAAGCATTACAGATAGTCCAGATGCCCAGTTCATGCAGAACAATATGAGATTATCAGCCTTTGGCAGAAGTGACAAATAATATCAACCTCCTGATTTATTGCAGTGAGTTCTCACTCTACTGCTTTGAGGTTGAGTGTGAGACCTTGGTATGAAGCCCGGGATCTCCTGCTTGTATGACACTTCCCATAGGAGATAAGATACATGAACAGTAGAGCAGTTTACCCTACTTTACTGATGCAATATTTCAGTTTTAATGCCTGTAGTCTCAATCCCATAGTCTCCACATTTCACAGGCTTTTGGGAACATGGATGAGAGAACACACATTACTGTGAATCATAAGGCAACACACATAACCTGGCTCATGCCTGAAATCTGACATGTACTGTGTATACTTAGCTTGTTCATATACAGTTTATACGGTAAACACAGCAGCAAATGATTACTGGTGTCTATTATACTTAAGGTTGCCAAATATTTTCAATTTAATAATTTTCTTTCCTGTTTTCATGTGATCAATTTTCTTTAAGAAATATTCTGTGGCTTCAAATTTCCTCTCTGTGGTTTTTGCCTCTAAATTATTTTCCCAAGTAATTTTTTACAATGTTCTTTCATCCACTTTTGAAGTGGTGATGGTTAAAAAAAAAAGAAAAAAAAAAGAAAAAAAATTTTCCACATAGACTAAACCTCACAAACTATGAAAGAGTCACAGCAAAGTTAACATAGACATAACCTGCACCGAAGGCCAGTGTCTTACAGTCAGATTTTGATTAATTTTTTCACTAATTTTGTCTGCTTTGTAGTAGGAACCTTTAATTTTGGGAAAGAAATTTAAGAGTTTTGACTGGAAAGGCAGATACTTAGCATCGGTTGTCCTCAGTCCTCAGCCTCCAGATATATTACACTCATTAAGTGTCCCATTCCTCTGTCTGCATTTTTGTTTCTAAGAAGCAGAGCTCATACCCTCTTTAGGATGAATAACTTGGAAAGAAGGAATTTACAAGCTCCACAAGTTTATTGATTCCAGATTTCTTTCCTTTTTTTTTTCCCCTCCACACATAATTTGAGATGCCTTTTCCTTAAAAGTTTAGATAAATATGTTGAAAACATTAATGCATTATAAAGGTCAAAAGATTAAGCATTCAAAAGTCAGCCAACTTCAAGAATTGTTATAGTGAGATTTGTATGATCTATATCCATCTCCAAAGATGTCGAATCAAGGACAGCTACAAACTTGCTCCACCATCTCAATCTAGTTTCTGAGCTGCCTAAAGAGTTTGTATCATGTTTAATTCTTTGCTCAGACATAAACTAGAAAGAAAAGATTTAACTGCATTGTCAAAAATTAACATGAAACTCCCCTGATCTTGGTAGGCAAGGTATGCATAAAATGTAATTAACTGTGCTCTATCACCATAGCACTGGTATTTTCAGGTATGTTCTCAGACATCCAGAGACTGGGCTTAGACAAAAAAATCTATTACTGGTCACAGTGACATAAACAATTTCAGGAAAACAAATAGACTGCTCCATATATACTAAACTAGATGGATTTTGCTTCAGGGAAAAAAAATCCAGTGAATTTACCTTATAACAATGGCTACTAGGTATGTATTTCTGGATAAGTTTTTCTCTATAGATCAGCTCTTCTAGTGTGAAACTACACACCAGTTATACAGACCAGGACAGGCTGGGAGTGACTTTGCTATCTATTTCGTATTAGAAGGATGGCTACTCTTCCCTCTTCCCAGTTTAGGGACTTCCAGGACAGCAAGCTGGGCCAACTGCAAGGAATTAATTAATTCTCCTTATCGCACTGCAACTGATGAGTTTGGCTGCAATGTAGCTGTTTTAAAGGGTAATTAAATTTGATTTAATCTTTAACCCTTATTTTCTAAGAAAGTGATACTCAGGATGGATAAATGCTTGGTATGGTTGTGGTTTAAACCAAAACTAAACTAAACTAGACTAAACTAAACTGAACTGAACTGAACTAAACTAAACTAAACTAAACTAAACTTTGTTTTGGAGTGAATCTGGGAATTAAAATTGCTTCATGTTTTCTCCCCCTTAAATAGAACTAAATCCAGGCTCCTGATGGGCCTGAGAAAACTCTGACGGAGAACAGCAATGGCAGCAGGAGCGAGAAGCAGACTGGCTGCTAAAACTGGAAAGGTGAAGAATATTTCCTTCCATCACAAACATCACCTGGCAGTTACCATGAGTAGCAACATGAGAGGTAGGTACTGGGATGTGGAAGTAGAAATCCTCCTCTCTCTGAAGAAATAGCTTTAATTTACAACTAAGGAAAAAGATATTCTAAGGACTATTTTTTTTCAAACATACCACAAAAGTTCATATAATTGGACAAACTTGTCTCAGATCATGTGTAGGCACACCTGCCTAGAGAACTGGTTGCTGCAACCAACTATTAGATTAGAAATTATTTTTTGTCTTCTCTAGTGCCTTTTGCTAAGACTCAGTGTCTTGAACAAAAAGAAGCTTTTCAGTATGGATTTTTGTATTTGCCTACTCTGTAACTGCAGTCCTAGGATATTCTTTAACTGCAGTTTTTCATCATTTCTAGTATCATCATTTGGATCTTCCAAGAACCATCTCACACTTTTTCCATATCTGTTAGAAAAGGAACTGTAGTCTGGGGAACATTGCATCCTTCAGATGTATTTTCACAGAGACTATTTGCATTACCTGTGAGTAAGGACTGAGAAAGAAGCATTTATCTCTTCCACAACTTTGTTTAGACCTGAATAAGATTAAATTTCCTATTTGACTGCATGATTTTTTTTTAATCACTTTCTCCTCTTCTCAACAACTGGAAAAGGATAAAGAAAAAGGCAAAATCATTTACGTGACGCAAAAGCAGTGCAGTTTATGAGGGAAAAGACACATCTCTAGGCGTTGTAGGTTTTAAAGAAAAGTTAATGTAATAAAATAATTTGCAAAATAATAAATGAAGCTTAATGCAGTTTGGAATATATTACTGATAGAGAGATCAACTATTCTTCCTCACAAATTTTATCAACATCTTCATGGTACCTTAAAAATGTTGAAACCTTTACATTGCATCTGCAAAGTCTACTGCAAGGTGTAGTAAGGGAAAAAAAAAGGATGTTATTAAAGAAAATCCTCCACTCGGGTAATCTTCTAAGGAGGCAGAAGCTCCTCTCCTTCCAAGAACCAGTGCCATCAGGGATCATGTAGCACTTGGTGCCAAACATTTCACTGTCACAACACCCCACGTGGCAATGGGCTTTGGATGGCAGCGCTGGCAGTGGGAGCAGGGTGAGCTGGCTGCTGTGTTTCTGAATGCAGCATGATTCTGACGACCCTGGTGTGACCCAGGAAGGTACCTTATTGCTTCCTGAGTAGGTTTCACAGGTAGATTAGGTGCCTGGTCACACAGAGGTGTTGAAATTTGGAGTGAAATGCTTAAAATTAAATGCTTAAATTCAAAAGACAATCTAACAGATCCCCAATATTGACCAGGGAGCTCATCACAGTTGGGTCAGAAATGTTGTGCTTTAGCTCTCACCCCTCATTAGGGCATCAGCAGCCTGATTTGCTCTGAATTGAGAATTTGAATTTGTTTTCAGAGACAGTCTGAGTGATAAGGGAGAAACTTTTAAGTGAGGTGGGCTAAGTGCTGTTGTAGGGTCGAGGGGTATACCAAGGCTGTCCTGGGGAGCCTTGTAAGTGGAGAACGCCTGAGCGGGGGCCACATCCTCTACCCTTGGGTTGCGGCAGAGGCAGGAATGCAAGAGTTATGAGGCCAGAAGGAAGGCAGGCAAGAAGAAACATCAAATAAAGGCCTAAGGGGTAGGGCAGTCAGCCAGAAGAGTGAAGACACCTAGCCAAATACATAAATAATCCTGGGAAGCCAGAGCAAAACTCAGTAACTCCCCAGTGCCTGCAAGCCTGTGAGGAGCTGAGACTGGATCTTTTGAGGCAAAGGACAGCCTATAGCCTGATGTCCCACCACTTGACTATGTTTTTGTGTGGCACTACATGGTCTTGTGGGCAATAAGTGTGTTAAAGGGTCATCTAGCACACAGGTGACATCAGAAGCATACAATATGTTTTGCAGTTCGGACATTTTTACATTACTTTATAGATTAAGGCACATTAATTACATCCAAATCCCACGCTGAAGGGCTTTTCTGAACCTAATCTGGGTACATGTATAGTTGTAGTGTATATTTGGAGTACATGTTTGGAGACACAATAAATCAGGAGCCTGTCTTAGGCAAGAGGCTGCAAGCCCTGTTGTGACATCTATGTCCCATTCTCACCCATTAAAGAAA
This sequence comes from Pterocles orientalis, assembly GCA_011057875.1. NCBI lineage: Eukaryota > Metazoa > Chordata > Aves > Pterocliformes > Pteroclidae > Pterocles > Pterocles orientalis. Next base: position 661,384 of record WKFP01014670.1, on the reverse strand, counting down.
ATGTTGTGGTTTGAGTGCTACTCCAGGCTGTGGGTCTCTTTGCAGGGAAACAAGAATCAGCTTATGGTAGCTTCTCCAACTGGATAGGGACTACAGCCGAGCTTTAGGCTGAGGTCATCACCCTAGGCCAGTGAAGTGCTCTGGCCATCCCCTGCAGAACACAACCCCCAACTGTCCTGACCGCCTTGCATAGGAGTCCAGATGAAGAACAATTCTTTACTGAAATCACTTACTTGTGCTATTTTTATCCCCAGTGCAATGGTGAAGCAAATAATTCCAGTTCTGCCTTATTATATAGCATATGTGACAAGCAGAGGCCAACACACACTTGAGGAAGCAGAGCCAAGAGAGCGCATTTAGCCTCCATACTGAGAGTTTCCTGGATTCAGAAAACTTACCTCCTTTAATTTAGCATGGTGTTAAATACAGAACCTATTCAGCTAAGAATCCGGTGCATTACGAGCTGAGTAGGCGTAAGCAGTAGATTGTAGCTACTCAAAAAACCCTCGTCACAGTCATACTGTAATTTATTGTAGAAGGGAAATGCAACCATAATTCACTCAAATAAAATATTAATTCTGGAGCTGGAGGACAGTATTCTTTCTTCTTTTAAAGTAGTATGAATAAATGCCAATATTTGCTATCTGCCTTTTGTAGATGGGTGCACCTAAATAAAATGAATTTCCAGAGAGGTTGAAAACCCCACTACTTTTAACTCCAGAGAGTACGTAGCTGTGGTCTTCAGACCTTAGCCAGGCATATACGGAAAGGCAATCAAATGTTTACATTTAAGACATATTTCCAAATACGTCAAGTTTAGTATCTCTCCCTGTAACGACATTGTGGCACAACAACCAAAGAATATCTACCTGAAGAAAACAGAAAAATTGCTGAGATGGAAATCACCAGATTTATCTGCTGCAAGAGGGTGATGTCTGAATATCTGACCCAGAAAAGAGGTGGAGGCAGAAACATAAAAATGACAATACAATACTTTGTCATCAACAGGAAACTACTTTCTCACTAGCTGTGAGAAGGTTTGCAAAAGCTATTAACAGATCAAATGTGGAAAGTACTAAGAAAAGCAGTGTAAGCATATTTTATCGAACAAAGATCTTATTGCCATAATGTCCTTAAAAACGGTAATACTCGGAAAATGAGAAATGTATTAGATACAGTAACTTAGACCTTCAACAAGTTTTAAAATCAACTCAGAGGCTTACGCAGGATACAAAAAGGCTGTAAAACAATAGTAATAAGTGTATGGAGAAATAAAAGCCATATTTTTCTGCAATAATACAGTATTGGTCTGTGCTGTGTCCCGATGCTGTTTCATGTCGGGCAGAATCTCTGAATTTAATGGGAATTGTGGTGTATTAATGGAAGGATGGGACCCAAATTAGATCTACAGGGAGACTTACAAAGAGGAAAAGGGCACTGGTAAAGGAATCAGAGTTGAGACACGTTTAATTCTCTGTGTAAGCAACATGATGTTAGCTTGTGTAATACCATTCAACTCCAGGAGTGGAATTAGTGGATGAGTTTGCTGACAAGAGTAGGATCTTAGCAGAGGCCAACATAAACAAGTGTGGAAAACGCTGTATATCAAGTTTTTCAAATTGATATTTACCGAACAGTAACATGCTAGAGCATAAGAATTACAATCCAGTCCCGTAAGAAGTTACAAATAGATGAGACCCTCCACTTGTTTTTCACATGAGTTGGTTGTCAGAGTGCTCAGTGTTTTGGAGAAGCACTCAGCACCCTGCATGGCTGCACCCGGAACACAGGCTTTGCTGCAGGGCAGGCAACACAGCACTGCCCCACAGCCCCGAACCCCTCAACATGGTCCTCAGGAGACACAGCCACTCCCCACACAGGTGAGGTCTGTGTCAGCCTGCTCTTTCTCAGTACAGATGAAGAACAACAACTCTCTCTTCTGTACAGGGTACGATTTTCAAGGACTGGCAGGTTAGCTGAATCTCAACTGACATCCCCTGGTTTAATAAAGAACTATTCTGTCAAGTGTTATCCACTTAACTCCCTGCCCTTTTGTCCATAGAACAGGAGAAAAACAGCTTGCAATTTTTGTAAAATAAAAAAAAGTATTTTAAAAAATATTTTTCACCGTCTTGAGGCTCAAAGATTGCTGCATTGTCTTGATCAAAAATCCAATGAAACTTGCCTTTGAGAAGACTGTGAGAAACCAGATTTTCGAGTGGAATAGGCCAGGAAGTTTTAAGTACTGAAAGATGGCAATAACACAAGCTATAGCTCTGCTACATCAGCTGTAATAACTCACTATTGACCTTTGGTCTTTGAAAATGTATTTTCTTGTCTACTGCAGGCTAGAAGTGTGGACTACAAATGTTTAATGAAGACTGGAGACACAATACTATTCCTTAAGTGGTACAAATAAGAACAGCTGAGGACATAAAACATCCAGGTTTAGAGAAGAGTATAGTGAACTTAATATCCTTAAAAAATGTTAACTTGATCTCCGTCAACTTCTCAGATAGAAGCTCTCAAGCCATTAGAATCCATGCAAAATTTAGGATTTGGAAACTGAAGTTATAATGCGATCTTCAGCCCTTTTGAGTGTTTGGTTCCTAGATTACAAGCACTCTGGTTTCAGAGATAATGAAACACGTATAACACGCCAGTAGATGAAGTTTGAAGAACAGGGCGAAAAAAGTAGAAAACAAACAACAAAAGAAACTGTGGTTCCATATGGTAGAAAACTACTCGGACACACAGAAACCACCTGTATACTCACATCTTTGAACATAACCACAATGGTGAAAAGGACAAATTTGACTTTTTTTTCCCCGAAACTCCCAATCAGAAGGTACAGTGCCCAGTCTGCACAGGAAACCACAGTTTTTTTGGTTAGTTATGTTCAGGTGAGACCAATGGTTGCTATCGCTGCTCCTCATGTAGGGTTGTTGCAAAAACCAGGTGTTTCATGGGGTACAGAGGGAGCAGAGCTGTCCTATGAGGAGTGAGGTGCTGCAGGGACCCCAGGGCTGGCCGTGCCCCCTGACGGATGCCATTCCACGGGCAGAGCTGGGGCTGGTAACAAAGCCACTGAAAGCCCCTGACACTTTGGGAAGCAGTGAGCCCAGGAGACAAGCTCCTCATGGTGCTAGGCCCAGGCCTGGCCAGGAGCAGCACAGAGATGGGGCTGGGTGTGGGCTGGGATGAGCCAAAAGGGGGTGCAGGTCCCTGGCTGGGGAGTGGTGTGCGTGGGGGTCCCTGGGAATACCATTGGGGACAATAGGGCTTGAAGGTGCCCTCAGAGACCTGGCACTGAAGTCACAAGTCAAACCAGAAGCATTAGTCTGCTGAGGAATTTGAAGCATTTTTGGTAAAAACACTTTTTGGAACAATTGCTTGAGCAGAAATGAGATGTGCTGCCACCTTCCCCACTCCAGCACTTTCTAGCACAGCCCAGAAGAGGTGCAGAAAGGGAAATTACAGATGGCTGAGAGCAACGAAACTGCCCATAGTCCTCTGATTTCCCCCATGATTAGGAAAGCAGGATCTCTTACATCATCTCTAAATAATGAGTACACCATAACATCGCTGAAATAATGGAGGCTGATTTCCTCACCATCACAGCAATGCAGGCAAGCTCCAGTTTTTGACTGGTTGCTCCAGTTCCCAGTCAGAGCACAGTCCACCGCAGCTGTGCAACCCAACACCCAATTCTATGCGCAAATCTCCGCTTTCCATTTTTGAAAACTCAGTCCAGATTTCCTTTAATTCTGGGGCTTCGTGTGCTGTGACCATGTTTTCAAATACCAAACACGCTGACTGCATTTTGGAAGGGTCTCACTGTAAACACACAATGAGTTTTTCTTGCAAACTTCATTGTTCCAAAATTACAAATGACGTGGAGACGAAAACAGGTCAAAACCAATTTCAAACATGCAATTTCTGTTAAGAACCCATTTCTCACTGTATGAACTCATTTTTTGGGACGTATGCCAAAGTATTGTTTCAAATTTATGTCCATCTCTACCAATGTGAGATTACAACTATGAAAAAGATGCCAGAGGTTATTAAAGGCAAAAGAACGCAGAAATAAGGATAAACTTTTGCTTAAAGCCCCTATATTGTATTTGGTATCTGTGTCTATTACTGGTTGTATGGGATAATCTGGACATTTTTACTTGAAATGCACAGAGGGGTGTGATAAAATGGCTGGTATTAAAACCCACTAACAATCCAAGTAATGCATGTCCACCAGGTAACAAAGATACCATTGATACAGCCATTGGCAAGAGCCCTTGCTAGAGGCTGGTAGTGCCCTGTTCCCTGCAGATGCACATTCATCATCTGATCTGGTGTTGCACCGTATGAATGTGGAGACTAGGGTCTCACTACTTTCCTTCCCAGATTAAAATTTACCACTGTTAAATCTTCTGAACAGGCCACTTAACATTTCTCAATGGAGCAAAAGTCCTTCAGAGGCTCTAGTTTACTTGTGGGTTCTCCTACACTCTTGTTATATACATACACTCATTCATTTAGTGTCCTTAACTCCTAAAAATATTTGATCTAAATATTATATGTTACTGGCAAAAAGATGAGTACTGAAAAACCTCAGTTTTCGGAAGATGAAATCTACAACAATACCTGCTGACACACCTTTCCTGTGGGTGTTTCGGGCAACTCAAGAGCAAATCTAATTAGAATGTTGCAAATGGAAATAACTATTGATAACAATTGAGTTTCTTGTATCAGTGTAATTGGTACAAAATTTTTTTGCTCCCTTCCAAATAATTTTTGGAAGAGAAACTACCACTATTACGACAACTGGTAGCAGAAGTAGAGGAGGAGGTGGAATAATCAGACAGTTTAGATTATATGTTATAAACTCTTGTAGAAGAAGAGATTAGACTACAAAAGACTACTTGTGTGATAGCAATATTTGCAGAAGGCTGCTGTTGATGGCACAATATTAAGCATGGCTGTAGTCATCTTCAAGTTCAAATGTAAAAAGATTAATTTTCCTTGAGAGCTGTTTCTATAAGAGTCACACTACAGAATGCCTTGGATACAATATCACAGTCTCACTAGCACCTTTCTGAGATAAAAATGTCTGTCCTTGTTGGTCAGGGAACTACTACAATTCTGGCAACAGCAAATATGTTTAAGCAAAGTCATTGGTGCTGTGGTTTGACATGTAGAAGAGTTATAAAACATGTATCTGCCTCTTCCCACAATTATAAACGGGCTCCATGCCAAGCAGGAATCTCAGACGGCAGTTGACAGATGGATTTGAGCTGGGGTCTCCTGCTGTGGTACGAAGGGATGGAGTGGTGGAGACTGTTGTGACTGGACCACCATGACATGGAGCTGTGTCTGCTTCCAGATGCACCCCAAGGAGCTGCACTATCACCCGCCTCTGAGCTTTTTCTGCAGTTCCCCTGTCTCTCAGGTCCCTGTGGACCTCCATCCTGTGATCCTCAGCCCCGTGCAAGTCTGGGTATGGCTCTCACAGGGTCACAGCTGTTGGTCCTCCGAGAGGTAAAATTTCAAGGAGAAAGGTGTTCTCTTGTATTTGTCGGTATATCAGTCTCCAGCACTTATTCCACAGCTGCATCCACTATATCAAGCAAAATAATATAACAACTTTTTTTTTATGTAATACATCTTAAGTAGCAATTTGGTATTTCTTACAGGCTTTCCTGTCAAAACCTTTAACTGATTTCTACTTTATTCTCTCCATCCACAAAACAAAGCTACGGTAGTGACCTGAGTTGTTTCTTGTGAGGACTAAACAGCTAGCATTTATATAATATTTTAAAATGTTACATGCTGTTTTGGTTAATAAGTCATGATCTAAATTAGTGAGGGCATGATGAGAACCAGCCAAGCCTCTACTGTACCGTACACCTGCTCAGCAAGCACCGAACGTGTTTTATGCACTTTACAAAACAGTAATATTTTGCTTTTATAAGCTGCATTTGCTTCGGCCACAGTGAGTTTTGTTTTATTATCCTGCTGGTAGGTTTAAAACCTGCTTTAAAGGAGCAGTCTGGTGGCAGAAAACAACAGAGCCTCTGTCTCCATATATCTTCCGCAGCATTCAGCCTCTTCCCTGAGGTGTTGGACTTTAGACACGTTTTATTAACATTCTGGAGTTGTACCCTCCTGACTAACCAGCCATTAGCTGGCTCACTGATCCTTAACTGCAGATCACTCTCTCTTATATAGGCTGCATTTCCCTTAGGTTCCAAAATAATTAGTCTCCTGGCTATGGATGTGATTTCCGTTTAAAGGAATGTAGAAGGAGCACCTCAGCCACTGCTGGCGAGCATCCTTATTCATGCTACGCTCCTTCTCTGGTTCATATTCATAGAGCACCAGATTCTAATTCTACTTAATAATTAGGCTAATACTACACATACTTACATTTGCCTTCCAGCGCAATTTTCAGCACGGTAAGCAGGGAGTTGTACACACAGAGCTCCCATAGCAACATGGTATTGTTAACCAAAGTTGTGTGCATAGCTCCCTGTGCTAAAAATTCACTGAGGACCAATTCAGCTGTCAGGGACACAGGGGCAACTCCCATGGGATGTCAGTGGGAGGTTCAGAGGGCAGAATAATCTTATAAAAATATAACTGTGTGTTATGGCAATAGTGGTAATAGAGCTCTGCTAGGTCAGTACTGTGAGCTCGTCTGTTTTGGACCACAGAGATAAAACCCCCCACTCTCTCTTTTGCCAGAGCTGAGCCTAAGGGCATCATCATTACGAAACATTTGAATATTATTCCTCAAAAATGTGCTCTGCAGTAAGGTGTGATACCTCCATACTAAGGAAGTGACGGTGCTTCCTGATGGGCTGTGTGACTACAACCATCACTTTGGAGGACTGAAATGGAGAAAATCTGCTCTTTAGTTCAGAACACAGAAAAAAATGCTGCAAATTAATACCACAGGGTCACCTTTTAGACTTGTTGTTTTCATATCCTAATGTCAGAAGAAGACAAGCTAAACTCAGTGCAAATACTCACCAAATAATATAATAAAAATATTTAATTTCATAGCATATTCTGTCAACCTCTTCATTTAGGAAAGGAAAAAAAAAGTGACAAAAATGTGGTGCCTGAAAAGTTACATATTGCTCAGAATCACAAAGAGCCAGTGGACTTTCCCTAGCCATTTAAGAGTCTAAAACTTCACTAATTGTTTTGGTTGCTTTTTAATCATATTATGCTTTTTTTCTTTAGTGGCTGTCAATTTACTGGTTGTGTCGAAAACAATCACAATAGTAACAGGCTAAAGAATTTTTTTTTTTTTTTCAAATAATAGATACCTAGTAAGCAACTTTTGCTTCTCATACTTACTGCACTCTATAATTTTTAGAGAGTCTAAGAGCACGTTTTAACTCAGGCTACTAAGAACCATGAACCAATGAGAGTAAATCATGCATTAGCAGGAAACAACAGGTCCCCACAGAAAGTACTGAGCAATTTCAGTTCCCTCTGCACCCGTGCGCAGAGGTGTGAGGACTGTTCCCCTCCTCGTGCCTCTGTTGTCAAGTTCATACCTTACTAAGGGTAGGCAGGACTAGGCACTATCTGTCCCCTGACAAGATTCCTGTGAGTCCGTGTGGCTCTGTGCTGTTCCATGTCCAATTACATCTGCCATTTTTAGGTGCCTTCTTGTATCCCAGTCAAGCACAGCTGTAAATGCTCTAATTCAGACAACTTACCTTACTTGCAAGTACAGCAATGTAACTTGAAAGTGTAAATATCAGCCTTACTTTCGCAAAAGTAAGCTAGAAAATACCATTTTCTTTTGTAGATAGAAGCAATTATCTCTCTTTCTCTGCACAGGTGCATATTCCAGGTCTGACACACTTCTTACAAGTATGACTGGTTTTGCAGTCAAGCATATGAAGCCAGGAAGGGAGTCTTCTTAGCTCCCTGGGAGGGGAGTACTTGGGCAATCTGCATATTTACTTTCTTTGCCTCTATTTTATTAAATTCTATCTTCCCTGATGAGTCATTTTAAAATGTCCATTTCAAGCATCTGCTTTGATCTGTCTTCCTGGTAATTAAATTGCCTGCCTTTAAATTGCCATCATTTAAAATAATCCTAATTAAGACAATTTCCCCAAACTTCAAATACTGGTTTTGAATTCTAGCGTGAAGAGAATGAAGAATGATTTCTGTGTATTCACTTTAACACTATCTACTTTTCCCATACAAGGAAATCGATTTTCTCACCTGTCATGTTAACTAAGGGCACAATCCTGCAAATACTTACTTCTGCAAGTAGGTCTTAGTCACACAGCAATTCACTGGAACTAATTACAGGAAGATTTGCTCATGTGAGTAAGGACGGCCTGGATAGGCTCATTTGGATAAGTGTGCAAGTGTGTATCTGCATTGGGTAAGCGGAAGCCTGCGCAATAAACATTTCACACTGATGCTTTAGAAGGCATCCTGTGTCAAACAGTAACTGCAATTCACACAGAAGGTGGAAATGAAGATATTTATAGGTTGAAATGAAAATAATTATAGAGGATATACATATATCTGCAATGAATCACTTTGAATCTGCATCTCAGTAATTTATGACCAGATGATCTGGCTGTACCTATTTCAACTCTTGAGAGAACCCAATAGTGCTAGCAAATACAAAGGGGCTAGATAATGCTTGTATCTCATAAAACATATATTAAAAAACGGTATGTTATTTTAACCTACTATAAACATAATTGTCCATTTTTTTTATGATGCATATAGCGCACTAAGATAGAAGTAAGCTTATGAGCAATTGTGACAGTCAGGAGATGGCGAAAAATATGTAACCTGAATGCTCAGCTAGTAATAGTCTACAGAGGCTGTGAAACAATTACACATTACTATGCTTACCTTGGCCTTGTATATTCACATATCAAACTGTAAGTTGGAGAGTTTAATTGTGAGGTGGTCAAGAGTAAAAGTTATTACAGAAAACCAAGCCACACAATATTACGGGGAAAAAAAGATTAAGAAGTCTTATGTCCAACTGGAAATACAGAAAACAACATGTTGTTTAAGCAGGATTTTATTTTCTTCTACTCAAGTGATGAAGAGGCTTTTGTGAAGAAAGGCTTTCATCTTATACATGCACTGCTCCATCACAACATAATTACCCTAATTTGTATTCCACTGTAGAAATAGGCTTTTTCAGCTTAAACAAATTAAGCAACAATCACTAAGCGTACATGACCAGCATTCTTTCAAGTAACCTGTTATCAGCTCTGGCTACAGCTTTATCTTGATAAAATGGAAATCCTGTCTTATTTTCCTACTTTTCTCCCCAGGATTATGCCAGTCAGATCGCCTAGAGAGGCACTATGATTCACTGGCTGGAGCAAGGGACAGAGTATCCAGAGATTATTTCTTACAGCTTCACTAAATCATTGTGTGATCTGGGTCAAATCCTGACTGCCTTTGGGCCTCTATTTAGGAGAGAGACTAAATACACACTTAACTCTGAGCGTGTGAATAACCCAGCCATGCACAGAAGGTCTTTTAAACAGCTGCATGTGCTCCCTGCTGAAGAGGCTCTTCCGCTGCTTTTTTCCTCTAGCTTTGGTTGATATTATGTGTTCTCAAGGATAACCGGACAAGCTCTACCCCATCTGTATTTACCTTATTTGTCCTTTAGCTGTGTAATTACAGATATCCCTGTTGTTTGTACAAATTTTTCTAATCATTAATCAAGCTCTGACCTTGTGCATCACTACCAGTGAGGCTTTGCCTTTATTACCCTCTTCTCCTCAGACCTTCCAGGCATGACCCTATGGGGTGTATAATGGGCACTCCAAAATGCTGGACAGGAGCTGAGGCCAGAGCTGACTCTGTCCCAGCAGTGAGGAGATGATTCCTGACTCCACTGTAGCACTATTGCTAGGCAGAAAATGGGCAGAGGCAGAGGAAGGTGCTGCTCAGAAAGGAATTTGAAAGACCAGCAGTGTCACAGCAAAACCAGGGTCTCTTTTTCCCCACTGCTGGGTCTGGATGAGATGAAGCCTCCCTGGTGCCCACTCTCAAAGGTGCAGCTGCGGGAATGGTGCCTGGCTCCACATGGGCTTCCGAAGATCCTTACAGAAAAAAAAAAGAAAGAGGAGAAATGGGGAGAGGCAATGAGGCCATCCCAGTAGGAGGAGAAAAGGAGGTAATGTGACTGCTCACAAAGCAGTAGTGACCAGAATTTGGACATTTCCCCCAGGAATAAAAAAAATACTGCCTTCAGATCTTCCTTCAGCCTAACAGAGGCTGATCCACCACACAGAAATCTTTCCAAAATAGGTAGTTCCCAGCAGGAACGACATAAATGGGAAGAGAACATATCTACCTCCGAAAAGAGTGGGAACCATTGGTGTTTCTCCTGAAGTGCTGCAGAAACAAAATTCACCAAGCAGGCGTGTTTGTTGGATAGTGTTTTATCAGCACATTTGTTGCGATCTCCTCTGGCACAGCTGAGACCAGCTGCCAGAAACACAGGAATTAGTGGTGGTGGCTGGGGAATACCACCTTCCCTGGACCTCTCCCATCTACCTCTCTTTTCCAGCCACCCCTTGCAGGACTTTTCTTTCTCCCACAATCCCCAAAGCCTGTCAGAGACGAGCAACCATGAGGCTGCTTCATGAAGGAAGGTGAACTGAGGACAACCACAGCACAGACAGGGCAGTGACCTCACTGTCAGGGCACAGTGCCATCATGACTAGGCAGGATGAAGAGACCAAGGGTCATGGTAGCAACAGGTCCCATCAATAGCCCAGCAATCTTCAGTCAAAAGCAACATAGCAAGTCAGGTTTGAGGTCAATCGAGGAAATCCAAACAACTCAGGAGCAGCAGGAAGTAGGACTGGGCATAGGCATACCTATGATGAAGCTCAGACCAGAAAATGGGCCAAAATGGGGATTCTGAGCATGGCCAGAAAGTGTGAGCTGAAGTCCCAAGTGAGTCTGGTCACGGCAATTAGGGCTTATGTGTGCACTTGGAACCCAGCACAGCCTTCCCTCCCACCATGGTGTGACCTCGCACCTCACAGCATCCTGGATTTTGGGCGGTATTTGATGTGAAAAACTCTGATTTTGGCCAATCCAACTGGTCCTCGGGAGTGCTCAACTCTGTAGCCTGGCCAGCTAGTGAGGTATTGAAGCCTCTCCCAGACTGGTTTAGAATCTGTCTAAAATTTACTTCACTTGGTACTCTGGTTGCCCCCACACTATGACTGCTGGGGGGCGGGGCAATGTGTTGACAATGGATGGGATTTGGGTGATGAGGCTTCAGGAGGGGAGACATGAAAAATGGGGTGAGTCTCCAGAGATCATGTAAGCCAGGAGCCAAGGGTGACCACAACCCAGGTATGTCAGTCCCATGGCACCCCAGTGGGGTGGTAACAGCAACAGGTCCCATTGACAGTCCAGCCATCATCAGGCGGAGACAAGGTCGTGAGTCCGGTCCGAGGTCAATCCAGAAAATCTGAACAAATAATTCTGGAACAGGCAGCTCAGATTGGGCTTGATGACCCAGACCTGAGCTGAAATGGGGTTAATGGACTGATGGTACGGGTGCAGTGAGGCTGACCAGGACAATTAGGGCCTTGGAGCCCAGCACAGCATTCCTCAGTCACCTCTCTGGATCATGGATTGAATGGATAATAACTCTCTGTTTCCCTCAGAGGCAGCACAGAGAAAGCAAGCAGTGGTGGTGGTGCTCTTCCCGCAGTGTCTTATTTGTGTTCAGGGGCTTCTGAAATCAATGCCTCAAAAGCTGGTCTTTGTTAACTCCATCACCCTTTGAACTACCAAAATCCAGCGCTTTCTAGCACCATATGGTAAATGCATTGCCCTCCCTTGTCATCACTCAGTCCAAGAAGGAATACGAAACCATGGGCATCGAGAAATTGATACCAGAGCAAAGCTATAAAGACTTAGGGGGCTTAAATAGCCTTCAGAGGCAAGTGAAGGCCAGCCAGGAGTACCCTCATGGTTGATATGAGGATTATCACCCATGTGTCATATGTCATGCTACATAGAGAAGATACTGATCATTCTGAGGAAAATGGGATGGAATAATCCACATAGCTGAGACCCCTTTATGTCAGAGAGCTGTGACTAAATGAATGTGCTGCTTGACCTTGAGATTCAGCCTTCACAAACTCCTTTTCACAAGTTTGAAATTCCCAGTGCTTCCAGCAGAAAACAGAAGGAGATGGGTAAGAATATACGTCATTGCTGTTACAGCAAGACAAGACGTGACCCACTGGAGAGTGTTTTTATTGCCAATTCTAGGTGCCACCGTCAGGCACAGATCTGAGCAAATATTTCCTCTCAGGCCTGTTCCCTTTTCCTCCCTCGGTGTTTCATTTCCACCTCTGTAAACAGGGATATGGTTGTTCTATGAACCCAAGAAGAAAGCTTATTTTCCTCTCAATCAAATCAACTTGCCTCTCTCTGCTCCAAGCTCTCATGCCATGGCTGGAATCCAAACAAATAATTTAGCCCTGGTGAACTTATTGCCTCTCTTAAGGAACTCCATCATCTCCTTTGGCTTGTCTGTGCCCAGGAGTAGCAAATTCTAAAAGCAATCTTAAATTTAAATGTACCATTCTGTTTACTGAGCAGTGAACCTTCAGGCAACAAATACTATAGTAGGAATTCACCAAGGCTCGGTTAGGGCTTGACAGCCCAGACAGCCATTGCGCAAATCTTTGTTAGTGCTGACAATGTAGGTTTTTTAATCAAAGGAATTACAATTTTTTTTTAAAACTTTGGGGTTACTCTTAATGCCTTAGAAAGGATCCAAAGCTATTTAAAACTGTATTCACATTACAAGTAGGCAGCAAATTTCAAACTACTAGGCGAGCCCATTGTCACTCCATGTGAACAACACCACAGAGAAGAGGCTCAGCAAAATTTTTGTCTGTGTGCTGGGGTTTTTAGTGCATTTCAGACACAGCAAGGACTCCAGATCTCCCTGATTTTAGGAGTCACTTCCCCAGTTCCTGGACAGATGACCCTCTAGTCATGCAGAACCTCTGAAGGCATCATAAAGGCGCTGAGCAGCAATGCTAGTGACTGTGCTATTGTGTTAACTCCTCCTTGGTCCTATAAGTGTGCCAACTCCAGGAGCTCATCAGCAAGGCTCCAAGCCAGAGCTAATTTCTGTGCAATGGGTGAACAACAGTGTGAGTTTGTATCTGCTCAGACCTGTGGAGCCATTATACTTACCTGGTTCTGTAACACCCTTGTCCTCAAGGCTCTTGAGGATGAAGTAAAACCTTTACATCAGGGCAGTCTGAGTCCTCCCCATCCCACGTGTTTCTTTCAGTATTTTTTTAGGTTTGTATTTACCTCCAGGCTACACTGGAATATGTTTTTGGGTTCTTTTTGCACTCTGTCTGTGAATTTCACATTCTCATCCTTTTCCTCCTTGAAGAAGTCTCTCCAGTTGTCTGGATCTCTGCCACTTTGATGCAGTCCTGCAGAACCCTTCAGTCCATGAAATCACAGGAAAAACAATTCCCACAGAGACACCAGCCTGCAGTGTCAAAGCAGTTGTGATTCCTGTGCTAATCTCATCAGAAATTTCATTAAGCGGTATCACTTCATCACATCCAAGTGTGATGCTTTCCTGAAATGTGCACAGCCCTCCTTGTTAAGTGCTGCCATTTAGGGCTGCATCTCAGGAGCTGCTCGAAATGCTCTGCAAGTTACTCTTCTTCCCAGCCCTCACCTGCCCTCCCTGCTGCAGGCTCTCTGCAGACTCCAGCTAGATCTGAGGCAGGCAGTGTTTAACTCCTGGTTTTTACAACATGCTTCTGTCAACAGGCTTTTAATGTTCTGAGGATGTCAAAAAGTTAAAAGTTGTGTCTGATCTAAATCATCAGACTAGGGGAAGGCAGACACAGTCCCAAAGACAAAGGGACTCTCACTCTGCTAATGTGGGAGCTCCTGCATGTTTCCCCAGTCAGACCTGTGTTGCAGTGAACAACTTTGTGAGGGTCTTGGGTCACTGAGCGCATCAATAAGCTTTAATGGCCCTGACCAGCCCCACCTGGGGACTCCACCCACATCCTCTGCCCATGATCAGGACATCCATTTAAGCTCAGGCCTGAGGGTTTAGCCTTGCTTTAAGCTATGCGGTTGGAGGTGCCCCTGTTAGCTTTGTGGCTGTTCCTGTCTTGACCTTGGTCTACCATCACAGCTTTGTCTCTAGCTGTGTCTCTTGCTGTCCTGCCTGACTGGAGTCCCAGGATAGACCTACATCTGGGTCATCACCTTGGCCTCAACAGTCTGAGATCATAAATGGACCTTGACACCAGCACCTAGGTCTGCCCACCCTGTTCAGATTCTGTGCCTTGGTGGTAAGGGCTCCCTGACACACCCCTACCTGGGTTCTAAGGCTCCTCTGGGGTGGCTGGGGGAAGTTCAGGCTGTCCCCAAAGACCCCTAGGGACCGGATGGCTGCTGAAAGGGGGAGGCTGGGCTGACCAACAGCAGGAAGCTGGGATGAGGCTGAAGCTGCTAGTGAGGCTGGGCAAGGGTGTGACAATCAAGCCATCCTTGAACAGTCCCTTGGCTGGGAGCAGGCCCTGGGGGATGAAAACAGGGGTTCCAAGAGGCGCCTCTGAGGGTGGGAAAGGGATCAAATCACCCTTGGAGCTATATGGTGGTGGGTGAAGTCTCAGACCTTCCCTGAGGAGACCCCTAAGGCTGGAGGGGTGTCAAGTCACATTGGAGGCCAGATGGGGAGGGTGAATCCAGGCTCCCTGGTGGAGCCTGTGTGGCTGGGCAGGGGTGAAATCAAGGTATCTCAGAGCAGGCATTGACAGGATGGGGATTGAGACATGCAGGAAGTCAGGGGTTTAGGATGACCCTGAGCATCCTAGGAAGCTGGGGAGAGGAATTGCTCCATGCTGGGGAGCACTGGAAGCTGGTGGTCAGAGGGGCTGAGGTGGCACCTATGAGAAACCACAGGGGTCTGGGAATTGCAAACCCTCCCTGAGCAGCCCCAACAGCTGGGGTGATCCAGGCTGCCCAAAAGCAGCCTCAAAGGCTGTGTGGTTGCAGAGGGTCAGGTTGTCCCTGAAGGCCCAGGGGATCACCATGTCCCAGAGCAAGCCCATCTGGCTTGGGGATTAAGCCACCCCTGAAGCCAGGTAGAGGGTGAGGTCAAGCTCCACTGAGAATGGGCCAGGGGTGCTTGGATTGCCCCTGAGCTCCTGAGGCCAGGGAGGATCAGAGTTTTCCTGAAGAGACTTGATGGCTGACGAAAAGGTGAATGATGCTGACTGGGAGGTTCATGCTCCTGCAGAAACAGAGGCCATGTGGCACGCATGGGGTTCAAACCACCCCTGAGGCTAGAACACCAAGATAAAGATCAAGCTACCCCTGAAGTGTGTGTGTGTGTATGGTACGGTCACCTCTGAGGGGTCTTAGAAGGGGAAGGGTATTTCTGCCACCCCTGAGGAGCCCAAACAAGCCCCAAAGCCAGGGCAGCTGGAGGTGGGGTTGAAATCAAGGTGCCCCACAGGAGTAGAGATCAGGTAGCTTGGATCCCACCCTGGCTTGCCTGTGGCTGGGCTTTGAGGCTTGTCTGGGGTGTCTGGCAACCCCTGGCCACTAACTCCTGGCTCTCTTGGGTGAATCTGGCATGAAGGATCTTTCATCACAGTAAAGATTTTTCTGTAGGTACTTAGCAGAGAGGTGTATGGAGATATAGACTTGGCTGACTCTAAGGCTGCATTTCTGTCTCACAGCGTGTTGAGCAGAATGCTGATAGAAGCAAAGGCTGTTTACAGAATATATAACAGATACTTCAAAGACTTTTTCTAGCTTTGAGTTCTTCAGTCACAGGCTTTTGTGCATAATGCATTTCATGTTCTATAAACCTGATACAATATATTCCTTATTAGATAAAAGCAGAAGGATTACAATTACTCCAGTTTTCTCCCTGGGTTACAGTTTAAGAGTTAGGTGATGATACAACAATTTATGATTCTTGTCTAAATTTGGGTTTATGTTAGAAGATGAAGGTAACTTTCTGCTGTAAAGGAAGGAAATTCTCAGCATTAAAAACTACAGTTCCCCAGGATCCCCTCAAAATAATGAGACAATAAGTTGTCCAGTATTCCAGTCTCTTATAAACCTGCTTAACCTTGTGCATGTTAACAGCTTTAGTAGCTGAGACAGGAGCACATATTGAGAGTTACGGCATTACAAATGTGCTTACAGACACGCAGAACTAGGGTCTTTGTTTTTATTCAAACTCATATACCTTAATTACTCTAGTATTTAATTTTTTGCCATTTCATTTTTCTGTCTCTCTGATTTCTTTAGCATGGTGATGTATGGTAACCTCTCTTTGTTTTTTGAAATGTTCAATAGTAATTGTGTATAATCTTGATCCATTAGCTGTCTTTCTTTTCTTATAGAAACAAAATGTTATAATTCATGTGCAGTACCAACTTCACTACAGAATAGAAAAAAAAGACCATTAGTAAAATCTGTCAGCAAAAATCAAACCGTACTAAAAGCAGAAAACTTCACGTGCAAATGGAAAAAGATAGGCATTCTTGAGTTGTGTTTTTTTTTTCCCCCCAATCCCTTCCATATGTGAGGATCCTTAGCTTCATTTGAAAACGGGCTTGCGTTAGGCTGTTTCTCAGTGTATCAAGCTCTTTATGCACCCAGCTGGCTGTGAAGTTTCTCTTTGCTGCGGTGTCTCTGTGTAATCCCAGCCAGTTTCCCTTTGCAGCTGTGGGGGGCCTCCTTTGATGTGCCTCTGTAGGTGGCTGCCGATCCCTCAACCAGGGCCTGCAGACAAAATCTCTTCTGTAGAGGAAAAGAAAACACCCTGGTGATGCCATGTGACTGTTTGCTTTATTGCATGCAGGAGGAACTGACGTCAAGTGCCTCAGGATGTTGTCCTAGTGCAGCAACATGATGTTGTGGTGTCTACCTCTGTACATCTGATCTAGCTAATGCAGTGCCTGTGGTGAAGGACAATGTACCTCCCTTCTGCTTTTAGTCTCTCTTACTTTCAAGACTCTCCATGGGTAGTGAAAAAAATCTGCAGTGTCTGCTTGTGACTATCAATTGGAAATATGGTGACCTCCTTTAGACCTATTAAGAACTGTTTTCTCATGTTGTTTCCACCTGTGCAGTTGTGGCAGGCACGGTTAATACAGCAGAGCAAATGCATAAACATACAACAGAGGAAACACAGTGCTAGTTTTATTTTTGCTGCTCACTTGGAAGGTGAGCCTAGCATCCTCCTTTCTCTTGTCACAGCTTTCACCTCTTTTCACTTTGAACGTAAGTACTGATACAAGAAGTTAAAGTGATATAAAAAAATAAAACTAGTTCAAAATTTTCAATATTATATGCAAATGCAAGTAGGAACCCATGTTCCACTGAGAAGACGGTGAGCAAGAGTCCTATGAAAATACCCCAACCTCACATATGGGTGAACCCAGTTGCCCCATATTTTCTTCTCCTCCCTCTGTGCCTCCCTGTGGCATGGGAGTATGAGAGTTCTTCCAGGACATCCTGGCTCTTGCCACAAGATGTGGATGTACTTGGAACCCAAGAGAATTTAGAATCATGGAATGGTTTTGGTTGGAAGGGACCTTTTAAGGTCGTCTAGTCCAACCCCCCTGCAAAGAGCAGGGACGTCTTCAACTAGATCAGATTGCTCAGAGCCCCATCCAACCTGTCCTTGAACATTTCTGAGGACGTGACATCTAATGCCTCTCTGGGCAACGTGTTCCTGTGTTTTACCACCTTCGTTGTAAGAAATTTCTTCCTTATGTCTAGGCTGAATCTACCTTCCTTTAGTTTGAAACCATTACCCCTTGTCCTACAAGGCCCTATGTCTGTCCCCACTCGTCTTATAAGCCCTTTTTAAGTCTTGAAAAGGCTGCAGTAAGGTTTCCCTGGAGTTTTATCTTCTCCAGGCTGAACAACCCCAACTCTCTCAGCTTGTCTTTATATAGGAGGTGCTCCAGCCCCCTGATCATTTTTGTGGCTCTCCTCTGGACTTGTTCCAACAGGTCCAGGTCTCTCCTGTGCTGAAGACTCAGTACTCCAGGTGGGGTCTCACAGGAGTGGGTAGAGGGGGAGAATCACCTCCCTCAACCTGCTGGTCATGCTTCTTTTGATACAGCCCAGGTTATGGTTAACTTTCTGGGCTGCAATCACACATTGCTGGCTCATGTCGAGCTTCTCATCTACCAGCACCCCCAAGTCCTTCTCTTCAGGGCTGCTCTCAGTCTCTTCATCCCCCAGCCTGTACTGATGTTGGGAATTGCCCTGACCCATGTGCAGGACCTTGGACTTGTTGAACCCCGTGAGGTTCACATGGGCTCACTTCTTGAGCTTGTCCAGGTCCCTCTGGATGACATCCCTTCCCTCAGGTGTGTCAGCTGCACCACTCAGCCTGGTGTCATCTGTAAGCTTGCTAAGGGTGCTCTTGATCCCAGTATGTTGTTGATGAAGTACTGGTCTCGATAGGTACGGGATAAAAATGTAAAGGCTGATGTAATGCGAGAGTTGAGGGAGTGATGTGCTCTGGTAAAACCTCTCTAACAATGGTTTAGTGTAGTTACACAATCATCTGCCTGTACAGGAAATGTCCTTTTACCTGCTTGAGGACCTAGCTTGTGTCTAAAGTCTGAGGGGTTTATTCCTAATATAACCATGTATATTGCCCATACATGTTTTTCCTATGGATGTCATTCTTTTGCTGTCTTCTAGCCCTACTGGGATCTTGTGGCAAGGTGTGTCTTGGGTGAACTGCAAACCGCCTATGACATATTCCCTTTCCTTAGCTAAGAATAATTGTCTCTCAGCTTCAGAAACAGTAGTCTTGCTCCGCTGCTGTAGCGAGGATAAAGAGGAGGCTCAGGTTTACCCTCTTCACTATTGTTTTAATAACGCTATTTAAAGAAAAACTGCTGTTCCTTTGCCTTGTGAACACTGATTTGAACATCTTGGATCACATCTCTTCCATGCTTCAGTGTTGTAGGCAGCTTTCTTTATGTCTCTCTTGTATTTCAGCAAAAGTCTGAGATGGGAACAGCGACGCTTCTTACGTGCTCTCCTCATAGTAAAACTGCCATGGTGTTTCCAGGGATGACAGTTTATTTGGTGATCGGCATCACTCTGTCACCCCCAGCAGCTGAGATCCAGGATACCTGACTCAGTGTTGTGTGCCAAAGACAAGCAGCAAGCAGTTCCTGCAGATGACCAGAAAGAGAGAGTTAGAGGCATCCCTCTCCTGCCGCTCCTCAGGCTGGGCTCACTCGCATCTCGTAGTGCAGGAGCTCGGATCAGCTCTGCTGGCACAGTTATGCTTTCCACCTTTGCTCCAGGGAAACCCAGAGGAGGGACAAATCCTCTCTCTGCGCTGCTGTGCCTGTGCTGTGGTTAACTCTTAGCAGATGCACAGGT
Organism: Pterocles orientalis; assembly: GCA_011057875.1. Taxonomy (NCBI): domain Eukaryota; kingdom Metazoa; phylum Chordata; class Aves; order Pterocliformes; family Pteroclidae; genus Pterocles; species Pterocles orientalis. The sequence continues at coordinate 641,905 of WKFP01014670.1, read as the reverse complement.
GCAGATAGCCCTCTGTGTGTGTGTGTGCAGAGGGGACAGTCCTTTTACCGTCACCCACACACAGACCTGCACTTATGAAATCAGCTACGTACGAATGCAGTTCGATGCACAGGAGAGATGCAGGTATGTGCAACAGTGGGAGACAGACACCTACACAAGCACACAGCCCTTGAGGTACATGCTCTGATACACGCACAAATGCAAGCCCTGAGGTGTACTTCTACAGGCGTGCACAAGTGCAACTGCTGAGGTGCACCTCTAGAGACACGCACAAGTGCAACCTGCTTTGCATGCACCAAAGGCGGACACAAATGCAAGCCCCGAGGCACACTTCTAGAGGCGCGCAGTCCCCCTTCCGCGCACCCAGAGGCAGGCACAAATGCAAACCCTCTTCCACGCACAAGCGCAATCCCTGCTGAGGGCACCCAGGGGCGGGCACAAATGCCAATCCCGCTGCACGCCCCCGGGGAAGGGCAGGACTGCAAGCCTGCACGAGCACACCCGGAAGCGTGCACAACCTGCACGCATTCAGAGACACGCACGGAGGCACGGGCCCCGGCTGTCACTCGGGCACGCAGCTGCCGGGGCCCGCGGGCGGGGGCTGCCCCGCTTCTCGCGCCCCGCCCGGCCCCTCGCGCCGCTCCCCGCCCCGGCACAGGGCCGCGCCTGCTCCGTCGCGCCCGCGGAGGCTGCTCGGATTGGCTGCGGGCGGCCCGGCCCTCCGCCGCGGCGGGTGAAAGGGCGGCCGGGCAGCGGTGGCGGCGATGGCGGCGGTGCTGCGCTGGGGGGCCGCGGGCGGCTGTCGGGAGCTCCGAGGGCTGCTGAGGGTGCGTGTCCGCGTTGGGGCGGGCTGGCCGGGCTGGGGGTGTGATTTCCTCTCCATGTCCTCCTTCTCTGCGCGGTGTGTGCCCGGCGCTGAGCTGCGGGGCCGCTCTCCCGGGTGGCCCCCCGTGTAAAGGGCCGGGGCGGGTCCCCCTCCCCGCTGAGGGGCTGCGGATGGGGTCGCTGGGCGGGTGCTGTCCCCCGTGTACGGAGCTGGGGCTGTAGAGGGGGGCGTCCTGTTTGAGCGGTTGCGGCTGTGGCGGGGTGTCCCCCCGGCTGGGTGAGGGGCTGTGGCGGGGCGTGTGCGCGTGCGGTGGTGTTGCTGCGGCGGTGACAGGTTGCCGGGGAAGGGGAGGGGGTGCTGCCCCGCCGGCTTACGGGGGGCGGGTGCCGGCTGGGGCGCCCTGGGGTTGGCGGCGGGGGGGACACACCGGTGGAGACGCGGCTGGCGGCTTGCGGGCGGGGCCGTCGGTGGGTGCAGCAGTTGTCGCGACACTGCGAAAGCTGGATCCTGGGGTCAGTTGCTGAGGGCTCGCAGAATCCCAGACTCTGTTTCTTGGTGTATCCCATCCGTGTGTTGCTAGAAGTGTGGTGGTGTGTGTGTGTTTTTTTTTTTTTTTTTTTTTTTT
>WKFP01014670.1:618638-639255 GCA_011057875.1 Pterocles orientalis | reverse complement strand
TTTTTTTTTTTTTTTTCTTCTTCCGGGAGAGGGTTATGTGCTGCTCCCTGTTAATTTTTGTCTTCTCTGCTAAACAGGAGCTCGGTAAAGCTCAGGGGTAGAGCATAATTAGAATAGCGTGGTACATGGCGTAAAGAGCATCATTCTGTGCTCTTTTTACTAGTGAAACCTTAGCTCATAGGAGAGGGATATTGTTTTGTGAAACTGTGGTGTTTCTTATCGCCTGTCCCTTTACCCCAGATAGTTATGGATCTTTCAGCTTTCACTTAAAGCTTTACTGTGGTTTTTAATTCTTCTTTTATGGAAGTGCAATAAACTCATTGCAGAGCTATACTAATGTTTTTGGGGAAGACTTTAAACTTCTAGAAAGCCTTATTGCGTAGACTATGGAGTAACTTTACTGAGGCAGTTGGTAAGTTTTCTTCTCTATTACTTCTACAGATTGTGTTAAAAGAAATAGGCAGTTATTTAGGATAAGAAAAAGCAGTGTTATCACACAGTGTTGTGTAACAGTTGAATGACACTGCGACTAGTTTGTATATGGGAGAAGTGGTGCAAAATACTGCTAATTGCTTACAGTAGGAAGAACTTGTAATGATTCTTTTTTTTTTTTTTTCCTGAAATGGGAAATGTGTGTGGAGGTCTGCAAGTTCCAGTGGAGAAGAGAGGATTGACTTGCAGAAATTTTTTGCTCTGTGTTCCCCTGAGGGTGTGGGATGGGTTTCTGTCTAGAAATGTAACCCCATGATGATACTGTAAAGAGGCCCTTGTATGTCTTTAGGGGTCACATAAAAGAGGTGGTTTATGTGGCCAGGGCATTTTGAGAAGGGGTTTAAGGGGGGGGAAGGATGTGCTTTACCCAAGTATTTTTTTCTTGGGAAACACATAGCAAACCAGTTTTGCTGCAAGGGTGTAAGTGAGAGAAGCTTCTTGAAAAGTGAAGAAAAGAGAAGCTTGAGAATAACTGGAGATGGTCATTTGGAATTAGCTAGAGGGCTTGTGTTGTTGAGGACTATTTTTGGTAGCCATATACACATGTATGTGTATATAGGTATGGAAGACTTCTGCTCTTCCCTCTAAATAGTCTAAAGATTTTGAAGTCAATCCTTTGGAGCCTCCCTGTGAAAGGCCTACTTTGTCTGCTTCCTTCTAACGTCTCAAGGGTATGGTCTGACTGTGTCAGTGTAATCATCATAGAAATGGCACATTGGTGACACTTTCGTAAAACAAAATGTTTTTATAGCTACCTAATAGCATTTGTGACTTACGTAACAGAAGTGATTTTTAGCCCTGAATACCTGTGTATGAAAGTCACCTTCAAGACATCAGTATATTGGAAAAGATTTAATCAAATTTGTGTGGGAGTTACTGTTGCAGTCTTATATTTTGCTAATGCAGGCAAATAATTTATGTCTTCAAACTTTAATAATCTTGCTGCTTTTTTTTTTTTTTTTTTTTCCTAAGAGCTAGTAGCTAGTGAGTTGACCTTGACTTCTTTTGCCCTTCTCGTGCAGGAATCAATAAGGGGCCTGAGAAAGGGCACTGCAAAAACACTGAGCTGGGGATTCAACTAATTGCTGTGTTTCTAATCTGATGTTTAGCACTTCTATTTAGCTTTTAAGCAGAACTGGTTCTGTTAGAATATAACCACAATTTCTTTTTGGGTGCTTTGTGCTTCTGGACCTGGGAGGTAGTCTGATGTTGAAAGAAGGTTGTAGTTACAGAATGAGAATGTGAGATGGCTTTTGATATTTCAGTCTTGAAACTCTTCTGAGACAGCTGTCAGACTGTTTAAAATGTAAAAGGGGTGTAGTATTTGTCATGAAATCAAGAATAAACTGCTGGTGCAGATTTGATCAGTGTAGATGAATTTTCTAACCATTGAACTAAATGTATGGAAAGTTTCTCTGCCATCTGTGCTCTCATAAGTTGTTACCTATGCATGCACCATTTTTAAGTCATGGAAGTTATCTGTACAGCAGGAACTCCTTGCTGTCTTCTGTGACATTATTTTTAACATGCTATTAATTACTCCAGGGAAATGTGTTTTCCCCTTGTTTATGAACATGGAAGTGTTAGGCTGGTGGATAGCAAGATTGGCATAATCTGCCATTAGGGAAGGGAGTTAAAATGGTCACCAATCTCGGTAGGTGAATGTAGCCTTAAACTTCTGGAGTTCAGTGATTGTTTCAAGTATGTAAAATACAGATTTTAGTACTGACAAGCACTCTCAAAGCAGATCACAGGTAGAGATTCCTGGTTTTATCCTTGCTCCTAGGAGTAGCTGTTTGGATTCTATAGACAAAGCATGCTGTGCCATCTACAATGGGCAAATCTCAGTTCTGGAAGAAAAAGTTAGAAGTTCATTAAAGTTTACATTGAGTGAAAAATGATAGTCTTGTTCTGAAACATTATTTGTGTTTTAATTTTCTTGTGGCTTTTTTTGTCTGTCCCAAACTTGCATTGGTGGTTCCTGCACAATTGTTACAGTGCTGTGATTTATTTCACAGGCAGTAGCCTTGCTGGAGTTGTTTAAGCTGCTGCTGTGAGAAGCTGTTCCAGCTTTGTGCATCTGCTAGGTCTTGATTGCAGGCCATTCCTTTTGAGCTCCTGTCTCCCTCCAACTTGTGCCAGCACTGCTGCTTGAAAATCTAAGTGGATAAGCTGGACTGAGATCTGGCTAAGAACACACCTTTCCCACTCCTTGTGAGTATCTTCTCAGCTGGATGTATTTTCCCTGTTCTGGTTTACTACATGACTATACAAACTTTTGTACTGGCACAAGGGAGGAGGTACTTGCATGAAGGAATAATTTTTTTTAGTTTAAAGAAAAAAAAGCCTTAGTTGTATGGGTGTTTTGTTGTTGGTAGTTTGTATGCTGTGTTGGCAAATATGAAAAATGGATTTTCTCTTCTTTCTCTTAAAAGCAGTTACTAGTGGTTCTCAAGCCTGGTAAGAGTGAAAGAACTGTTATGTATAGTGCTGTGTGCCTTACAGAACCTTATACTACATCTTTGTTATCAGTTGGCTTCAGGAGGATCTGCTTTCAGATGTGGGTGTCTGGCTGGTCAGCACTCTGAGTGCAAAGAAAACGAAGATACTTCATTAGAAGAAAAAAAAAACAGAAGTGTTGTATTTGCTTTTCTGTTTACAAGATTTGTACAAGCTTGTATTTATAAGCTACATTTTCAGTCTTAAAGATTAAAAGTCTTGCAGACACCTGAAGTTCCTGTGTAATCAAAATATGGAAAAAAATACATTTTCTTCATATTGATAATTATTCAGAAATGCTTAGAGCTGATGGGAAATGCACTGCAAATATAAAGTGATTATTTTCATGTTGTCTTGAATCTCTGAAAGTGTAGGAGCAGAAATTTTAGGGTTGCTAACAGAAGATGGAAGGAAGAGGTAGAATCTGTGGCTAGTGAAAATAAGTATGCTGCTCTAGCTGTTACTACTAGGCATTGCTTACAGTATTTTTAGTAATGCTAAAATACATATTCCTTCCTGTATTAGATTTCTGAAAGCAAAGGTTGTTATATGATGCTTTTCCTGCCTGAAATCTGTAACTCTGCATCTCCACTTTAGCACCGAGACCTTTTTCTGCCTGGAAAGCTTGGTATCCATGAGGTGTTTACAACCAGTATGGCAGGGGAATTTATTTCCTTAATGAGGGATGTATAAACCTTTAAATAACAAGTCTGTTATCTGTCTCTAAATGTTATCTGTCTGTTAAGCTGTCTCTAAATAACAGGTTAACTTTCTATTTTGAATGTTGTGTGCTGTGTGCTTAAACCACCTGAAGAGGTTTCCTGGGGCTGCACTGGGTCCCTGGGAGGCAGGTTCTCCGCTAGACCTCGAAGCCAGCAGTGTGTGATGAGCATACCGTTCTACGAATTACGGTGTAGTTTGATTTATATGAAGTTGTTATAACTGTTAGAGCTATTCAGGTTTGAGCTTGGTTTGGCTATTGTGCAATTAATAGATAAAGCAGGATGCTTTTCCAAAATACAGTACTAACGCTATTTGGTTTTTGAGGATTCAGCAGAGGTAGGAAACTCCAAGGCAAACTCTGAAGCTCAGTATTGAGGTCCCCTAAATGAATAGTCTGTGTTCTTGGGCTTTTGAGAGTCAAAAGCTTTACAAATTGAAGTAACAAGTCATGACAAAAATAGGCTATGCCCAATGACTCTCCTTACCGTCTTCTAGTTTTGCAAGATACAAGTCACTGGGTCAAACTGAGCTCTCTGGGTTCTGTTCTGAGGAATTTTTAAGTGAGGTATAATACCTAGAGCACCTGTGGTTTTGGGGAGGCAGCCAATTAAGAATGTAGCTTGAGGGTTAGGTTGGCTTGCGTGGTTTGGTGGTTTGGGAGTTCTTTGGAGGTTTTGGTGTAGCTTTTAGCAGACCTGCCTGTAGCAGGAGCTTGGGAACCCTGGGGTAGGTGATAGCTGAGTAGCTGTTGATTTGGAGATGTCAGTTTATCAGTGTTCCTTTGTGGCTCTAGCTGTGCATTATTTACAAATTGTCTTTTTTATTTTTAAGTGCTTAATTACTTGTAGATTCTAGATTAAGCAAGCTCTTAAACCTTAGAGTATATTAGTACAGGTACATACAAAACCCCACAAACCCTTCTTTCCAAAACTGTGCATTGGAGTTGGAATTTCACATCTGAGTTGAGCAATATGCTTGATTTGTTTTAGGAAATTACCCCACATGTATTCAATTCAGGGCTGAACCTGCCTCTCTAAGTGATTCTAGTGTGTGTGTGTGTTGGAGGAGGTAGTTAAGTTTTTAAACATAGATGTATAATTAGGTAGGCTAATAGAAGATCTTTATGTGAAATCTGTCCAATTCTGTAGTGTAAAAACAGAGCTGAGTGTGGGTTAGTGCTTTTCCGTTTTTTAAATTGCTTGGTAACTTTACTCTTTCTGTATAAAAAGTTTGTACAGGGCTTTTTTCAAGACAGCACATGGCTAAGATTCTGAAACTTAATATGAACTAATTTTCCCATCATAGCCTTTCATTCTAGTCTCCATCTGTGGCTTAACTTTTCTGGCTTCTTATATGCATTTGAAACTAGCTTTGTATAAAAAGTGTTTACGAGAAAGTTCAGAAGCTTTTCCTCCCTTGCCTCCTTCCCCTCAGCTAACTTCAAGTATTGACCCTTGACAAGCACTTTCTTCAATTAATAATATTAGCTCAGTGGAGATTTTTTTTTTGTGTCCTGTATGACCTTCTTCAGACTTTTTGTGGTCCCACAAGCACTTCTGTCAATAGTGATTGAGAGGAGAGGGACTCAATCCGCTTAACTGTGTGTACTCTGGAGCAGGAGAGTATAGTCTGCTGCTGCTTATAGCTATCCTTGTTTCTCCCTCTGACAATACAGTCGCTGAAGGTGTAACAGTCCTGCTGTGGACTTCAGATAATGTCTAGCTGGTAGGTGTGATTGCAGCTGGCAGAATTCTGTCCTTAACTGTATATGTTCCCTCTTTAATGCCTGAAATGGCTTGTACTGTCACATCCTCTGAAGAATAGTATACCCCTGCAAAAAAAAAAGCTCTGGTGGTTTTGAGTCTAAGAACATTTGACTTGCATTTCAGGTTGTTATTCTGGATTTTGTTTTTGGAGAGTGAAGTGAAAAACTGAAAAGTTAAACAACCAAAAAAACACCAAAGCAAAAAACTGAGTGGGAGAGAAACCCAGTGTGTGAAACAGGGTGGAACAGTTGCTTTCCATTGACTTTTTAGTTCTGGCATAATTAAGAATATCTGAGCAGTTCCAGAATCCTTGTTTATCTGGGTTACCTGGGACAGTGTATGCTATGTCTGCCACTAGTGACTGGCATCTAAATGGTTTGTGAAGTTGTAACAGCTTTCTACGTGTGAAGCTCTGAGCTGGCATAAGGTAGTGTGCTCTAAGGCTTCCTTTAGTTCTGTATTACAGGTCTTGTATTGAAATATCTTGTTTTTCCTTTATAACATTATAATATCAGCTGCATTACAGATGTGATGCCCTTCTCAGTCCTGGGTTGGTTACTGCTTTCTGTGATGCAATGTGAAAAGTATCTTAAAACTAGATCAGGCTAGAGGTCTGTGTAGGGAGTGCTCTTGTTGTGGTTACTGCCAGCCACAGGTACTTAAGAGCCAGTATGAACTTATAGTAGACTTGAGATAGTTGAAAAAAGGGCCAGCTGAATTATCTAATTAACCTCTTATATGAACATATACTTCCTTATTTTTTTATGTCCTTTCTAGTGTAGTCTGTCTTTAAGTCTTTTCGCACAGGAGAGCCTTTACTTTCTAATCAACGTCTTGCTTGGATTTCTGCAACTTCCGAAGACAATTCTTTCAGGCAGAATTGACAGGTTTTGAGTTCTGGCAGTTGCCAGGCGTTGCTGTTTTGTGCTTCTGACCAGATGATATTTGGTATTAAGGCTTTTTACAGTCTTTTTGATTCCAACTGTGTGAACAAGTGTATTTTCCCCAAGTTTTCTGTATCTGTATTGATACAACTTTGTGGGATCATTTATCTGATTATTTCTGTTTATGGTTAATTGTAACTGCTATTATATTTTTGAAATGACTTGTTTCAGAAGTACCTGTCTGAATCTCTTTGATACAGCACATTTGCAAGTGTATCATCTGTCGTGTTCTCTTTAAAATAGCATGTGTATGCTTCCTTCCCTGACATATCATGTGGAGTTGTTAAACTATAGGAGCTAAGTCTTTGTGGAAGCTGGTTCAGAGTAAAAGTCTTGGATGAGTAGAAAAAGGCCTCTTTTCCTCAGACCACTGACAGTGATTGTGGTGGGGAAGACTGGAAGCCATATGAGCCTGTACTAATTTTGCTCTCTGTACTGGTCCAGTCTGTTACCTGCTCTATTCCCAACAGCTTCCTAGCAGTGAAGGCATCTCTGCATCCCTGGTGTGTCAGACATGTGCATGCATGCTTTTTTGAGAACTTCTTGGTAGGTATTTTATGGAAAAAAAAGGAAAGATGATGTTATAGTAGAAAATTTGTTAAAAAACAAAACAAACCAAATTTATACCTAAGCTAATGACTTCTGTCTAGAGCTTCTGAATTGTTTTTGGTTACCATTGGAGTGTGTGCTTGGTGGAGGGCAGGTCTTTATAAGCTTTCATCCACTTGGTGGGGGAATGGAAGATATGGAAGAGTTTCCTCAAGATGTTAGTGTATGAAATGTTTTTATCTTGCTGGAATACTGTAACAGGAGAAAAACATTTAACTCCCTCTTTCTTCTGTAGTGTGAAACATTGTGTTCAAGATGGTGCCTTATAACTTCACATAAACAGTATTCGTCTGTGTATGATCCAAATGAAAAGGTAAGTACTATGGTGCATGTTTTCTTTTTAACATTCTACTTTACCACTGACATTTGGCTTTTAAAGCTATCCTTTCCCCTGTGCTGCTACTAACAGCGGTAGTTCTCCTGGTATAACCTCTGTACAGTCACTGGTTTAATAGCATGTTTTTCTTTCTTTTTTTCAAATCAAAAAGGAAGTTGCTTTTGCAGTATACTTGTCAAGATTGGATTCTACTTCAAATGTATACCTTAAAAAGCTGGATATGTGAGAGGTTGGAAAAGTTACATAGTAGTCTGAATATGTTATAGTTATGAAACAGCTATTAATGTTTTGCATGGTGTGGGAGGTATAGGCCTGTTAAAACATCTGGGAGCTGGACTAGCCAAAAGCTTTTCGTAGAAACAAAAGTATGCACTAGTGGCAGTGTGGTTGTTAGATGATCTGACATGGGGGTAAGAACTTTAGAACTTGGATAAAGATGGGCCTTTAAGGCCTGCAGATAATAGTAAAGCCTCATCTTGAGACTTGTGCAGTAGCAATCTCAATTTACAGTTACGAGCCAAGAAAAGCTTTTCTTCTGGGAGATTGTCTTGGTGCAGCCTCTAAAGTAACACACTCGGGAAAATAATGTGCCTGAAGGGATGCTAGTGTTGAAGGGCAGGAATGCTGACAATTCAAGACTGATAGGCTTGTCCTGATATACTGGTGTAGAAGTAATTCATCAAGAGCGAAACAGTTATTAGGGAACAGAAAAACAGTATGTACCTAGAACTGCGGCTTAAAAAGAGGTCTTCCGAAGAAATCTGTATTCTTAATGTTCTTACTTGATCAAGGTCCTCTTCCTTTTCCAAAGGCATAGTTCTGTTTAGACAGTGTAACTGGATATTTGGTTTCTCTTGACTAGTAGCTATGTCATTCTAACCAGTGGCTACTTAATCTCTTTTCTGCTTTTTCTCTTCGTTGCCCCTTCTACTGTCTTTGTAATGACAAGGCTTTCACATCAGACCTTTTCAAGCTGATTAGTGGAAATGACATAAAGAAATGCTGCATGTTACTTCAAAGCACAATGTGATTTATTTTTTTTCTTATGTGCTGGACTTGAGACTTGTCTTTAACAGCAGGAGCAAGAGTCCAGTCTCTTCCTATTAGTGTCTCTATTGCAGAATTAGAAAATTTAAATGAATGCCAAATATTAACATCTTGATACTGACTGTCTTGTCTTGCACTGTGACTATACTTGATTAATCAAACAACTTTTACATACCAAGAGCTAAGTTGATGAAGTATTTCACAGAATCATAGAATGGCCTGGGTTGAAAAGGATCTTAAAGATCATCTAGTCTCAGCCCCCCTGCTGTGGGCAGAGCTGCCAACCACCACAGCAGCTGCCCAGGGCCCCATCCAGCCTGGCCTTGAACACCTCCAGGGATGGGGCATCCACAACTTCTCTGGGCAACCTGAGAAGCCTTACCACCCTCTGAGTGAAAAGTCATTGAGTCGTTAAACTTTTCAATGCTAAGTATTTGGGAGTTTTTTTAAATTTCCCCTCAAGCATATATGCCTAAAAAGCTTCAGGTACCTAGAATACTGAAATTTAGATTCAGAAAACAATTTGTGAGAGCATGTTGGAGACCTTTCGGTTTTTTCACTGGGATTTAGACCAGGTCCCCAGCTAAAAAAGCTCTCCAAACAAATTGCCATCCCTGTGTTGTTCTTAGAGTATTTGTACCCCTCATAATTGAGCTTCCTTAAGGATGTTTAAGATCCGTCTTATGAGTGGGGTGTGGGTGTGCATGTGTACTAGGCAGTATTATGCATTCCTCAGCAGCTCTGCCTGAATTTACCATATATGCTTGCTGCAGCTCTTACCTGGTGGGTTTTATCACTTATTTTCTGTATGTTGTTATCACATGGTAGTATTTTTAAACTGGTCACGTGATGTCAGCTCAGCCCTGACTTTGGAGAAGTTTGGTCAAGAGCACCGTGAGTATGTCTGCTTGGAGGAAGGGAGCAAACAATATATACTCTAGTCTGTCAGTAGGAATTCCTGTTGTGGCTTTGCAGTGTTCTTTCCTTTCTTTTTACACCTGTCTCCCCCTCCCCAAATTAACTAATGGCTGGTGGGGGGAAGTAACAAACAGTTTCATTGCTGCTGTGGCAATACTTTCTCTTCCCCCAGTCCATGTGGATCACAGCTGTTTGGTGTAGGGGAGGGAGAACAGCTATTGAATTTCTTAGGGTATAGTTTGATAAATCTAATCTGGTATAACTGCAGGCTGCCTCTAAAGGGGAGAGTCCTGCTGGTTCCCTATCCTGGTTTTTTTCGTTTGGAGTGTGGGAGGCAAAGTAGGACTGTTCGATTAGTGTGTTGAACTGATGTGTCCTGAAGCTGCATCCCTGCTAGGTTTGGTGCATGGAAAGCAGTGGGGGTAAGTGTGTAAGGCAGGATTGTCTCTTTCAGTGGCAGCCTGTGTTTGCAACCAAGTAGGCGCAGTATCAAAGTGCACCTGTATTTTTAGAAGCAAAGCCAGTGACAGCAATAACCCTTATTCCCAACAATGCGATTTTTATACTGAGCAACTGTGCTCTTCCACCACTCCTTCTTAATAGGAAACTTTTGTCTAGAGTTTAAGGCTTATTGACTTTTGACAGCTTGTTATCCCCTTCTTAAAGGCGTGATAGGAGTATTGAAGGTATATATATTAAAGCATCAAGTGCACTGTAGTGTAAAAGGTGACATTTGAATTGCAGGGGTGTACTAAATTAGATTTGCTGTTCTGTTGCACTTTCATTGCTACTTAGTATTGTATGTGTAAGAGTGTCATGATGGCAATGCAGGATTTTGCCAGGCTCCTCACAGAGGCTCAGCTACAAGGAGGGTCCAGGCTGGTATGAGTCAGCAAGCAGTTTATACAGGGTTGAAGTGTTGCTCTTTTACCCTTCATGTCCTAGGCAGAGAAGAGCCTTTCCTCCTTCTGATTGGAATGCCTTTTAAAGATCTCCCGTGACAGGTGCGTATTGTATTCCAGGTTGTCTGTGCCAGTTAGAGATACTGAACACAGGTACCTGCCAGCATTCTTCAAGTAGAGGTAAAGTCAGCTAGGTTTTATACAGGCAGTTTCCCAAAACGGGTTTGGGAGCTTTCTCAGGGGTCCTGCAGTGGGAGAAGAACAGTGGTGGTAACTTCCAACAGAAGGATGGTAACATTGGCATGGGTGTTTGCCCTGTGTCTAGCAGAATGTAGGTGTAAACTTATTAAAACATGATCTTAGAGTACTGCCATAACATGGGGTCCTTTGTGCAGCTTTAAAAAAAATTGAGACCTAGGAAGTACAGTAGGCATGCCTACTTTTGAATATTTTCTGTGCATTAAAAACCATGCAACTTAGGCACTTCTAGGGTAGAAGTTGTTGGTATGTACTTGGCAACCCTTATGAATGTCTCTTCCCTGAACTTGACTGTCTTCTAGAGCCTCTGTAGAGTTCTAGTTTCTGTGCAGTGTGTTATAAGGAGATCCAGAGAATGCTGGTGTCATGAGTCAATGCCTTTTTCTTCTGAACCTGTGTTTGTGCTAGGTAGATCTAGTATAGCATACCTTTTATACTATATCAACATTGTTAAATCAGCAGAATCCTTTTAAAAGTAGGTGATCTCAGACTTACAAGCTCATGGATAATCCAGCGTTTTAGTGGAAGTGGAGGAGAAAAGAATGTGTGTTTCTGGAGGGAGAAAACTTGTTTTGTTCGTCTCTCAAGATCCTTTTCACTCTTTTCTCTTCAGACTTTTGAAAAACTCCTTATTGCCAACAGAGGAGAGATTGCATGCAGAGTAAGTATGTAATCTTAAGTGTTTTCTTTTTGCAGTTTAAGAATTAACTATTGGTATTTTAAATATTTACAGTTGTCTCTTATATGGTAGGTCATCAAAACATGTAAGAAGATGGGGATTAAAACAGTTGCCATACACAGTGATGTCGATGCCAATGCTGTAAGTACTACTTGAATTCAAATGGTAGATGAGATTCTTAGTAATTCAACAAGACTTGAAACTTGTGCAGACTTGTTGATTACTGTGGTGGGCATGTTGGCAATTCTGAAGTATCTTTGTATATGTCCTTTTCCTCCCTGTGCTTGAAAGGGGGAGATACAAAGGTGGGAAGGATGGGGCAAGTATTTAGCATGTTTTCCGTGTGAAGTCTTCAGTGTTTTGCTCATGTAAATATTACCTTGCTTTTCCCTGGATGAAGCTGGACAGTAGCATCTGGTAGATACATGTACCAAGTGCAAGACTGGCAGTGAAACCGAAATTTTGTTTTGCCAATTAAATAAATTGTTCCTGTGCCTTGTAAATCCAACTCAATGCTTCCCAGTTCCCAGAGGGATGCCCTGCCCTATCAGGTGTGCTGAATAGTCCTACTGGAGCTGTTCCTTTGAGGGTATTGAGGTGCCTTGAATATTCAGCAGGAAGGTGGTAAAATGGCTATCTAGACAAGTAAGATACTTGTCTACCTGCTTGCCCTTTTTCAGATCTTGTAGTCTCTTTTCTCTTTTAGAACTGTTTTAAGTCACTCAGCAAGAACAGGAAGATAATTTTCTTTGTGAATGAACAGCAAGTGTAGTCATATTTCCATATCCCTGTTGACTAGAGAGAACATCAGATTATTCCTTGCCTGCAAGAACTACAGGAGGAAGGACTGGGGTGCCTCTGTGCACCAGGAGAGTTTGTTGAAATCTGGAAGGCAGTTAAAACCCTGTATCATTATTTAATAGAAAAGGTCCTTTAGGCAAGCTATCAGGAAAAAAAGTGTACTGTATGCAGGACAAGACTTGTGAATATAGGTGGTGGGTTGCTCAACATTGAAGAACTGAAACATGTTTGATAGAATCTGAAAGTAGTTAGAACTTAGGTTTTTGGAGTTAAATGAAATGTGAGAACTTTTAGGAATTTTGGACTTTAGCAGTGCTTTTGTCTGAGTCCTTCTGTGGTTCTAGTCCTACCTGACCAGCTCAGTTCATATAAATAGGCTCTAGGTAGAGCAAGGGACTGAAACTGGATTTCATGAGACAGGACAAATGTCCTACTGCTGGATTTCTATGCTAAGTCACTCTTTCTTTCTGAGGAGAATGAAGAGTATGCTCTCCCAGTTATAGACTATCAGTTAAAATCCAGAACAAGTCTAGTAGCTTGTGGGTGCACAATGGACTGTGAAATTAATTGTTAGTGGATGGGTGTCAGACATCATGATAAATTCTAGTCCTTTTGGAAGCCAAGGGCTAAGTGGATATGAGTAAACTAGTCTGTATTATCTATGATTCCTCTAGTAAAACTGAAGCATACTGAGGGGTACGCATATTCCATCTGATGTAGATGGTATCTGCTGTTAGGATGAATGGATACACTGTTTAGCAGTACTTCCCAGCCTTGTTCACTGGTATGAATTAATTCTGAAAATAGACTAAAAAAGCTGTTTAAAAAAAAAAGTTCTTTAACCAGTCTGTAATACACTTGAGAAAATGAATTGGTCTTCAGTGTCTGGATGGCATTGTTTATTGTGTTGACTCTGCTATGAGCTGGAGACTATGAAAAAAATCTGAAAGTAGTAAGTAAAAGCCAAGGCTGAAGAACATAATGAAGGAATAAGGATGACAGGAAAAAGTAAAACTCATTACCTTACAGAAGGGAATACAAATCGTGCATTACAAAGAAGAAATTGAAAATATGTCTACTCTGCTTCAACCTACAGTGCTGTCTTAGCTTTAAAATACAAATAGGGTCTTTAATTTTTAATAGTTCATAAGAGAATGGAAAGCCAAGCTGGTATCTCAGAAATGCATTAATATACTCGTAACAACTCAAAGCTAACATTAAATATGTTAAAGGAGATGCTGACATTTTGAGTTCATGGACTAGTGATGGGGCTTTAACAAATGCAATAAGGGTGAAGTAGTGTTTGTTTAGCTCTTAGGTTTGATTGGTCTTTAATTACCTAATCTGTACAAGGTTAAGCATTAGCTGTGTGTGTATGAAGAAGCTCCAAGTATTTAAAGGAAAATGAGAGAAGAGCTACTTGAAACACTCTTCTGTGTGCTTAAAATAAGGTAGCAGTATTAAGTCTAAGCTAGTTTTTTTTCCTTCTAATTATACTTATGTCCCTTATGTCTACCATGCATCCTTTAATCATTTCCTTGTGTGCTTGCACTGGGGAATGGTTTAGCTAATGTAATCTGTCTTAATGGCTTTGCTACCTCCAGTTATTCATTGTTTGTGGGAATGACCTGGCCATTGCAGTGATGCGTGTGTGACTGCCACTTCGGAGGATCTCCATCAATGAGTCCAGAGGCCAAATTCTTTGACTGCGTTAAATTACCATAAAGTAACAAACTGTTTGTCCTGTGTTGTTCTTTTGTGTTCAGGTTTCATTAACAGCTATCTTTGTGGTTATACCAGTGGTAGCAAAATCTCAAACACTCCGGAATCAAATTTAGGAGCTGATGCAACCTGACAAATGAACCTCTGTCCTCTTGTAGCTGGGAGAAACATGTTTGCTCGGTGGTGGCATGCTGTAGAAGAGTGGTGGATATCCTTTTGAGTTTGTGCTTGACAGGATTAAGCAAGACATCACTTACTCCTTTAAGACTTGTATCACCAAGGCAATGTTATCATATCATAGGCAGTTACCCTGATGATCAGTCATTGAACCAAAGGCAGAAATAAATGTAAAGGTAGGTGGTTGAATTAGTTGCCCATCCCAAAGCTATTTGTCTTTATTAAAAATAGCAGGACCTAGTTTTAAGTGACTGGAGTAGGTAGGGATGGTTTACAAAAATATTTTTTATTAAAGTATTTAGAAATAACTTTAATTGGAGTAGATAAATTTTCTCTTTAGAATTTTGAGATGCAGTAATAGCTCCTTACTACATTACCTGTGTAGCTACTTGCTGAAATATGGGTAGTCTGATACTCTTGATACTGATTCATTTTTACAAATAACTTTAAAAGGAGGGCAAACCAGACACTGTTACATCCCTCTGGCTTTCCGTCTGTCATACTGGTTGAAAACTGAAGTTGAACTGAAGCAAGGTTCCTTGAGTATGCTTACTAAATATTTAAGGAGAAAAAAAAAAAATCACAAGGTATCTAGCAATTCAGGCTCTTCAGTGTTAGCTTCTACTTTATTCTCCGTGCAGAGTCCTAAGCATAAATGACTCGAGCAGGCGTTTTCACCAGTGTTTAGATGGGAATGGTATATGTAGTCTTAAAATCATTGGTCTTTGAATAAAGATACTGTAAGATTCTTTAGTGACTAATATTATCCTAAACGTTATCTTGGATTTTTTTTTAGTTGAATGTTCAACTGTTCTGTCATTTTTTTAAATGTTAAAATTCTGAGGTTCTTGTGGAGTTTATAGTGCTGAATGGAACGGAGGTGGTGGGAATACCCGAAATACATATAGACCTTAAATGAAACTGCTTACTTTTCCTTGTTCTTCAGACTTAATTTCTGTGGAACACGACAGCAAATGTCTTAAGTGTGCTGTTACAGCAATATTCATTTTGACATACAAAATTTACATATTAATGAGAGGTAGCTAGACTGTAACAGTACAAAGGAATTTTAATTTCAAGAAATTAAACTTAGCTAGCTGTTATGAGTAGGAAGCAGTAGAAAGGACTGCTTTATAAATTGAAAATGTAGCAAAAATTGAATGCTCTACTGAGAGCTAAATGAAAGAGGAAAATACAAAGAACAAAAATACTGGTTTTTGTGCTTAATTTTAAAAAATGGCCAAAGAGATGAAGGATTTCTATAGGTTAAAACTGTGGTAGGCGAGGAATGTTAAAGCTTAGAAGATATATGAATTCAGAGACTTTTGGATTCTTGTGTGTTAATGCAAAGTTATAGGTAGCTGGAAATGTTGTTAAATGGGATTTAATTACATTTACCTTTGCAGAGGTGGGGAGGGTGTGTGTGTGTGTGAATTGAGGGGGGGGGGGGAAATTGTGTCCGAAGTTATTTATGTAGTGAAGAGAAGTTGCTACTTTAACAACTGTCCTGAAATAAAATCATTGTGGTGGCTGGGGAAAACATCCTGACAAAACAGCCTCTAAGACCCCTATAGGGCATACAGTTCCTTGTGGTACTGTGTATGGTGAGAAAATTAGGTCACAATGGATGCTTTTTAGGGTCTCGAAAATCCTGGGTAATACTCTCAATACATCTGTTATTTTGCGGAAAGTGGAGGAAAGAAATTTTATACTGTTCAAATTGCTGTGGGTTTTTTTTACTTCAGAGTTCAGCTTGCAGGACACTAATTCTTTACAGTTGGGTAGGTAAAGTGTGGACGGACCAATAGAATTTGCAGGTTTTTTTAATTAAAACATCTGGTGGAATTATTTTCGAGATGAGAAAACAAGCAAAGAAGTTTTGGCTGAACAAGAGTAATCGTATGTACTTTTTCCCCCTGAACTGATTGGAATAGAGGGTTAAGATGAAAGAGTCTCCTCAACCATAAATGTAACACTGATGGTGCAAACATTGTCAAGGAAAGCTAGAGAACTATTGTAATGCCTAATGTAATCAGCTAAAAGTATGATAAATGAAGAACAAGCTTTCACTAATTGGATCTGAACAAAAGAAGGTATAGCATAAAGCAGTGAATGAGATATAATTTTATTTGGCATTTTTTAACACAGCAGGGATTCTATAGCCATACGAAGCAATGAACTATAAATGACTGAAAAAAATCCCATGGGAAAGTAATGTAAACTACTAAAACTTTATGGTGTAGTGGATAGATATACTTTAACGTAGGGGTTTTTTTCTATCAAGTCACTTAAGACTTCAGGTGCTATTGTATTAAATTGCCTTAAGCATAGATGTCTCCAAAATCTTCTTAGCTTTTGCAGATCATCATCTTGTTCTGCTAGATAATATAAAACCAAAAGTGATGCAGATGCTTTTATTGATGTAAAAGTAATTGCACAGAATTCGGCTGTTCTCCTGAAACTGTAGTGTTCTGAGTGAAGGAAAATGGAAAACATCAAGTGACCTAGAAATGAAAAATCTGTGTTCCTTTCCTAACTTTATTCCTTTTTCTAAGCTTAGAGTCTGAGGCAGTATTTCAGAAGGAACTTGGGGGAAATGTGGTTTTAGGGAAACTGCAAAGCTGATGAAGCTTGTAAGCTTCTATACCAAGTCTGTACTGAGCTGAATGAATTTGAGTCAACAAGTTGAGCTTTTGACTGAAACAGTAAAAACTGAGTTTTGCTGAAGACTTCCCTGTAGCTTAAGGGGATGCTGTCAGGATCTCTTGTTCTTAAGAAATTCAGTTGGCAAAAATAAATATTGTGGGGGAGTTTGTCATTTAAGTTTTGAAATAAAGAAACTAATTAGGTTGAAAAATAAAAGCTTATCAAAAAATGGAGGTATTTTCTTTACTTGTAACTAACTTAAAATACTGAGGTCTAAAAGTTTGTCCAAGCTCTCATTTACTCATTGTTTTGCTGTTTATTTCTTTAAAATATGCAAAACTTTCTTCTATCATCTGCTACAAAACTAGAAATTCAGTTATTTTGACAGCTCATTGTGTCCCAATGGCACTTCAGGAGTTTGTGCTCAGATAACTTGATGAGAGATCTGTTCAAGTGCCTATATGAAAAGAAAGCTCTAATATTTTAATGCCTTGTTTAAATGCATGATTCCCAGACTGTTGTTTAGAGTGTATAAAATGGGCTCTGCCTCCATGTGCTGTCTGGAGAAACGCACTCTTCATAAATTGTATTGTTTGCAAGGTGTGCAGAATAGAAATGTACCAGATCACACCAAGGGAATGTGTCAGGTCAGGGTCAGGTTTGCAGTTGGTGTTCTGCTCTTCCATCAACATATTTACCTTTTGTTTGAAAAACAAGGCAGCATGTTGCTCACTGTTTCACAAGAAATGGTGGAGGTGATGTTAGTATCCTGTCCCCTTGTTTTATTGAGTGAGCTACTGGACAATTGTGTAAAGCATAAGAGATGTAAGTAGTGGTCATCCTGTGAATACCTCTGTGGAAAAAGCGTGTTTTGTTCAAAATTGTATCTTGCCTATCAAGCATAGGTACTACCAAGTGCTTTTTCTTTTTAAAACTCTCACTGCTGCTAAGCTGAGTGGAGTAGGGGAGGGTGCTGTTGATGAAGAAATAATAAATTTTTCATTGGCTATTAAGAGAAATGCAAGCTTGATCGGCAATTTTAAAAGCTGGGGGCTAATCAAAGCTCTAGAGCCCTAAAGTTTCAGTGTGTTCTCCAAAGACTGGCTGTGCATTTTATTCGGTGATAGGATGATGTGAAGCACATACCTAACCTTTGGAACAGGTCAGACTCCTTTTGTGTGGTTTGATGGCTAAGCTGAAATGTTGGTTGTGTTGGATTCTGGTTTAAACTGTAACATTGAGCAGGAGAGGAAGGCTGTAGAGTGGAACACTGGGTATCATGCTGCAGCCTTTTTGAGGACGCTTCCTTGGAGGTAGGATGTATGTATAATAAGTAACAAGGTATCTCAAACCCATCCATTTAAAATTTTGAAAATAAACAAGTAAAACAAAAATACTCTTAAGAACAAGGAAAAAAGTATAACCTAAAACCACAGCACTGATAAAAATGATATGCCTTATATTCCACAAACTGTGTTTCTTTCCTTCTCCCTATTATGCCTTCACTTTGTTTCACCTCTCTGGTCTTGAGTGTTTCCATCTTTCAGAAACTTCATATGAAATGTAATTCCATGTTTAACACCTCTCCCTAGAAAAAGGGATCCCATTCATGGAACTAAAGCCACGGACTCCACAAATACCCTAGTAGCTGTTTGTCAAGCTATACAGCTAACAATCAAGAAAAGTATCTGACTTTAAATACAACCCTCCTTATGAGGATTAAGATGGCTCTGCTTCCCAGTGCATCTCTTTAAAGTGCCATCACTTACCCCACCACTGGGAAATGTGAAGAAAAGGGAGCAGGGAAGTAAACCATTGTCAGGAATACAGGCTCATACTAACTTAAGACACTAGATCTGTATTGCATCTCAAGGTTAATCAGGTACTCTCCTTTCTCCTGGACCCCCCCAACCATGTGTCCTGATGGCATCAGTTCTAGTGTTCATTAACCTATGCAGGGAATGATGTCAGCTTACTGATCCACATTCCATTTTGCTTCCCCCCACTGTTCTCAGACATATAAGCAGCCTGGATCCCCTTAACAAAAGGTTGCACATGTAGTAATGCCAACAAAACTGTCAGATACACAGAAGATAGGAAGGAATATGTATATGTAACTATGAAGAAGGGAAGAGTACCTACCTTTAGTAGGCAGCACACACTTGGATCAGTTGTAAAAGCCATTTCCCAAGACCTTTACACCCCTGAGGGATGGAATGCCATCCAGAGGGACCTTGACAAGCTGGAGAAGTAGGCTTGTGAAAACCTCATGAGGTTCAACAAGGCCAAGTGCAAGGTCATGGGTTGGAGCAACCACCGGTATTGATACAGCCTGGGCAATGAAGAGATTGAGAGCAGCCCTGCAGAGAAAGACCTGGGTATCCTCGTGGTTGAAAAGCTGGAAATGAGTTGGCAATGTGCACTTGCAGCCCAGAAAGCCAACTGTATCATGGGCCACATCAAAAGCGTGGCCAGGAGGTTGAGGGAAGTGATTCTACCCTTCTGCTCTGAGACAACACCTGGAATACAGTGTCCGGCTCTGTAGCCCTCAGCACTGGAAGGACATGGACCTGTTGGAGTGGGTCCAGAGGAGGGCCACAGAAATGATCAGAGGTCTGGAGCACCTCCCCTACGAGGAGGGGCTGAGAGAGTTGGGGTTCTTCAGCTTGGAGAAAACTGAGGAGACCTGATTGTGGCCTTTCAGTTCCTAAAGGGGGCTTGTAAGAAAGGTGGGGATAAAGTTTTTAACAGGGCCTGTAGCAATAGGACAAGGGATGATGATTTTAAACTAAGGAAATTTTTAGACTAGATACAAGGAAGAAATATTTTACGCTTAGGGTGGTGAAACACTGGAACAGGTTGCTCAGGGAGGTGGTAGATGCCCTGTCCCTGGCAACATTCAAGGTCAGGTTAGATGGAGCTCTGGGCAACCTGATCTAGGGGAAGATGTCCCTGCTTACTGCAGGGGGGTTATAGAATCATAAAGTGGTTTGGATTGGAAAGGACCTTAAAGATCACCTTGCTCCAACCCCCCTGCCATGGGCAGGGACACCTTCCACTAGACCAGGTTGCTAAAGCCTCATCCAGCCTGGCCTTGAACACCTCCAGGGATGGGGCATCCACAGCTTCTCTGGGCAACCTGTTCCAGTGCCCTGCCACCCTCACAGGAAAATATTTCTTCCTAGTATCTCATCTAAATCTGCCCTCTTTCAGCTTATAACCATTACTCCTTGTCCTGTCACTATACTCCCTGATGCAGAGTGCCTCCCCATCTCTCCTGTAGACCCCTTCAGCTACTGGTAGGCTGCTATTAAGTCTCCTTAGAGCCTTCTCTTCTCCAGGCTGAATAACCCAAGTTCTCTCCCCTCTCACAGGGGAGGTGCTCCAGCCCTCTGACTGTCTTCATGGCTCCTCTCTGGACTCTCTCCAACAGGTCCATGTCTTTTTTTATGTTGGGGGCCCTACAGCTGGATGCAGTATTCCAGGTGGGGTCTGATGAGAGCAGAGTAGAGGGGGAGAATCACTTCCTTTGGCCTGTTGGACTAGATGACTTCTGGGGTCCCTTCCCCCTTAAACTATTCTGTGATTCTATAACTTATGAACATTATTTACAAAAAAATCTGCCTAAGGTTCATCTCTGTCTAGAAGTCATGTTAGTAGTAAAGGGAAATTCAGCCCAGGCCTTGCTGACCAGTGTTTACACTCACCCAGACAAGAAATGAGATAGTATTCATGAGCAATGCTGTTTGGTAGTACTTCCTGAAAACAGATCATCCTTGAATGTCCACAGCCACAGCTGATAACAAGCAGTGCAGCTGGGGCAGTATAAACCACATGTGCAACAGCTGTGCATCTGTGCACTGAATCTGCTAATGCTCAAGACCTTGGTCAAGGATAAAGTCAGAGAAAAGGTAGGACACTCAGAAAGCCTCAAAGGAGAAGGTGTCCAAAGATCTTCAGTTCTTGTCTTCAAGGGTGTGAGGCAGTAGGAAAAAGTGCTGCTATGTTACCCCTCTTACAGAGGAACTTGGTTTAACTGTCTTTTTTTAGTCACACTGATAATGTTTAATTGCCACCTGGAGTACTGTGTTCAAATG
>WKFP01014670.1:590433-602699 GCA_011057875.1 Pterocles orientalis | reverse complement strand
AAAAAAAAAAAAAAAAAAAAAAAAGCTGTGATGACAAGTTTTAAGTACTCTGACATTCCCCTAGCATTAGAGCCCTGGCAAGTCTACTGCCTGGTGCGATGAAGGCTTGGTGCTGGAAGCCTGCCTTGTCTTGGCCTGCCTTTGGTATCTTCCTAGCCCCCCTACTTATGCTGTGAGAAGGGTTCCCAAGCACCTTTGAACATGGGTGACTTTGTACTGCTTGCTTGTACATTTTTAGCTGCTGAAAACCTTGTGTTATGTGTGAGGGAAGGGACAGTGGTTGAGGAATTGCCTCTGAGCACTGTTGCCTCATAAGCCCAGACCCCAATGTCCTGAACCTTCCTTTTCGTAAAGGAGAATGAAAAGCAGAATGGCTGGGCTTGGGCAGCCCTGCTGTCTGCCACAGTGACCTGCTGCTGGGACTTGACAAATAATAGCTGTTCCTTTGTTTCTTCTCTTATGCTTTCAGAAAGGTGCTGCTTTTCTTGCTTCTAACTTTAAGAATGAAACTTTGAACTGTTTATGTATTTGCTTGTGTGGTTTACCTTGTTAAGCATAGCAAAATTTTGGAGAACTGGGAACCACTGTAACATCTCCTATACTTTTGATTTGAGAAGCTATTTTTTTATGCTGTGTGTAATACTTGATAAGTTCAACAGTTGGCGATTGCTCATTCAGTAGTTAGATGCTGAATTCAAAGCTTTAATTTGGCAAGACCGTAGTACTAATATGGATTTTGCTATTGTGTATTGTAATTTTAATTATAATGTTCTTTCATATCTTCTAGATCAATGTTAGCTTTTATTTGATAAAATAAGAGTATGTAGAGGGTCCATAGCTACCTTCAATATGTCACTGTTCTCTGTAAATCTAAATTTATGACTACAAGGTCAGGGAGATTTTAGCTGTATGAATTATTTTTTTGGTAATAGCCTGTATTTTAATGGTAAATGAGATTTTATTTTTCTTATGATACAGTTACGGTAGAGGTGTAGTTTGTACTTAATTTCTACTTGCAGAATGTTTTGAAGAGGTTTTAGAATCAGCCTTGAATATGGGTTAAACTGAGCCTGAAGTTTTGTCATATGCTTCTTGTTCAGTATCTGTGGAGTTGAAGATTGACAGATAAGCTTGTAGAATGTGAGCTCTGCAGTAGTGATGCTTGACAGCAATTTCCTTTTTTTTTTTTTTCCTTTTTTCCTTCAGAGGAAATACTGTAATTCTACTCTAAGTGAACTTCAATAACTTAAAAAGAAAGATGTAGTTTTTATATGTCTTAATGTGTCCAACTCGGTATTTGCCCAACAGTAAAGTTTGTTTCTGTGCTAGTTTTTTGCTCTTTTCGCAGAGAATTTTCTTTTTACAACTTAGCTAACAAAAATAAGCATGAGCGTTTTTCTGTGTGAATTAGTTCTGAAAGCTAATTTTTAAAATTAGGCTAATGAGATTCAAGAAGTGACACTGCTGTGTTAAAACATTTTTTTTTGTAAGGCAATTGTCATAGCCCTAACAAAGAGATTTCAACAAAGATTTTGAAGATATGCCTTTTAAAGAAAGTCTTCAACTGCTAGAATGTCATATATTTCCATCATCTGAACTAAAGAATACAATCACTATTACAATTTTCTGCCCTCAGATTTCTGGAAGTAAAGCTAACACATTAAACTATAGTTCTGAATTAATTTTGCAGGCAGGCGTGCATGCCTGTGTATTCTCTGCACCAGTATCTTTTTGCAGAAGAAATTTGAATTGTGAGACTGCAAGCAGTTAAGCCGACAGTGGCCTTCTCAAGGCACAGATAGTCAGATCATATGCACTGTAAGACTTCTGTCTGAACTTCATCACTGAGTAACATTTCTAAAATTCTGTAGCTTTGAAGCTTTCTTGGAGTGGTATTTGTTGGTCTGAGTTGCTTGTTTCCTTTTTTAAGTGCTCTGCTTCTGTAAGCTAAAACAGCAATTTTAGTTATTTGTTCCCTCCTAGCAGCCCTTCTCTAAATATAGGAAGGAAAGCACTGAGGTTGCATTCAGTTGGAAAAAGGTTCTCCATTTTTGCTCGTAATTTTGCTCTACTTGATGCGTTAGAGATAATAGGTTAGTGATCCTCAGCTGCTCTGAAAGGTAGACTTTGGATAGTGTACGTGTCAGGTATGTAGTGCAGCCACACCTAAGTTACTTTATTCATGGTTTTTACAGAGCTTTGAATTTCTGTTATATTTGTGTTTGCATATACTTTAGAACATGTCCTCTGAGTTTCTCCTTGGAAAATGTTATGGTAACATTATCTGAACAGGACCCTGTAAGTTGCTGCTTGTCCTGTGTAGCTCCCAAGGAGAGTACTTTGAAATGGGACAAGGGTTTCATTGTGAGTCTATAATCATATTTCAAACAGTCCGGGGCAGCGGAGGTGCAAGAAAGTGTATGTGAAGGTTCCTGCCAGGTTGAGGCTCTGTTGTGTGGGCAGGCAGTCGCTGAATGCTGCACCAGCGTGCCTGTAGCGTTTGAAGTGTCTTTAGCCAGAAAAATAGAGTGGAATGTGTATCTTCGTGTTTGTTTTTTTTATTCTTCTGCTGTCTGCTCATTTTTGTTTGTTTGTTTGTTTCTATAGTGCTCTCTACTAAATTTTTGGTCCTTAATTTTGACTGTTTTTCTTCTCCCTGGCAGTAACAAGCAGAACCACACATGGCTGTGGAATTCCCTCACACTTTTCCCCTATATTCTTTCAGTCTTGTTTTCCTCTTTTCTCCCTCATCTTTTCCATCAGTGATAGATCATATTGTACAATATATGGTGTGTCACTGTGCAAGTTTACTAATGGTGAATTATCTGCTTTGGGCAAGAAAATTGTGTTAAAAACCTAGGAGCTGGTGGTGTGTGGTGTTCCTTTCCTGTTCCTTAGCATAAAGAACTCCTAGATTCTGCACTAAGCAAGTCCTGGGCATTTGTCTATTGGAGGTTGCTTTATTTCTGTGTCTATCTGAACCGAGAGAGCTGGAGGGATGATGGTACTAATTTGGAAGCAGGGGAAGAGGTGGTCTTGTCTGAGGAAGCAGCTCTTACTATGTTTTTTGTTCTGTGCCTTCCCCCCCCACCCCGTTGTTGGCTATTTATTGAGGCGGGAATGTTAACTTTTCTGAATATTTGCTTTCTGTCATGCAAGAAGAAAACTTTGGCTATGCTGATGAGTTTCAAAGCTAGCATTACTTCTTTCAGAGCTCTTAATTTGTATTGTTTTGGCACGCTCTTAATTCATTTATATTGTTTTGGCACAAAGGTTGCTTAAATCATGAAACTGAACTTTGAAACTTTAGATGGGTTTCTTAATTTCCTTATTAAATTAAACTTACCTGTTCTTCTCCCCTCCAAAGAATGTAGATTTTTTTTTTTTACTCACGTAAACCCTCAGGATGAATTGCCTTGCTTTCAGCATGTCCTTTTCTGCCAGCCGTTATGCACATGGTAAAATACATGAATATTTGACATTTACCATGTTAAAACAAAAAGCCAACAAAATTCATGAAAATCTCTGAGAGCCGCATCTTACCCAGGTGGCCTGCTGTTTGAAATATGACTCCTGGTGTGTATTGTACTCTTAGCCCTAGGATTCAGTAATGAGATTGAGTGGTATCTTGCGTGAGCACTTCTGGATGATTGACAGTGAGGTGATGTGAATCATCATTTATCAGGATATTATCATGCCTACCCTTGATAATTTCTCCCTGCTGTCTGGGGAGGTGGTGAAGACAGATACGACTTTGTGATGTCAAAGTAATTAGTGTGTGTTGGTTTCCAGCTGAACAAACTGGAAACTAATGATCAGGTAAATGAAGATGAAGTGCATTAGTGTAAGGATAAAAGTGCAAGGACCTTGGGGAAGAGCTTATCAAAATTTCATGGGGGTTATTTGAATATCTTACAATTTGTGCAGTTGCAAGCAATATTTAAAACTACTAAAGGATACTTCTGCAACAGTCTATTTATATGTCCTTTGTTGATACCTCTTCTAGTGAGAGGGTCAGCACTAGGGTTAAGGACATCAGTCTCTCTGCTCTAAGGACTAGAAACTCCTTATGATTTCCATAAAGTCTGAGTAGTGAGTTTCCAGCTAATGGCAGCAATTTTGAGTTAAATGATGTTAAGGAATCCCAGTGTACTCTGAAAAGGTTGCGTTTCCCAGTGACTTCCCACTGTAAAGGGGGAAATTGCCATAATTTGGCTTCTGTGTATTTGACCCATGACTAGGGCTCCTTTAATGTTAATCCTTAAAATGTTTTAATGTTGCACATTACCTATGTAAATATCTCAAAGTATGTGGACTTTGCAATATAATCTGTGATGCTGCAGGAGGTTTTAACAAGCACAGTAGTTTCTTGGTGCAAGTTTTGAAAATATTATGTGTGGGTCATTACTGAAATAATTTTATAACCTGAAGAAACCTTTTGTGAAGGTGTGTACAGCTATGCCAATGTTTCAAATGATGCTTAATGCACAAGACCAGCTGAGTATAATTGCCGTACCAACAGCAAGTGATCTGAGGGTTTCTGTAGTTAATTTTATCACATGTGATTAGGTATTGCTAATTGTAATTAACTGATTGAAAAGCTGTTTAACATGCTTGCTTTTCAATTATTGAAATGGTAATGTACTCATTGTCATTTATCAGTAAACTTGTATTAACATGGCAGTCTCCTGAATATCTTTAAGAATAACATACCTGTGACACTAAAGTTTTATAAATAAAGCCTCCTGGCAAAACTAATCTTTTGGCTAATTTTTATGTATACAGCTTTCCTCTCTTTATTTCAGTTGCTTCTTTCGTGAAAGTGAGTGGGCTAGAATCCCTGGCAGGAATTTGTCCGTATTAATATGGCTCATCAGAGATATTATATTTAATTGGAGACCCTGCGGTATAGTCGCAGGAGGCTGAAGGGAATTATTTAGCATTAGCAATGGCTCGTCTGGGAGTTGTGCACTAATCAAGGAGCTTGTGTGTTAACCGTAGGGATGATGGGAGTTATGACGATTATGACATGTGAGCACATGTCTGTATGAGAACTGGACAGGCAATGAGTTAATCAAGAAATATATTAAATGGCTCCCATGCTGCTTCATTATTACTGTATAGAGTGTCTGTCAGATTGTGTACTTTAACAACAACAAAAAATTAAATCCAACAAATAGGTGCTTTTGCAGGTAAAGTTAATACCAGGTTTTTAACAAAGAACGTATTTTTCCCCTCTATTTTTGAAGTGAGTATGTGCTTTTCAGTGCTGTGTTGAAAAAGAATAAGTGAATGCTTAGTTTGAAAAATGAATTTCAACATGTGCCTCTCCAGTCTGCACTTTTTGTATTTTGTCAAATGTTGGCTTTAAAACACGAATTATTTCCCACTTTCAACTAGATGTTTTTAACATCTTTAAACTCATATTTTAATAAGTTATTTATTATGTGAAAATATTTTTAATGTTAGCAATTTGGCTTCAAGGAAACAAAAGTGCTCATTTTTTTCCACCATCAGAATGCTACAATTCTTGCAAAGAAGAAAAAAAACCCAACCCAACAACCCTTAACTGTAGTGCACGGGCTACTTATATGCCAGGTAGACGCATTCTGTGCCCAGTATGGTTAGAGGCATCCATTTCATATGCATCATGAAATTATCAGTTGTGCTGGGAAAATCCATGTTTAGAGGAAATGGAGTTAATAAACTGAGCTCACTTAAAAAATAGTGTAAACCCGTAAACCAACTGAATTATATCTGTAGGAAAACTTATCCCAGAGCTACTGAACAGGTGAGCGTGTGCACTTTTCCTGCCATTGTAAGCACTGCCCAGTTTAATAAAACTTTCTACTAAACTGTGACCTTCATGTATTAACTTAATTAAAGCAGTATCATGGCTAGTACCCAAAGTGTTAACCTGTAGGAGGTTGTTATTGAAATCCGTTATCTGTGGAGTCAGTATTAGTGGTCAGCAGCAGCAGAAGTAAAACTGCAAGTAAGACCCTCCCTTGGGTGCTGTGAGCTCAGCAGGTTAAACTGTCAAAGCTTCTTAAAGGACGGATAGTTAAAACCCCCTGGAGTTATAGGTAAACCAATCATTTGCTGTCAGCAGGAAAAATGACTTTATTTAGCAGGTTGGAGGGGGGGAAAAACCCAAACCTAAATGCTAACAGGAAAGAGGATTTAGAAGGAACCGTTGTGTGTGTGTGTTGCTGTGCTATGCAGATTCGCTGCAATTTGGAACAATTTTCTTAGTTCTAGGCTTTAAAGCAGGAATCTATTTATCTAAAAGTTTACTCCAATATCTTATAAAACTGTACATGAGGTTGAGCTGTTCTATTAGGCTTGTGAATGTGATCTGTGTATTGGTGAAGAAAGCAAAAGTTTGTACCTTTCTTGAAAATGGAACAGTTGTCACCTTACAGAAACAGGTTGTTTCTTTCCTTCAGTGTTGTGCAAGTGTCGCCTGTATAGAATTCTCTTTGCTACACTAAATGTCTTCAACATTAAGTGCATTACATTTAAGATCTAAATATACATTTGTTAGGATTTGTAGGCCATAAGTGTTTATTATGCTATAATTGAACTAGTCAGATAGTGATACTTCCTATGTTTTCTAGTTGTTAATTTAGTCTTCAAAGTTCAAGATCAGGATCACTTTTCGTACTTCTTAGATTCTTGCCTAAAAAAAAAATAAAAATCCCAGAAGTGAAAGCTTGTTATAGGAGTGAAGTAGGTGGGGGAGAAGACCTGACTTTTTTTTGCTCAAGTTCTGTTTATTGGAACAGGAACTGTGCTTAAACCCTTTGTGAGTGGAACTTCATAGTGGCCTGTGAAGGATGCTCTCTTATATATCAGACCTGTTTCCTCAGTACAGTACACTGTTTTTAGACTTTTTAGACATCAGTGCTTGATGTGCTGAAATAATGTCATAAAATTAATGGGATACAGTAGAGAGTACGATTCTGCTTGTTATCCTTGAATTACCGTCAGATGGGAAAGTGTGTGTGTGTCATAGGAAATCAGCTGGAAGGTGGAAATGTTGTCAGGGAAAATACTGAACTTAAAAAGCAAATTAAGGATCTTCCTGGGGTCATGCTAAAACAAAATTGTGACAGTTTGAGATGTGCCTGTGGCAGAAGTCTTTGTCAGATGAGAAATATTTTTAGCTGTAAGAAAAAAACTTGTTGAAAATATTTTTGTCAGATGGTCTCGAAAAGGACGGGACCACATGAAGTCTGGCATCAGCATCCAATGGTTGGATTGTCCAGTGCTGCTATTAGCTGTGTGAAAATCTTATTTAGACAGTACAGATTTACTTGTCTGTGTCTGTTTGTTAGACTGTGCACAGTCTCTAGAGATGTGGTGAGCCAGCTGGTTGTCTGTACAACCATTTTCCAGTGTACGGATGTACTGTGTAGCAGCAGATATGCACTTCTTCACTTAATTTATGGGTAATATGTTCAGCCTTGTAGAATATAACCATATAAATTCTGTTTAAGGATGGAATGGAGGATAGTGCAATGATCTAATGAACAATGTTAAATATCTTTTTTAAAGCATTACACCATAAGATGAAACTGAGAAATAAATACTTTTTCTGCCTTTTGCCCTGTTTAAGATTTTCTGTGCAGCAAAAATAGTCTGGTGCCACATCTAACAGTGAACTCTGAAACTCTTCATCCTGTAACTTAGTTCTGCTGATCTGTTTTTTATTTTTTCTGTGGAGGTCTTTGGCCCTGGCTGTTGTCTAGCTTGATCCATTTTTACCGAATGCATTTTTTTTCCCATGTAATTCTTTGTGTACTTGACTATTCTGTGTTAACTCTTATCTAGTACTATGCAAAATCTGCTTAAACGTTGTTTGAATACAGGATTGCAAATACTGACAGGCTCTGTTATAGACCCCTTTTTAAATGTAAGTTAGGGCTAGCGGTTTATGGTATGTTTACTGTGTTTTGTAACAAAAGCTGCCCTATACCTTCTTTGTACAATGTTTGTTACAGGCCAAATTGGCTGTCAAACAGATGGCATGGAAATGATTGCCCTTCTGGAATGGACAGGAATGACTTCTTGCTAAAAATAATATTTTTTTTTAAATATAAGTCTATTCTGAAAAGCTACTTAACAAGTAGATTTCATGGGATTTCTGGCTTGCTGTGTTCTGTGAGTTCCCACAGCAAGCATGCTTGGTGATTTTTCTTCATTACACAGTTTTTATAGTCTTTATCTTGACATCTGCCTTCTGGAATCTCAAAGCTGACTTGTCTTTCGAAATAAGACTTTTGAGGGTATAAAACTTAGGATAGGTTTTATATAGAGGACTACTTCAAAGTTGTCCCATAATGTAATTAATAATACACTGTCAGAAAAATAATTTTCTTTTAGAACTAACAATTTTATTGAAGAACTAACAAAGCATGATTTTTAAGAAATATGAGTATTCACATTTTGAAGGAAAAATGCTCTACTTTTGTGAATGTTATGTAATCAAGTGGATATTTAATAAGGCATTTGTTAAGTATTAAGGATTCCATTCCTTTTAAAAGATGCTTATGTTGGGCATAATTTTGAGGTTTCATGACTGAATTTTTGTGGTTTATTATAGGTACTGCTTTAGTACTTAACTTTAGTGGAAAAACCCCACTCACTGGGTACCCAAAAGTGATTAAGGAGTGTGTGTGTGTATATATATACACACACACATAAATACATATATATTTTCTATATATACATATATATAATGCATAGACATAAGGAAAATTTTCTGTGTTTTAGAAAACCTGCACTGAAGTTCTTAATCCTTAAGGTGTTCTGCATTCACCCACAGCCTGTGATTTTGGAAATTTTCTTTAATGAATTATTTGACATTTTAGATCTGGTTTCATGTTATGTCTAAATTTTGCCAAGTCTAAAATATGTCTGGAAGGACTGCTTGCTCTCCTGTCCCCTCTCATTCGTTCACTGTGTTGGATCTAACGATCATGGGGCTGGGAGATTAAGTTGCTGATCTGACAAAGTAAATTTCCCCTCCCCTTAGATTACTTTTCCACTGTGTCTGTTCAGTTCATTGATCTGTCTGAGCAGTGTTGTAATTGCTAGAGCTGAATGTGGGAGAGAGTTAGAGGTGGGGGTCATCCTTTAAGTGGTAACTTGTATTTACATAAAGTGAGGTTTATTGTGTAACTTCATTCATGTCTCAATATATAGTTCATTTTGGGCCAGAAGTTAGGCCACATTGGGAAGAAATTTACTGCAGGGTCTCTGTCTTGGATTTGTGATATTTTTAATGTTAGTCCTCCAGCTGTGGCTCCAGAATATGTTGCCTTGAACTGATGTCCATACTTCCCCTCTCGTGTTTCTTCTAAATACTGTTGCATAGTTGAAATACAAGTTAGCTGTGAATTCACCTTGCTGTTTCTGTGGGCTGTTCTCCCAACCCTGGAACTGGTGTAAGGGATCCCTGACTCTATTGCCATCTTTGGATGCTGGAAGCAATTTCTGCAGTCCATCTATCTGTAGGTAGGCAGATTTGGAGATGAGACGGGAACCTCATCTGAATGGTTGTGTATTGTGTTGATCCATCTGAAATAGGAACTTCATCTGAATTAAGCTGAAAATCCTAGTTAGGAGCATGCCACCTGCGTACTATGTGCCGCTTTGTAATGCGGCTGAATTTAAGGTACTTTTTCTGAATCCCATATGGCTTCTGGGATATCTAGCTCAATTAAGGGCTAAACCTCTACTATATGAAGTTCTGCAGTTGTTGGCTATTCTTGCTACCACCTGATAGTGTTTTCTAGACCTGCCTGACTACTAGTTTTCCCGTCTTCCACATGTCTTACCCATTTAGAGAAGAGAAATGTTCATCAAATGCATTCCATGGTGAGCTTGTTTTTGGGAGAGGTGGGAAAAAGAAACCACATGAAAAGGATCTGTCCTATTGCTTTGCTAATGTGCTTAGAAAAGCTGAGATTCCATTAGGGAAAGGCTGATCTGTGGGTGCAGATGTGTTTGAAATACACAGAGGCTACTAAAAACAC
Source organism: Pterocles orientalis (assembly GCA_011057875.1). Classification (NCBI taxonomy): domain Eukaryota; kingdom Metazoa; phylum Chordata; class Aves; order Pterocliformes; family Pteroclidae; genus Pterocles; species Pterocles orientalis. Next base: position 592,656 of record WKFP01014670.1, on the reverse strand, counting down.
TGTAGGGCGCTACTGCTTTGTTAACATCACAAAAAGCTTAATTCTTTTTCTAAAACAAAGCTCAGAATCACATCCACTGCAAAGATGAAACTCTAGCATCCACACAGAGCATAGAGGACTGATCTAAATATGGTGAATTGCTCAACTCTTGCAACAGATGGAGACTCTTGCTTTGGTAAACAGATTCAGTAAGTATCTTCCTAAGTTGTTAGTGTATGCTCTGAAATAAAATTCCCCCATTTCTTCTGGGCGCTTGCTCTAGATAACATACTCCAAAGCAGAAGTAGTCTGCAGAGGTATGAGGGCAGTTCCTAGCTTGCAGACTGCTTCTTCACAGCACCCCCTAAATCATGAAAGGTTGTTTTGGGTGGCTGTGCTGCCTCTAATCTTTACTTGGGTGAAGAAACTTGGTAGCAGCTGCACCCAATCAAAGGGAGCCACAAGTGGAGACTAGGGGGGATGCTTTGCCTTAAGATTGTGAGAAGTGTTTTGCTATTGATGCAATGAGTTAGAATTGAACACTGGGATGTTACGGTTTTTCCCTCCTGGTTCTTCTACCTCTGTTAATCCTGAAGTTCATTCAAAGGTAGATTAGTGAACAATATAGCTATTGGTCTACCTTTTTTCTGCTTCTTTTTCAGTTATTCTACCAAAAAAAGATTGATTGTTCCTGGTTGGTGTTGACTAAAGCAACAAAGCTGTGATACAAACCAGACACTTAATTCTGCTAAATTTTCTGTAGCAAGCAAATTACTCTTAAAGACTATTAAAAAAAAAAAACCAAACCAAAACTAGTCTGTCACCGTTGTCTTCTAGAGCTTTAGACAGGTTCTCCTCTTGAAAAGCAACTTGAAAAGAAGTTAAGCAACCTTTTATTTGTATTTGTTGGTTCTCTAGATAAACTTGATAGGCTAAAGAAGTCTTGTTTGAAGAACAGTTGAGTTGTTCTGAATGTTGCCTGTAGAGACAAGCTTTCCTAGAAAAGTTCCGAGAGAACATACTATAGAGACAGACACCATACCTTCCATTCTCAATATCTGGCTAAAAAACTACCACCCTGTTTTAATCAGCTGGATTATATGGTCTTCCCAACATTCAGCTACACAGATCTGGCTAAAATTCAATTCTGTGGTCTTAAGTTTATACGAGGCACTAAGTTCCTGGTCTTTACTATTTTGGAAGGTAAAAGACAGTAAGTGCTTGCCATAAAATTCTGATGATGAAGCCTTCTTTCTCATCACTGTTCTAGATGGTGCTTCACTGGGGAGTTATCTGCCAAGGAATAAGCATGGGAGCCAAAGCCTTGCTGGAAGACTGTCCTTTAGATTCTTATCTGTAATGTCTCAAGGACTCCAGAGACATTTCCTTGCTTGTCGGGAAAGGCAGAACTCTGTTTCAGATTATCACTGAATGGCAGCCTTAGCATGGTCTGTTTTTCACAGTACTGGTAATCAGGTCTCTAGATACAATGGAGAAGTCCTCTTCTGTTGATGAGGTCTTTGTCAAGTAAAACTGTGTAGCTTTTTAGCAGCCAATGAAGTTCTAGAGCTTCGTTCATGGGAGAGAGAATTCTGAGATTACTTTTTCTATTTTTAAGGTTATAAAAATAAATTCATGTTTGTATTTGAGAATGTGAACAGATGAAAAACTTTATATGTGCTGAAAAGTACATTCTCTTAGTCTTGGTTAGAAATGCAGTTGTCCTTGCCTGGTTGGTATTTTTGTTCTTTTAAAAACTGTTCAGTTCAACCTGGATCTTCCCATTTTCATTTTAGTTGAAATCTGTGTTTTTTTTGAGGCCACTAGTTAGTGAGGCTATTGCTGTCTTCAGGTTTCGACGGGTTGGCAAACCAAGGGCAGGAGGGAGGAACAGAAGAAAGAGTGCTTTTATTTATTTGTTTATCTATTTATTTATTTATTTTTGACTGGTGTCTGGTAATCCAGGGTCTCATCCTGTGGATGTTAACGGGTGAGCTGTTTTGAGGTTCATTGTAGACTTGGAGGGGACTCTAAGTAAATACCCTTTACCAAATGAAGTGTTTGAAGGCCACTGAAGAATTGTTTTACCTTAGTCCTCATATAACTATTAGTGGGCCATCAAATTAGAAAAATGTAAAATTTAAAATAGGCTTACACAGAAGTCTGCTTATGCTGACTCTGTAGGTTGACTTGTTTATTTGCATACATTTTTATTTAGGTTTTTGAAATGCTGAGTAAAGATAA
>WKFP01014670.1:571016-586690 GCA_011057875.1 Pterocles orientalis | reverse complement strand
GGACTGATCTAAATATGGTGAATTGCTCAACTCTTGCAACAGATGGAGACTCTTGCTTTGGTAAACAGATTCAGTAAGTATCTTCCTAAGTTGTTAGTGTATGCTCTGAAATAAAATTCCCCCATTTCTTCTGGACGCTTGTTCTAGATAACATACTCCAAAGCAGAAGTAGTCTGCAGAGGTATGAGGGCAGTTCCTAGCTTGCAGACTGCTTCTTCACAGCACCCCCTAAATCATGAAAGGTTGTTTTGGGTGGCTGTGCTGCCTCTAATCTTTACTTGGGTGAAGAAACTTGGTAGCAGCTGCACCCAATCAAAGGGAGCCACAAGTGGAAGGAGACTAGGGGGGATGCTTTGCCTCAAGATTGTGAGAAGTGTTTTGCTATTGATGCAATGAGTTAGAATTGAACACTGGGATGTTATGGTTTTTCCCTCCTGGTTTTTCTACCTCTGTTAATCCTGAAGTTTATCCAAAGGTAGATTAGTGAACGATATAGCTATTGGTCTACCTTTTTTCTGCTTCTTTTTCAGTTATTCTACCAAAAAAAGATTGATTGTTCCTGGTTGGTGTTGACTAAAGCAACAAGGCTGTGATACAAACCAGACACTTAATTCTGCTAAATTTTCTGTAGCAAGCAAGTTACTCTTAAAGACTATTAAAAAAAAACCAAAACAAAAACAAACCAAAACTAGTCTGTCACAGTTGTCTTCTAGAGGTTTAAGCAGGTTCTCCTCTCGAAAAGCAACTTGAAAAGAAGCTAAGCAACCTTTTGTTTGTATTTGTTGGTTCTCTAGATAAACTTGACAGGCTAAAGAAGTCTTGTTTGAAGAACAGTTGCGTTTTTCTGAATGTTGCCTGTAGAGACAAGCTTTCCTAGAAAAGTTCCAAGAGAACATACTATAGGGACAGACACCGTATCTTCAATTCTGAATATCTGGCTAAAAAACTACCACCCTGTTTTAATCAGCTGGATTATATGGTCTTCCCAACATTCAGCTACACAGATCTGACTAAAATTCAATTCTGTGGTCTTAAGTTTATACGAGGCACTAAGTTACTAGTTCCTGGTCTTTACTATTTTGGAAGGTAAAAGACAGTAAGTGCTTGCCATAAAATTCTGATGATGAAGCCTTCTTTCTCATCACTGTTCTAGATGGTGCTTCACTGGGAAGTTATCTGCCAAGGAATAAGCATGGGAGCCAAAGCCTTGCTGGAAGACTGTCCTTTAGATTCTTATCTGTAATGTCTTAAGGACTCCAGAGACATTTCCTTGCTTGTCTGGAAAAGCAGAACTCTGTTTCAGATTATCACTGAATGGCAGCCTTAGCATGGTCTGTTTTTCACAGTACTGGTAATCAGGTCTCTAGATACAATGGAGAAGTCCTCTTCTGTTGATGAGGTCTTTGTCAAGTAAAACTGTGTACCTTTTTACCAGCCAATGAAGTTCTAGAGCTTCATTCATGGGAGAGAGAATTCTGAGATTACTTTTTCTGTTTTTAAGGTTATAAAAATAAATTCATGTTTGTATTTGAGAATGTGAACAGATGAAAAACTTTATATGTGCTGAAAAGTACATTCTCTTAGTCTTGGTTAGAAATGCAGTTGTCTTTGCCTGGTTGGTATTTCTGTTCTTTTAAAAAATGTTCAGTTCAACCTGGATCCTCCCATTTTCATTTTAGTTGAAATCTGTGGTTTTTTGAGGCCACTAGTTAGTGAGGCTATTGCTGTCTTCAGGTTTTGATGGGTTGGCAAACCAAGGGCAGGAGTGAGGAACAGAAGAAAGAGTGCTTTTATTTATTTGTTTATCTATTTATTTATTTATTTTTGACTGGTGTCTGGTAATCCAGGGTCTCATCCTGTGGATGTTAACGGGTGGGCTGTTTTGAGGTTCATTGTAGACTTGGAGGGGACTCTAAGTAAATACCCTTTACCAAATGAAGTGTTTGAAGGCCACTGAAGAATTGTTTTACCTTAGTCCTCATATAACTATTAGTGGGCCGTCAAATTAGAAAAATGTAAAATTTAAAATAGGCTTACACAGAAGTCTGCTTATGCTGACTCTGTAGGTTGACTTGTTTATTTGCATACATTTTTATTTAGGTTTTTGAAATGCTGAGTAAAGATAAATGAGGAAAGTATGGTATAGTTATGCCGTTTATGGCTTTCAGGGTTCTGCTTTTCACATGGTTTAGAAATGTTTCCATTATTTCATTTTAAGGTTAAATGCTGTAATCATGTGTCAGTATTTCTTTGCAGATAGCACTTTAAAGGCTGTATGAATACCACACACTCACTACGTGCACAGATTTTTTGTATTATTGGTGTGTGTATATTAGCCTGAAGCTGTTAAAGACACTTAGGTCAGATGAAAGATGTGTTTTTGGCAAAGCAGTAAATTTGAACCTTTTTTGTGTTGATTTTTTTTTTTTAATTCAAGACTGTTCAATGCCACAAGCTTTTTCTTCTGTTTTGTCTGTCTCTTTTGGCAGTGGTGCTGGCAGGATTTGAGGTGGTTGGTTTTTTTAGCTACCTTACAAAGAATTTACTCATTAGCCCTATTTTATGTGTTGAGCTAATTGTGATTTGTCTTGCTGAGCAGTATTATGCAGTTTGGGCCAATTAAGAGAATCCACTTACACCAACGGATGTTGTTCCAATGTGTAATATTGATTTGAGCTATAAAAGGAGAATGACTTGTTTGATTAGATTTCTTTGTCTAAACAATGCTCAAGACCTTAATCTACTGTACCAAACAGAAGTGTTCTCTTCACTGAGATTTTTAAAAAATTACTTCTTAGGTTTGATTAACACTGCAGATATTACAGTTTTCCTATATATAAATTCTGAAACAGCACAGAAGAATTGGGGGGTAAAATACATCTTGCAACTCAGTATAACTGTCTCCGCTGCGTGGATATCAACTTGTGTTGAGACCTGGGGATGTGTAGAGTGACCTGCTCTGAAAAACTGGGACACTGGGGAATTTACCTTCTCAGAGATGGAGGAGTGGGGGGAGTGAGTGTGTGTGTGTATGTGTTAATTAGGCATTTACACTGAAGTAAATGGCATCTGTCACATGACAAACATCAGAAACTGCTGAAGTGTATAAAATCGTCTGTGGAAACTGTGGGGGTGATATTAAGCACTCTTAGGAAATGAATGTAGATGTATATTTTTGTTCCTCCATTGGCTTTCATGACAAAGTCAGCCAGCCTTTACTTTTTGGAATGAGTAGATGAGAATCACTATAAAACAGATTGGGGAGAAAAGCACTTCTATCATGAATCAAATCCGTAAGAAGGCTATAAACTCTCGACTTGCTGTATAATTATGATGCTAGGGATCTGTAAATTATCTTGGTGTTTTTGATTGTTTTATAGATTGCATATGCACTGAAAATGAGTGGTTTAGTTCTTTGCCTTAAAATAATGTTTCATATGTTCTGCTTCCATACCAAGAAAACTTTTCTGTGTTTAAATGTTGAGAGGCATGCGTATGTAAATGTGGTTTGTTTATAACAAGAGATTTCAACTAGCAACCTGCAGTAGCTGAATGACTCCTGGAGAAGGTTACTTTGATTCTGCTGTGTGAAACAGAACATCTCTGGGAGTGCTATGTATATATTTCAGGTAGTAAGCTATTCATTTTGATCTCTTGAAATTATTATTATTTGAGGTACAGGTTTGGTTAAGGGGAAATTCAGTAAATTCAGGGTATGGCTGGGCAACAGAGCACACCGCTGTCAAGTGAGTACACGTGCCACCCTCCAGGGTAAAGGAGAGCTAACATAATCTATGTAATTTGGGTACTCACTAGCTCTGGTTCAGTGGAGTCCTTCTAAATCAGGTTATCTCCTGCAAAGTGGATGTTGAGTATTTTTGTGGTGCTTATATCCAAAATTTTGGGTTATGGGCATATTTCTCTTCTGGGATGTGATGCCAAGCCCTGGCACCAAACCTGGTTTATATATTGTCCTGAAATACTGAAACATTATGTAGAAGGATCTTCAAAACCAATCGCTGCTACTGTTATTACCCTTTATCGCGCTCTCCATCCTGAGAGCTGCTGCAGCCTGGAGCGGTGCTTGGAACCAGTCCAGGCCAAAAATGGCTGGCTAATCAGCCGTCATGGACTCCTCCTCGCTTTGCATGCCTATTTGCTGGGAACGTGGTGAAGAAACACAAAGCTGTTCCTGTGTAAAGATTTGACAGGATTTACTGGCTTAGGTGCTTTGCCATGAAGGTGTCTCCTGGACCTAAACTAGCTTTGGAAACTGGTGGCTATTGATTGGGCTGGTTGGATGTTTGTTACTGTTTCGGGTTTGGATTTCCAAAGGTGTAACAAACCTATACAGGGACTTGGATGACACAATTTAGTCTGTAGTTTTTGAGTTAGGTGAAGGTTCTGTAAAATTATGATTCAGTAGGCTTTGGTGAATCTCTTTTCTTCTGTTGTTCCTGCAGTATAATTAGCCCTTTTGAAATATACTACTTCAAATTTACAACTTTTGCAGAAACGAAACCCCTTTTACACAAGTAAGATGCCTTTTCATTATTTCTAGTTTGTATTATCTGATATAATGGGTCCTTGTAGTTGCTTGAAATGTATCTTTTGAGGCATGGGTAGTCCAATATGATTCAAACTTGTGGTATGAACCATTTAGCACTTTAAGGTTTGTCTGCTTTACCAGCCTTTGTTGTTACCCATTCAGGCTTGAGCTTACAGAGTCAGTGCTAATATTTATGAAGGAATTGCATATCTTCAGGAACCTCCTGGGACTTGCTTCTTTGCTTTGTTGATGTTACATTTGTAAACTCAAATGTAAAAGGGAGAAATTACATTTCTGAAGTTTTAGCTGTAGTAAGTTAGGAACAAGTTTTGAATACCTAGGATTGTATAATTTAAGTCAAGCACTTAAGCAGCCCTTGAATTTGCAAATAAATATATTTGAAACTTGTAGTGCATGAGGAAAGGGAGTTGTTGGATTCTTTGGACTGTCTAGAAATGTTGCACGATAAGACTGCTTCTGCAGACTGAATTGTGATGTGAATTGTGTCACTTGGTAGTGTAGATTCAAATGATGACTTTTGCTGTAATGTTTGCTAGTAATTATGTTTCTATATACTATACTGTAAATTCTGTAGTGTATTTTTGTTATGGTATTTGGAGTATTCTTCATAAACTGCAGCTCATTGTGAAAGAAGTTAAATGTATAATGAGGGGAGTAGTCATGAATTACTAAGAAGAAACAGATCTGTATTTCCGCATTGTATGTGTACTGGTTTATCACTTATTTTAAAAAACCCAAATGGATATGAGAAGGATTCATAGATTGAAGAGCTGTCACTGGAACCTGAAAATCTGGAGGTTTTGAACTATTGAGGAGTAACAGAGACTTTCTTGCCCTTGAGAGATTTGCTTGGTGCTCTGTGGCAGTGTATAAGGTAATGTGAATGCAATGTGGCTACTGTCCTGCTGTTTTGTTGTATGTATGGGTAGTATATTGAGGTGTACGCAAGCTGAATTGGCACTGAACTAGCGAGGGCACTGACAACTTGCAGTAAGATAAGTAAGGAGAAATGGATTTGCCAGATTACGGGGCAATGTGGGAAGGGTCAAAACTCCAAAGAGTTGAAGTAACAATGAAACATTTCAGAAGGGGGGAGAAAATTGTGGAGGAAAAGTGCATGAGACTGTTTATATGTATAAAATCAATCTCTTTGAGGTGTCTTCTGTAGATACTTTTAGTATCAGTAGGACTGTTGGTGTCTCAGTGTGAGAAGTGTGTGGGTGCGAGGTTTTCCTCTTGATACCTGAAAACAGCTAACTATCTGAAGTTAGTCCTTTTCGATAAGGAAGCTTTTGGTTTTGTAAAACCTACATGCTTAACTATGCTTAAGCTTGAATAACATTTAGACATTTAAACCATGTTTGAATTCGAAACAACAACTTTAGGCATATAAATCAATCATGCAAATAAGGGTATCCAAGGGCTATGCTGTTTCTTGTATTTAGTGCTCCAGGAAGGGTAACAGACAGGCTAATCTTGATAGCATTTGATCAAAATAGATTACTGACTTAAGTTGCTGAGGTGTATTTACTAAAAAGCATTAAGATCCTGCTGCATGATTGTCTGTGCTAGTGCTTAGGGTTTCTTGGTTTTGCTTTGTTTTTAAAGTGGGGCTAATGCTGTAGTGGTAAAATAAAAGCATTGTTACTTTACAAGCACAATAATTCAAATATGAAACGGGTTGCAATTCCAGGAGGTTATGTGAGCTCTCAAATCCTCAAGTATACAGCAAATTCAGAAGCTATTTAAGAGGTTTCCCCAAAAAGGAACTTGGAACTAAGTGACAAGTTAACTTTCCTTCCTGGTGGTAGGATTAATTTTTGCAAAGTTAAGAAAAACGTTGATAAAAAAATAAGAGAAAAGCAAAATGCTTAATAAGGGACTCCTGTGCTTGTTATACATGTTGGTTATACTTACTTGAATATTTATTTTTAATTGTATTATTCAAAATACTGTTTGACTACTGCTTGTCACTGTTTCTAGATGATTTATTTTTTTTTTTCCTGCGCTTGTTTCTTGTGAATGAGCCAATAGTATATGCAGGCTACAGTACTTGTAACCATAGTTTGTCGTACTTGACAGTCTTCATGCTGCTTGCAAATAAAATTACTTCTAACAAAGAACAAAAACCTGTGTTCATAAACTAGAATTAAATTTCACATGAGTACTCCTTTTCTAAAATAATACCATTTTTTAAACTATGCATTCTCAGTTTTGAGTGCTGAAGGTGATATCAAATATTCCATAAAAATAAATTTTAAAATTGATAAATGTTGGAAATGTCAAACTGGTGGCATAAACAAGTCTTACTGACATGTAGTTAATATAATCTATACACAGTTTAAGCAATGGCATGCTTTCTTAAATACATATGGAAAGGGAGCTGACAAAAAGAGAGCAGAAAGAGGAAAAACAGTTTTGTTTCTTGGGTCTGTGTGTATGTTACTTTAAAGGGAAGGTATTCTGAACTCTGAAAACACATTGAAGACCAATCTAATTAAACTTCTGTAGCTTTTCCTTCAAGATAAACATGAATATGAGTTGTAAGCAGACATCTAACTTCAAACCTAACTTCTAACTTTGAACCTAGCCATTTTATTACTCCTGGTAAAATATTGGGGATGTTTCTTCCTTTTGTATAGTTCCGATTTGACTAAAAATTTTTTTGGCAAATGCATATAAATGAGGATACAACAGATTAGGACTCAAACATGAGCCTGCTTAAATAATTCTCAAGATTTTCTGGTTCACATATAGTGATATTGAACTCAGTTCAGTGATATTGAACTCTTTAGTCATAGGCTTTAATTTGTGCATGGTGCTGACCTGATGCTGTGCAGGGACACTCACTGCATCCCTTCATTCAATTCACTCTAATTATCCCCAACTTCCTGGGGAGCCTGCTTAGAACTGGTCATGAATGTTTGTTATTAAGATATTAGACTACCCTGGTTACATGTAACAAAGTAGTTTTTAGTCTGAATTTACATATAGATGATCAGTATAGGAAGCGGAAATTATATTTGTCATGATTTTATTTAATCAAATTCAAAATAATATATTGAAATAATAAAACATTTTGACAGTGGCTTAAGCTCCGAGTTAAATGAATTGAGATTAATTGTGCGAGTTCTTCTATGTCAGTGTTGGTAATTTTAGTGTGTATTTTAGAGTGGTTATGGTATGTAAATTATCTTTGAAACAATCAGGTTTGTGTGCATATTTCACGATGATGGTAATTATTTTTGCTGGGAGCATCTGTTAATGCAGAATATTGCCTCTTCAGGTTCATGTGAAAATGGCGGACGAAGCTGTCTGTGTTGGCCCGGCTCCCACCAGCAAAAGCTACCTCAACATGGATGCCATCATGGAAGTCATTAAGAAAACCAGGGCCCAAGCTGTGAGTCTGAATGAGTCTATCTGCTGCAGCTGTTTCATATACAGAAAGCAGAAAAGCCAGAGTCTGTATTTTTTTTTTTAAAGGTGTGGGGGGGGAAGTGATTGAATATGCTATTCCAGTTAGTTCATGTCACATGAGTTAAATGTGTCCGAAATCGCTACTGGAAATCAAAGGCTTTGTAGCATCTGGCAGCACTGGTCGCTGATCCTGCAGGTGGCTGCTGGATTCAGCTTTCACACCAGGGAGCAGCTTCAGTTCATTTCCAAATTTGCTGGGGGAAAAAAAAAATCCCAATTAGTTTTGAGCGCTAACCCTTTATATGCCATAATAGCTTTTTTTGAATGTTTTATAAAGTGTGTCCAAAAAGGCTTTTTCTTAAACTTAGTTTGAATTATTTTCTATATTATAAAAATGTTATGTGCAGGAAGGTAAGGTAAACCGTGCATCCTGTGATTATCTTTGTTTCAGAATGTTTTCAAAATGCACGTTAGTTTATGTGTGTAAATATGGGCTCTTCTGCCTTTCTCCCTCCAAACTGGCCAGAGATTCAAAGCTTAACAGGAATCAGTTGGAAAAATTAATGTGCAGTCATGTTCATGTGCCTAATGTTCTTTGTTCTGTCAGTGAAATAAATGTATTATTCAGAGCTACTGTACACAGAGCATTTATTAAAATAAAATTTGGGTGTATATGAGCAACACTAATTACCCTGGAACAATTTGGATCAGCATTGTGATTTCTTTCAAAGATGTTCTGATATCAAACTTTCAGGGACCAAAAATTTGCCTCTAAAGAAGAAAACTACTTTCCTCTGAGTTTCTGAATACAGAACCCAGATATTTAGGCTCTTTAAAAGCGGGGAATAAATTGGCTTATACTTTGTCTGTCAGAGTATATTGGATCAAGACTGTTACGTGAATTGTGAAAAGTAAAATGAAAACTCTTTCCTAGCTTCTCTTAAGTAATTATGCTAGGTGTATGTTGAGGTGTGAATAGCAAACTAGGCACATAAGGATGCATGACTTAGACTAATGAGGCAGTAAACAATGTTATCCATCAAGGGTTGCTAGAGGTAGGAGGCTTATGGCTGTTGTGATCAATGCTAGAAATATTTTGGGGTGAGTGGTTACTGAGAAGAGCGTGGATGAACATGTATATGGAAGTCTGCAGTAAGATAAATGTGGCAAAATGGAGTTAAAAAGAGCAGAAGGCAAAACACCAAATGGAGTTATGCTCTGCAAACAGCACCTTTTTCCCTAGTCAAGTAAGGAATGTTTATTTCAGGAGTGGCACTTCACCCAGTGATTCTTTACAGCTTGATTAGGAAAGATGAATCAGTGTGTTAAGACAGTTTCTTAAGGTATTAAAATAATTTAAACACTTAGTGATCTACTTCATCTTCCCCAGTGTCTGAAAAAGTGCTAGCAGGTTTGGTGTCTGGCTTCAGAACTCAATCAGCTTTAATTTTTTTTTTTTTCAAGGTACACCCAGGATATGGATTTCTTTCAGAAAATAAAGAATTTGCTAGACGTTTGGTAAGTTATTTTCATTTACGTGGCTATGAATGATGCACTAGGTGGCATGAGAAGATACCTTAAGATAGGAGACTTCAGTAGGCTTTCTGTGCATGTGGGTTTCTTGCGTTTTGAGGGTGTACTGCAGCCTGTGTTTTCTTTTAGGAAAAGGGGAGGTGCCTGTTTGTGAGAACTTTTACCAAGGATGTAAGAACCTTTTTGGCATTTTCACTGGTGCCTGTACTGTGTATGAGACTGCTCTGTAAAACTGGGTCACTGAAATGATCTCGGTTAATAGTATCTGTTTTTAAGCGATCATTTTGGTGGTTCATAGCACAGCTGGTGAACAGCTGTATCGGCAGCCCTGAGAAGGTGCTGAACCGCACTTTCAGGATGGGAATAAAAAGCTGTTTAAAAACTGGCTTCTCTACTGGAGATCTTGTATCATAGAGCTGCGTTTTCTGAAAGGACCAAAGAGTGTCAAGAGGGTGCTGTTTTCAGTTCGTGTCTGTATTTATAAAAATTATTGTTCACAACCTCTTTACTTCAGTGGGGGTTTTGTATACCACAGAAACTGATATATGTCCTTTTTACTTATTTTATTATTTTCTAAAAATTTCCATGCAGCTGTTTACAAATTTGAGCAGCACTAGGAGAAAGTTATGTGCATAATGTTTGAGCAAAGTCCTGAGTGGGTGCTGTATCTGTAGTAACTGCACATCATGTACTATTGGCTTCACTGAGAATAAGGAGAAGCACATATTATATTGAAATATCCAGTAAAAAAGCTGTTGCAGCTGCCAACTTTGTTATGGAGTAAATGAACCATATAGCTGAAAAAATATCTTTTACAGGTGGCAAGATAAATTTGTTGCTGGTTTTAAGAGTAATTTTCACCTTTTTGATTTAGGGTAAAACCCCAGATCAGACATATGATTCTATGAAATGATAGCGCTTTTGTTCTTAGCATTTGTGGACTAGCTCTTATTTCCACATCTCTTCCTTGACTGTGTCTCTTTTGGTTTGGGTTGTAATTGTAGTATAGCCCTTTGCTATTTAGTTGGTTATTTGATGGTAGAGAATAGCACTTGCTCATCAAGAGGTTATTTGGGAATGAAATCTCAAATTTTTATACTTCTCACTTGCTCTACTTTTTTTAAAGCCCCCAAATAAAAGCAAGTGCAGGTTCAATGTGATGCTGAATACATCTTGCTGGTTACTGAGTGGTGGTGATGTTAAAGTTAAAAGGAATTCTAAACAATTGGCCTTTGCCAGGATTTACCAAATCTGGGATAATCTCTTACCTGTTATTTTCATGCAGTTTAGCAGCTTTTTGTCACTGTTCTGCTTCATGTACCAGAGCCTTTTTTTTTAGAGGGAAGATTCCTAGGTTAATTTATAACAAACTGAATTCCCACTGGATTGGACCAGCAGGGTAACTGGCTTTAGTTGGCAGTTCCTCATTTTTTTCATAATAAAAAGTTAATGAAACAGAAGTGCTTGCTCATGCTATTTTGCTGTATGTTTTGCTGCCAGAGTTTGAAATTTGATTATTACTCTAAGCTCGGCGCATTTCCTAGTAATCTGGTTATTATTTAATGATGTAAATTACAATATTGGTGACATGACAATCTGGAACACTTTTTTTTTGGCAGGATTAAACAGAAATAGAGGAAGCACAAACATTCCTGTAGATTGCCTCTCCCTTATGTGTCATCTTTTTCACTCAAATCCTTGGAACAGTGAATTCCTGAAATAAAGCGGTGACTAGAAACATGTTCAAGTTTGGGCTGGTGCTACAGTCTCAGAATAGCTTTTATGTTTCAGAAACCTGATGTTTTCTGTTCTTTAAAAACATAATAAAACAAGGTAGTTCTGATTTGCTTTCTGAAATGTGCTATTTAAAGTCTCAGTTAAGACATAATCATGCTTCCCTTCATCTCAGTGGCTCTAGACTATCAAACTTCTAGTTGAAAATTGGTGACATGATCTGTCTTTTTATCACTGGTGGGTGCTTATGTTTTTTTTTCGAGACCTTGAGTAACATATTTGGGAGGAAAAGTTGCCTGTTGTTTCTTTTCTTTATTAAAGGCTGCAACAAATGTTACAAAACTGTTGTGAAGTTGCCAAACGAGTTCTTGTACTGTTTTCCTTTTCTCCCTCTCCCTTTCTTTGCATATTCTGTTTGTTCTTTTGTGCTAAAAGTAGTGATGAAGCTTGTGAAACCTGGGCTCATTTCCTGCTGTGCATCTGTACTTTTAAAACAAACTACCTAGATTTGGAAACAGACATACACTAAACTTTCTAAATTTGCCAATCCGAGCGGTAATGAGCTCAAAGCAAAGCTTTGTCTTCAATTAACACATGGAGAGTCAGTTCACATGTAATCCCACTGTGTGCGATTTTAACAAAAGCATGTCTTTTTGTTCATTCTTGCCTAAATGATTCATGCAATAGCACACAGCTATAGACAGTCCTTGTGAAGAATTTGATGGATGCGTTTAGAGTATTGACAATTACTAGTCTTTATTTTTTCCTTTAGAAACTTAATTTTGTTCTCTTTTAGAATGGGGGAGAGCACAAGTAAATGATTTGTTGTTTCCAAAACAAAATTTCCAAAAAGCAATTGGTGGGCGAATATCTGGCATGTTGTTCATTGTGATCCAATAAAAAAAGCTGGTGCATTCAGTCCCCTCTTCATGTGTATCTATTCTGGTTGCTGTTGATGGCTGACAGAAAACAGGTCCATGGCATTTATATCAAGTGAGTCTGTTAAAGATTTTCTAAACAGTAAGTTCAGTTTCTTAAAGATTGATATTTTAGTATGAAATGTTTTGAAAAAAAATTTTAAGATAATAGTGATAACATTAGTTGTTAATTAGTGGGTGTGCGTGAGTGAGTGTAGTTCTTTAAAATCTTCTTCTAATTTTAATTCAGAAATCTGAGCTATCCAACTTGGAATTCTTGCAGTGCTTTATAAGTATGATCTGTGCATTGAAGTTGTAAAATTGTGTATAATTTGTTACTTGTAGTTTATGCAAATATATGTGTATGTAAGCACTTTGCTTCCTGCAAGGACTGGTTGCATAATGTTCAGTATTGACATAGATCCAGGGGCACAGCTGAAATCTACTACCATAAAAACAAACAAACAAAAAAATTGCTGATATCTTTTGCCAGGTGCTATGCAGAGCTGCAAGACCAGTTTGTTCCTTCATGTTTTAGAAGAATTTGCTAGTGACCTCTGTTAGCTTTCATAACGTTTCCACTATATAAAATTAATGCAAACCCTTTCTGAGAAGCTCTATCACCTCTACTGTCTGCAGCAGGCCTTTGAAATTTGGCAAAGAGAAAGCCCTAAGACTAAGATGAGCCTTGTGGTTGGCTTGTCACTGAAAAATATACTTTTCTGAAATTGCTGTTTTCCTTTCCTTGCTTGCAAACCTCCAGGGCAGCTGTTGTGGTGAGGGGTGGGAGTGCTGAGTTCGGGTCTCTTCACGCCAGATACTTTGGGATTGGCCTGTGTTCCCAGTGACTCTCTGTTTCCTCCCTTCTTTACCTGGGTGAACAAGGGAATGGGGGAGAAAAAAGTGAGAGAAAACAAGCATGCAACTGGGTTACACAGTCGTTATTCCAGAGTCAGAGCTTCTTCCTGTGGCCTAGCTGATGTTAGCATCAAGTAGGAGTCTTACTCCTGTAGTTGAGGTTGTGTATGTTCTTGCTTCCTGTTAATGGTTAGAAGCTTAAACCGTGATGCATGGTGACTTGGTGTTCCAGTTGCTCATAATAGGATCAGTTTTCCCCCTTTTAATGAAAAGAAAAACACAAATTAACTTCCTCTTCCCCCTGTGCCACAAAAATCTGTTGGGAAGCTATTGTTTAAAAAAAAATCAGCTAATGAACACTCTTCCTTTGCAAACTCTAGTAAGAAAAATACCAGTTTGCAGGATTTATCTTTTTGAGTGTATTTCGTTCTCTTGCATGTATATATATGATAGAGTTCCTGCTTTCGTAGGTAGTATATTGTGGTGTATTTTGCCTGAGAAACCTGTGAAATTTATGCATAAAATAATCTTAAAATTATAAAAATTAAGGTTACAAATGCAACCTTTATCTGGAATGTTCTTTTGAATGCAGCCTTGACAGCACTATCCTGACGCTCTGTTTCTTGACACAGAAAAAGCCCAGCCACTACCCTCTGCCAAAATCCCCTTCTTGCAATAAAAGATGTAGACATGATAGGACAAAAGGATTCAATTTTGGAATAAGATATGGACCTGTTTGGAGTTCCTAGTGGAACCTGTTTTTATACGTCCTTTGTGCCCTTTTAGCCCTACTGTTTGGCATGACTAAGGGGAGAACAAAGCAGCCAGTTCTACTTCTCTTTACCTTTGAAGCTAGATTAACATTCTTGGAGGAATTAAAAAAAACCCAACAATGTATTGTCTGAAATAAATGGGCAAACAATGTATATGGAAATGGTTGAGTACATGTTTGTAAATGGCTGTTAAGTTTGAGATAGAAATGGTAAAACAAAGAACAACATATGTCATCTTCTGTAAGGGGACACATCTCTGACCTGTGAAGAACTTTGGGCAGGTGGATCCATAGCACTATGAGTAGCTAATTATAAGATTGTCACCTTTTAAAATGTAAATTCTTAATGGCAGCAGTGTTTCCTTACAATTGTTATGCATAGCTTTGTTATTTGTAAGCAAATTGTGAAGTTCCTTTATCATGATTCAATGGACATCATATTTTTTGAGAAGTATTTCGTATGATTCTCAAGCTGTTCCTGTGTGCATTGGCTTCTTACCTGTCAATTCACGTTTCTGGTACTTTTGAAATTACAAAGTGGTGACTGAAAAAGGCATCTGTGGAAGCTTGGTGTCAAGAAGCTGCTTACGTCAGGTATTGTATCCTTCAAAGAGTGGGGCAGACAGAGCTGTTAATATGGGTTTCTTACTCTGTCCTGCGATAGATAGTATGTCATTGTCTAGCAAAGTAGCCTGTAGTGGCTTAAGGTGCTTTGTCTGATGGAGACTGGAGACCGTGCCCTTACCGGGTGATAAAGATTAGGCAGTACACTTGTATAGATGAACAGGTCACCCGTTTGCCCCCCAGAAAAGCTCTACCTGTGAACCTGTAGTGTTGATGGGGACTACTTCTCTTTTGAGGCAGAATGCTTCTGAATGTTACTTGTATTGTTGTATTCAATCCCAAGGAAACTTTTTCGTAGAAAAAAATTCTAAATGATCTGCAGTATCGGGTTGTGTGAAATCCATGAGAGGGACAAATAGTGCATGTATTAAATCATGGGCAGACATTACTAGTGTTCTGTTAGTGCATGTGAACTAGAAAAATTGTGTTGAGTTATCTGAACTATCTGCTTAGACACTTCCTAGTGTGAAAGTAGGAAGGCTTTATTACTCCTTTAGTGTAGAAAACTTCATAGAAGATGAAGATTGAAGATTGTCTGTTACCGAACGAGTTCATGCCACTTCTACTCGATTGCAACTTCCAAATCTTTGTCTTAAGCAAATGCTGTATATAGAGTACTTTTTTCAAGTGCAGGCTTCTGTCTGAACTAAAAAAAAAACCCAAAACAACCCCCCCAAAAAAACAACCAAACGAAAAAAACCAGACCAAAAAACAAACCCCCAAGTCTCAGGGTCCATATACACAGGTCTGGTGGATATACACGTTGCCGTGGGTTAAGCAGAGGAGAGTTAATTTTTTTTTCTTTTTCCCTTCTCTTCATAAATAGCTAGCAAGAAGCTATGTTTTGGGTTCCTGCTCAGGAGAGAATTGATAAGAGAAGAACGTTTATAGTTATTGCTAGGATGTTGCTATTTGTCCTCAAGGACGAGATACATTCAGCCTCTCTCCTCTCCATAGACAGAGCGGGGGGAGGGAGAGAGACAGCTCGGCTTCTAGCTTGGGATTTGCTTTTAGGTCAAGATTGAGAAGCAGACTGACCAATTATTCCATCCCATGCACGTCATACCCAGTATATAGGAAAGGACTCTTCCGGGAGAGCTGGCTTTTTCACTTCCTTTTGGCTCCGGATTCATCTCGCTTTGGGTCCCTGCGTTCGCTCTCCCAAGGCCTTTCCCCCCCTCCCCCCACGGTCACCGTTAGCTCTCGGCCCGGGACACTCGGTTATCTCCGTTCCGCGAGTTTTGGCATC
>WKFP01014670.1:534875-562984 GCA_011057875.1 Pterocles orientalis | reverse complement strand
TTAATTCTTCCCCCTATCATTGGGTGGGGGCAGGGACTGGGTGAGCGGGTTTGTGTGGTTTGGTCCCCAGCCAAGGGCCAACCCCCCACACACGTGTATAGCCTATATGCATGTATTTAAAGGTGCAGGATGGTGTTATGCCAGAGATTTGTGTGATTTGTGTTAAAAATGTTCTCCTTCCTTTTGAGCATTTTTGCCTAAACTCCATAATCTTAGTGTGTTTTTTTTTTCTTGATCTCCTGATTAGGCAGCTTCCTCTGACATGGCAGTCTTGACCCGATTGTATCTGTTTCTCGCTTAGAGAAAGCCTTTATTTTTAACTTGTGTTTTTTAAAGCTACATATTTTCTTACAGAGGCTTAGGTTGAAAACTTTAACACATGCAACTGTGCTTAGAAAAAAACACAAACACAAACCCTCTTGATTTAAATAGTAATGTCTGACAACTTGAGACTCTCAGTGTATGAACTGTGGGCTTGTCTGACTTCTGGAATGATTTAATGCTGTGCATGGGGTTAAAGAATATATTAGAGTGATTTTTGCCTATCTGGACTATCATAAGTCATTTAATATTTCCCATGAGATGACTTTCAACAGCGGCACTTTGGAACACTTATTAGGGTATGTGGTTCTGCAGGTGAATGGATTTGTGGCATCTTGATTTGTAAAAATTAATTATTTCTTTACATGCAGCATCACTGCAGTAGCACGTATTCCAGGTTTACAGGAATTCTTCACTTTGCTTCTGAAATGCTTTGTTCTGTCCCCTTTCTTCCACTGTTGTTGTGTTTGGCTGTAAGAATAAAAACTTCTTGCTCTGTACCCACAGTTGTAACTGTATTAGCAACTGCATGTGCCTGTGTTTTCTCCTCATTGCAATAACAGAAGGCTTGCCAGTGTAATGCTGTGTAATTCTCTTTTCACATAGGTAATATTGCTTCTTTTCACTTTCTGCAGTTTTATTATACTGTTGATTTGCAATGAATGCAGACAAGCTTGTCTGGATATGGCAAACTCTGACCATTCAGAGCTAATGTGATTTTTTAATTTGTCCTATTCTAGTCTAGTGTAAGTGGTGTAAGCTAGTGTGGTAACCTTGCAAATGTGAAGTCTCTCTCTGTTTCCAAATCAGTTTTAAATGTCTCATTGCTACCAATGGAGTTGGATTAGACCTGAACAGGTAAGAGATGGTACGTCTTTGAAATAAGAACTTCTGTTGCTCTGTGGATTTTAATTGACTTTTGTGGCAAGGCAGATGAAGCTTCAGTGTAGAATTCAATAAAAACGATGCCTTCTTAATAATCACTTCTGTTTTCTGCTGGCATTTTAAGAAATAATGTATTTTGTAGTGATAGATGATCCATGTCCATTGCAGATTGAATACTTAAGGGTCTGTGTATTCTTCCTAAAATATGCATATTGAGAAAACTTTAAATATGAATGCAACGTAGTGGTAGGATGGATTTTTTTTTTTTTGGTGTACTATTACAGAGTTTAAATATATTGAAGCAATGATGTGTGTAGTAGAACTATTTTCCCTCCTTGGATTCTGACCATTTTATCCTCTGTTCTCTTCCGTAGTTGAAAACTAATTGCAGAAAGTTGCGAGCCAAAATCTGTCTACTGAAGTTACTCTTTACTAGCCAAGAAAGACGTCGTCTTGCAGTGTACTGTATTTTCATGCACAAGGGCTTTTGTTATTGGTAGTGATGTGTTACATGAGGAGAGATATGAACAAACTAAATGTTGCTCATCGTAAGGCTAGGAGGTAATTACTTTTAAGGAAAGGGGAAAAGTTTCTTTGTTTACTTTTAGAAATGTGTTTAACTTGAAGATGCTTAGATGTTGCAATAAGTGATACTATGATTTGTGCTGTCTTCTATTTTTAGTGACTCCCTAAGAATGAAGATGCTCTGCTGAGTCTTCATTCCTAATTCACACCCTTCTTTAGTTGGCTTTTCTGGTTTGAGTTTTAGGGGGAGGAATGTCTCCTGCTTTCTGATACTTGACCCCTAATGGATCTACTGAGACCAGGAATGAGCTTCATGAAGGGAGGATCGTGAATGGCAACTCTTTCAAAGCAATTTGAGTGATTTCTAGATTAGCTGAAAGGCTTTTGATTAACTTGCTTCTAAAGATGACCTATTTTCCTGGACTGGGAGGATTTTTTTGGGGGGGGCTTTGTTTTTCGTGCTCTGTATTTTGACTGTAATCTTACTTCAGTAAGTATTTTCTTGCAGTTAGTACTTAAGATCAGGTTGAATTATTAGACCTTGATCTTAAAATTCTGTAAACTTAAGGTTTATTTTATGCTGCTGTTTCATTCTTTTTATACTGTTGTATCTGTCTTGATTAAAACTTTTCTATAGGCATTTAATACCTGTACAGTTGCTGGCTGTAGTGTAAAGTACTTCTGAGTAGTTTCTACAGTGACAAGACTTATATTTGTTTGTTCAGTACCACAGGATTCACTTGTTTCAAAATTGCTTCGTGGGCGTGAGGTTGTCATCTGGCCTCTCTGGGGTCATTGTTTTCTGTGGTCTCTGAGAACTGTTCCAGTTATGTCTGCTTGTTGAAAGGATCACTGTTAATATGCTAGATACAGTTGGTTACTGAAAGGTCATTGAAACACAGGAGAAGTTAAATTTTATTTTTTGCTGTTGCATAGATCCAGCAGTTGTAGCAACAATGGAAGCTGTAAAAGATATAGGGCAAGCTATATTCAGGCATGTCAGAGTTAAATAAGGTTTCGCAGTATTTAAACTGTTTCATGTCATTTGAAATCATCTTAGCCACTCAGTTGATATCTTCTATTTTGTTACAATATCTTCAGGCTAGTTCCATATTCTTGCAGTATAGTTGTAGAATGCATAATGCAATTGAACCTGGTTTCTGCTTGAGGTATCAGTCTTTACTTCACAGAATCACAGAATGATTGAGGATGGAAGGAACCTCTGGAGGTTATCTGATCCACCCGCCTGCTCAAGGGGCCAGCCAAAGCTTGTTGCCAGGTCTGTGCCCAGAGAGCTTTTGAGTATCTTTAAGGATGGAGACTCCATAACCTCTGTGTAACTTGTGCCAGTGCTCGGTTACCCTTACAGTAAAAAAAAGTGTTTCCTGATGTTCAGGCAGAACCTCCCATGTTTCAGTTTGTACCCCTTGCCTGTGGTCCTGTCACTGGGCACCACTGAGCAGAGCCTGGCTCCCTCTTCTTTGCACCCTGCCTTCAGGCGTACATTGAGATCCCCCCAAGCCTTCTCTGCTACAGGCTGAGCAGTCCTAGCTCTCGCAGCATTTCCTCATAGGAGAGATGCTCAAACAAACAAAAATCTATGAACACATACCCACATAAGTGCTATTTGATAGTAATTTACCTGGTTTGTCAATTTGTATCAACAAAAGCCTTTAGCCAGTGCAACAGGAATGATGAGGTAAGAGTAAGATTTTAATAGATTACTTGCTGCTGCCTAATTGTGTTTAGTGGCTTCTTTTGCAAATGTTTTTAAAATAATTCCCTGGAACCTGGGGTGTCTTCCTTCTCATTATTATGAACACCTTTTGATTTTCATTTTGTCTTTAATTCTGTTTGAAGGTTGGCTTACAAATAATCTTTGTCTATTTGTATGGCATGTTTCATTTCTATTTCTGACTGAATGACAGTGATCAATAACACTGATAACTTGGAGTACAATTCCTGCTAGAGTTGTTACACATGTTTTTGGGGAAAATAGTTAAAATACTTGTCTGTTAGTTTGTCTTCAACAATTAAGTTTTAAATTAACACAAATATTAAAACTGATTTCCTAAAGTTAGGTGATGTGTTTTGTGTAGAACCTAGCATCTGCCTCTCACTTGCTCCTTGAATGCCAACCCATGTGTTCAGCTCCTGAAGATCAGGTTGCTACCCTGTGGTCAGACCACTTGCTGTCTGTCACCAAGCTGGTTGAAGAGATGAAGCTCCCGGTGGCTTGTTGCTGTCTGTTCCCATGAGGGGTTATTACCCTCCTTGGATGTGCTGGAGTGACTGTATGTGTGGTCACTTTGTAGCCCCTGTTCTGTTAAAATTATCTTTGTTTAAACGTGTCACTCCCCAGTGTTCCCAAATCCTCTATTGATGTCTTTAAGCTAATACAGATGATTCTGGCAGAATCAAGTTAAGGAGTTTCTGCCTGTCTTGAAGTGGAGACAAACTCCCAAGGGATGGTAGTTTAGGAGTGTGTTACAGGGAATAACAGTTAAAAGCAAGCAGCTGAAGCTGATAACCTCTTAACCTGTTTACAGCTGAATTAGTATTTGACAGAAACTTCCTTCATTCCCCAAAATACAAAGTTGGGGTGGGTGAAATGGTTTTCACCAAACATTGTCTCTTCCTGACTTCTCCAACATATAAGTTTACAGTTGCTTCTTGCAGCATTGCTAGTCTGAATTATCAAAAGTGACTGTATATTTGGTGGGGTTTTTATTGCACAGATGCTATCAAGGCAAAGGTGCTGTTTTCTCTCACTCTGCAGGCCACTACTGTTTGGAGAAGATTTTTGTCAGGGTCTATGCCTCCCTGTGAGCATAGTAGGAAGCGAAGAGTTGCTGCAAGTTGAATTTCTAACTTTGGGGCTTGTTGATAGCAATTCATGTTTTGTTTGATCACCTAAGATTGACACCATTAATTTAGTAAACTCAGCAATTTATGTATGTCAGGATGTATGTATATTGTGGGTTTTTTTAACTGACCTCTTGGATAGTTTCATGGAACTTAAATTAAAAATAAAGCTGCTATCAGTGTGCACACATTGGGCATTTCACGCATTTGTCTGTCTTCATAATTTTTACATCAGAATTGTGTAGGAAGCATACACCTGCTGAACGGTGTCTCACTGTTTAGAGATGTGTTCTTTAATTGATGCTAAATTATAACTTTCAGTACACACAGGGTTAAATGAAAAGGTTGCAGTAATATCTAGTGAGCTTTTTTCCTTTAATGTGCTCATTAGCAGTGGCAAGTCCAGGTTTTAGCACATGTCAGTAATTTACATTTCATTGCTGAGTGGCTGCCCTTGTTCAAGAGTTGTTTCTAAGCCTGATGAATATACTTGTGTTGGGAATAAACTGAGTAGAAGAATTGAAAGCCAAATACCCTGCCAGGCTTTTCAATGGGTGCTGAAGTTTCCAGTGGGTCACTGATTAGTAATGCATGGAGCAGCAGGAAAATGCAAAGATTATGTCCAGAAAGGTTGCTTCAGGTAGGTTTTTCCATCAAACCTTCCTTTCTTTGTAACTACCTTTACAGTCATTCTCCTCAAAATTCCTCTCTTGGCAGGCCTTCTCTTTATATGAGGGTGTGGTACATTTAGGTAGACATCCCAACCAGGTGACTTATTCAGAGGTGGCACAGGAAAGTAATACTGGTGCAACAAGTCCTAGCAACAAATGATCTTATGGGCTGTACAGTTACCTGCTATCCGATTATGATCATAGGCATCTCTGTGACTATTTGCTCCTGCCCTTTTTTCTTTCTTCTACCTCATCTGATACTGACTTGGCTTGAAGATGTGTGTGGTTCACTGCTGTAATGGCAAATACATGTGTGTTTGGATGCAGTAGCATTGTGGTTGGCAATTGAGATGCAAGGCAAAGTTTGCTAGTTTTTTGGGGAAAATTGATGCTTTCTTGTGGCAACAGCTTAGCTCAGTAGTAAAACCATATGATTAACTAAATGTGTTCTTGATGGAGTGATATTCTTGCTGTTTTCCAAGCTGCTCTGACTATTTTCAGAGCACTATGTGGAAACTTATACTGTGAAATTACGCTTTCCTTTGTAGAGTCCTGCATATATTTTCTGTTCGAAAGGATAGGTATTGCTAAATTTACATATGTACACAGACAACCAAGCGTTTTTATTCCAGATGCCCGTTAGGATCATACTGACGTGTTCTTCAGAACTCTAGCAAAAGAGTACTGGTGCTTACTGTTTCCCACTCTCTCTAAGGTATTGTGAACGCTGTTTATATTCAAGCTACTTATTATACAGTTTGGGGATGGGGAATACATTAAACACTTAGAATTGGGGGAAAAACAGCAAAAGATATTCCAGAACATTCTTGTGAATAAAACCTGCCAGTTCATTGTGTAAGAATTTGTGAACCCTTTTATTAGCCTATCTGAACATATATTTAAATGAGAATGTTTGCAGAAAGTAGAGTAATTTGAATATTTTTCACACGCTAGAAATATTTTCATAGCTGCCTTGGTCAAATTTGGAATTCCTATTAATTTGTAAAATAGCTACTTCTGGGATTGTCTGGGAAGAGCGATGCCTTTAGCACGTTGCTAACACGTAGAAGGAATCTGAAGTGGTAACAGAACCTCAGCTGATTGAGACTGTGGCTAGATACCAACTAGTAGTTCATCAGCTGATAGATAGGGATGTGTTTCTTGATGTTGCTGGAAAGACATTTTTTGATAATGAGCCAATACATTTTTCATGGCTCATAATAAAAAACTGGGGAAAATTATGCTTTTTTTGCTGGATAAACTTGTGTCAGACACTTTGCCTTATGGTTAGGACACCTGCATGTTCTTTATTCTCTCAAAAAGCTGGAGATAATCACAGCTAAGTATGGAAAAGACACTGAGACCAGCACAAAAAGCAGTCAAGAGGATGCCTGAGTGGAGCTTGCATGAGGATGGGGGAGAACATTTCAGATTTTGGTTTCTTTTTTCAGCGACTACTGTCATAAAATATTTGCAGCTTCATGTCTTAGTGTTAGACTATGGTTCTGAATGGATCAAATGGAGAAAGGGTGATGAGTGCTTTCAGTTAAGATTCCCTCTTGAAGATTTATGGAGAAGCAGGCTTCTGGTATGAGGGCTTAGTAGCTACTGAATAGGTCCTCTAGCTCTGACCTCCTGCTTGCCTGGCTGAATGTTCTTCCTGATGGCTAACTAAACAACTGGTGGCTGTTGTCTGTGCCACTGCACTTGTTGTTTCATTAAGATAAGTTGTACTCTAAGGCACTGTCTGCTGTATGTAGTTGTGGGCAGGGTTGTGCAGTTCTTGAAGGCAGGTGAACTGTTTGCTTTCTGGATCTTGTGGATTTTTGGTGCTTTGATCCTTTTCTTGACTGAGCAAGAGTTGCGGTTTGTAGCTACCTGTGTGTGATCTGGTAGGAATGGCTTATAACTGTGAATGCTAGGACAAGGCTGTTACTGCATCTAAGGTAGCTCTGAGTAGATTAATGATTCTTTGAACTTTGGAACAGAGTCTGACCTCAAAACGTAAAAGATATTCCTACAGGTTGGTTGGTTTGGGTTTTTTGGGGAGAGAGTTCTTTGTTCTAAATTTTAGTCTAAATTTTGAATTGGCTTACTGTAGAATTAGAGGCAGACTCTTGTTAGCCAAATTGATGTAGTCAGTAACCATATTTGTTTTCAAGGAGATATTTGGTAGCGCTCATGCATCCCATACTGCAATGTTCAAAGGATACTTCTCAAGTTGCTCAATTTCGGTAATAGGTATTGTGACATATGTGGCACTTAATTTTTGTGTCCCAAAACTTGATTTAAAAATGTGTAGTCTTTGGGGGGACAGTAAGTGTACATGAGTTTCTGCATCTTTTAGGAAGCTGGAGAATAACATCTGTAAGGGATACTGCAATCTCTTATTTTCAGTGTGTGTTTTTATTCCTCTTGCAGAAAGAACATGTTATTTTAAGGTTGTATGCAAATGAAACACTTGCATTTCTTAGACTTACTTTAATTCATATATTGTGTTTTAATCATCTAGATGTACAATTCCTGTAGCAGCCATATTATACAACTGTGACCTCTTCTAGTAAATGATTGTCTTTGTAGTGGGCTACCCAAATACTCTGTGAGCTTTTGCATGTGCAAAAGTTGGGAAGTATGTGTATGTCTGTATGTGTAGAACATGCTTCTTAGCACAAAAGGGTTGCTCAGGAATCCAATGTGTAAATTTGCTTTTCAAAGGCAGGCAGCAGGTGTGCTGCAGAATGGTGCTTCCACCTATCCTACCCAGAGAAGTTCAGCTTAATTTGCTCTGTCTGGAATTTAGAAAGAATAAGTTCCCTGCCCAGATTTTTGAGCAAGGCATCTTGCTGGCAAGCTGTGCTTAATCTTATGGTATTAAATTCAAAGCCACCATGTTAATATCAGACTTGTTAAAAGCAGGTTATCCAAAAGATGAAAATGCCCAAATGAAGATTGCTTTCGTTTGAGTCTCGTGTGTGTGTGCGGGCGTTGATACAGTTTTGCATTGTGGTGTTGCTTGACTGTTTTCTTGGGATCTTGCCTTACTCAGAGGCTCAGTATTTTCTGTGTTCATTTCTCAGTGTTTGGCTTCAGACAATATTCAAACCTTGCATTGGGCACATGTATATTTAATTTAACTGTAAAACTTTGTTAATTTCTAGTATATTTTAAAATCTTATGAATGTTAATGCATTTCTTCTCAAAATATCTTGCTGCTCTTGATTCCTTCCTGCTCAGCTCATGTCCTGCTACTTCCTTGCATGTTCTCCTTCTTTCTTGTCATTCTATGTTCAGGAATGTCTTGGCTTTTTCATCTAGAAAACATAGGCAGCTCAGGAGATAAATGGCCTTATTTTCAGTTATTTCTAGCGGTAAGGAGCAGTTTCAGATAGTCCTGTTTGGATTCTGTGTCCAGGGGTAGAGCGTGCTCTGGTTGCAGTGAGCTTTCTTAGTACCTGACAGCTAGACGCTCAAGTTCCCTAGAAGGTTGTGCAAATTGAGGTTTTCAGTGGCTTATGAACTGAAATATGGGTAACTTTTTAATGAGAATGGTAAAGGCATTATTTATGATATATCATGCTTAGCATGATAGAGCATGGCCTCTGTTCTGGAATTGCTGATTCAACTCTTTCAGCTTTGGTATGAAACTATTTTTCACTTCATTTCAAATAACGATTTAAACAGTATTACAGCTGTTCTTTCTTTTAATGTTTTCACTGAAAGTTCGAGCCTGTTGCAGATGCTTAGTGACATTCTTGTGCAAGATGTACTTGGAGTGGAAAACTTGAGTTCGATGAGATTTAGAATTTGACAAAAGTATATTTGAGTAACTGTTTACAAAGAGTGAATAAAGGGCGCTCTGAGTTCTGCTATCGTGTAGACTACCCCAGCTTCTCTGCTATACCTATACCAAAAATGGGTATGATAAGAAATTAATAGTTTTATCTACAAGATTTTGTTATACTTCAGATAGTAGTACTGTGTTAGGTTGTGTAGTAGATTAATTGGACATTTTTTTTTACAACAGCTTTTTTGTATTTAGTTACTTCCAACTATACAAAACACTTTTCTAGTCATTTCAGTGCATGATAACTTCAGGGTTCATTGCCCCTGTACATTTTTCAAATTATTAGCTTCCTAATGCATACAGCTTTAATTTACCCCCTACTGATATCCTTAAATAGGTTTTCAAGAATTTTGAAAGTGGACTGCTATAGTTGTATTTCAGTGTTGGTCCTGACTGACACAGAATTTCTTAAGCAGCTTCCACAATTAAAGGGATGGGAAGTTCAAACAGCTCCTTCAGCAAGAACCTAAAGATTCTCTTGAAAAGAAATTTGTATTTGGTTTCCTAGAGTGTTTTTGCTCTGCTTATTTCTGGTGATTTGCCTGTTGCTTTTGTGAGTGCTTTTCCTTTCAAATGTAGCTTAAATGTGTTAAGTGCAGTATCTGTTCTTCAATGTAAAATACTTCAATGCTGAAACAATTGCTTTTGTTTAAAAATAAAAGGTAAAAATATGACAAATTGCGTACCTCGCATCACAAAAAGTCCATAAGAGTCGGCGTAAAGAATTAAGTACAGATATTATATCCATGGAAGTGGGCTTACTACATATTTGCTTATTAAGTTTTTAATATAATGCAGGCTATTGTTTTAGCTCCAAGTGCCAGAAAACTACAGAACTATATTTCTTTTAACTTGCAATTTGAATTTTCCATTACAGCCTAAAATTGAAATAGTAAAGATAAAGTATCTGCAGTTCGTATGTCAACTGAAGTTGACTTTCATCCAAGTATCACTTTTAATCATTTAGCAGTCTGCCACAATTTTTCATGAGGACTTCAATACCAGGCATTCTTCTTGCAGTTAAACCCAAATCTTATCTTTCCCTCTCCCCCTTGAGACTGTTTTCAGGTTCCCCTCCAACCTCTGGTTTCGACTGCTGTATGACTTAGGAGAAATATACAAATCTGTTTTCATAGTTGATGTCCCACAGGACTGAAAGTTTGTGGCCAAAATTTAAAACCAGGTAAAGAGCAGCAGCGGAATGGGAGGGTGGGGGGAACCCCAACAACCCAACCTCCCCAAAAGTTTTTGTCTGTATTAAGATTCCAGTCCAGCTAATTTCTGTAAAGTCTGCATTATCATTCAGCACAGGAGTGTTTTCCTACTGAATGTGTGACTCCATGAATGAAATATTTGTAGCGCTAGGTATTCTTAATGTTGTGTAATGGCATATCAGTCTTGATGCACAATGCTAAAAAATGCAGTCATTGCTGCTGCATCTAAAGCAGTGAAAGAAAACAGAGCCTTTTTGAATGCTAAAATATTATTCCCTTTTAAGGAGTTTCTAGTGTAACCTGTTTGCACTCCAGCAGAGCAAGATACAATAAAATCGGATTATTTGATTCCATTTTAGGAATAACAAACCTTCCTAAAATATTTGGACAGAAAAGTTACTGGGATAAGTTAGAGGAGTTGAAATGAAGATGGAATTTGGCAAAAGAAGATGATTAGATTTCGGCATGGATAAATAAAACTTTGCAGCCTGTGTTCCTGTGATAGTTGAATACCATTGTTAAAATGAGTGAAGTAAAATAATGTTACTATTAAGAGTTTGAATTTAACTTTTGATTGCTTACTCTCCTGCTTGGTTATAAGATACATGTTTTGATTCTGTATTCCCATAAATGAGAACATAGCTGGACTTTGGCCTTTGGTATGGTGTTACATGCAGAAGTTTCACATTCGCATTGGACCATATTCTGAAGATTAAGGTCAAAACAACAGGTACCATTTTAATGTAGTAACTTTATGTTAATTATGCTGAAACTGGGATTGATCAAGTATGCTGTACAATTACAAACTACAAAAACCTGAACCTGAATCTTAAAATTGTCACAAAGCTCTGGAATGATAACTTCGAGGTGAACTTGTGAGCAGTTATTTTTTTAAAGAATGGAAAGTAACTGATATTTTTCTTTGGTAGGCAGGAAAGGAAATGCTGTTAAGCATCAAGGAGTTGGTATGTCTTGTTGCTTTTTTGAATTGTGTACTTTAAAGGAATTTGTCATTCAGCTACACTATCTGCATAGTAATAGCCGATAATGGAGACACTTTCTTAAGACAAGGATCCAGTGTGATCTTCTGGGGATTTCGGAACTGCTCAAATGTGTCATGGTGATTTAAAAAAGTCTGAGCTGTTTATATACTATAATGTTCCATTACCAAGGCAGCTGGCATTTGCTGGATAAAGTGTTGTTTCTGTACAATAGCTTAGGGTCTCCATGCCTTTTAAAAAAATTAAACTGGCTATTGGAAAGTATGTGTGGAAATCTATAGACTTCCCTATGGATTATGAAGGCATGTCATAATATGTACAAATGATATATGAATTCAGACCAAGAGAAGGTTTAATATATTAAGCATTGTCAAATTAATTTTTCTTCAGGAATTAAAATCACGGGTTTCCAATTTATGATGGAGTTGGGGCTCTGTATGAATGAGTGAAACAGAAGCTGGCCTTTCACCAGTGTCTGTTCATGGAAAGATGTGATAAATGGACCAGTGAGAGAATAATCGTAAGACAACAAAAGTGTAAAATAAATGTAGAAATATGTATGCTTACGTAAACTGATTGAAATATAATACATTGGAAGAAGAACTTGAGATCTATAGAGTGAATATAGTTCTCATTTTGTGAACAGCAAGAACTCCTGTATGAATCATTAATACATCTGCAATGAAGAGTAGTGAAAATGTAATCCTAGAGCTGAACAAAAATTTGCTTAAAAAACCAAAGATAGAAACAACTGGATTGTGACATCAATCACATTTTTGACTGTTTAACCCTTAAATGACACTCCTCCTGTGTCAAAGAAAAAGTGCCTTTTTTCCTCCTTTCTCCAATTCTGTTAGCATCTGAGGGAAAATAAAGAGTAAGCTAAGAATAAATGCGGAAGAAAAGCCTGGGGCTCTAAGTAGAGGAACCTTAATCCATGCACCCACAAAAAATTCTCAACCCCCACCATTATTTTGAAAATGGAGAAGTGCAACCACTCCTTGTGGCTAGGCCGAGCAATATTCAAAGATATGTGCATTTGTCTCTCCTGTTTTCTAAGTTACCTGTCAAGCTTCTTCAGTGGGAAGTCTTGTGCCCTCCATTTACAAGTAATTTTTCATCAGAAACCTTGTTTAAAATGTGAGCAACAAAGGCCAAGAATTTTCTGACTTCAGATATTTATGGTGCAATATATGCTTAAGAGACTACTTAATGTAGCTTTTATTTTGTTTTCTTAAAGGATAGGCTGTTGATATTAATTCATAAACCCCGCAGGGTTAGAGACCTGGTATCTGGACTGTAGCCCTTAGAGGGCATAGTTACCTGGAAAAGAGTGACAGTATTGGCCCCGGTTTCTGGATTTTTGGAACTTCCCCTTTCCTATAGAAAATATTTTTGAATTCTTTTGAAATGTATTTATATTCAGAGTGAAAAACATTATTTATTCCAGACATGAGTTAATGAGTTCCTTATTTTTGCATTTCTTTCCTGTATTGAAAATCTTAGGAGCCAGGATCTTTGTTCATTCTTCCAAAAAAAAGCCATTTTAAACACCAGCTCTCATTCATAAGCTGCCTTCTGTATGTGAATATCTTCTGTCAGATTAGCTTTTTTTTTTTTTTTTTTTTTTTTTTGCATAGCTGGTATCTCCAGCTTTGTTGTCAATACTCATTTAAGTTTTGGTTTTTTGTTTTTTGAATTTCAAATTTGTTGGAGAGATAATGTGCATCAATTTTACACACCGAGGCTAATAAATACGCTCTTCAGACTGGTTTGTTTTCAAAAATATACACAAACTGAAATTTTGGCATGGGGAAGGAATTAATTCAACCTGCTTCTGAGCAGTTAATGAAATTCTGATTAGGATAATGTAGAGAGATCATTGCCGCACCGTATTTAAAGTAACCAAGTGTTTCCCACCAGAAGTAGTTATTCTAGTTTTAAAATTTTGCCAAGCTAATCCTTTATATTCACTGTATCACGCTTTGCATCCATTTGAGACTTTTGTGTGTGTCACGTTTTAGTGAAGATTCATGTAGTGCCCTAAGGGTGAAGCTTGGGGAAAGAGTTCTGCTGATGCAGAAATGCTTTTCAGAATAGCTCTGAAGCTTGTCAAAATTTCTAATTTGGAGCAGGTCCCTCCCACCTTTCACGAGATAAAAGGCATCCCTGTTTCAGAACTGGGAAAATATCTTTCTTTTAGTAAGTGATTAACAGACAGTATTAATCATTCTAGATATTTCGGTGATGGGACTAATTACTTTTTAGGAAGATGAGATAGAACTTGCATTGCAAATTCCTTTCTACTCTAGTGTTTCCCCCTACTGGGACTCCAGAAAGAACGTTTCAAGTCCTGCTGTAGCTCTTACTGCCAGTGGTACCTTGGGTGCTCCTGCAAACCAAGGAGTGAGAGCCACACCCTCCTCCATCTTGTGGGTATTTGTGCAGAGGTGCAGTTTCACAGTCTCCATAAGCTGGTTTTCCTGCTGTTGCAGGGAGGTGTTGGCCCTGGTCTCATATTCCTGCCATCTCCCTGGTGCTGGGACTACTATTTATGTAGTCATCTAGAGTAAGCTTAGAAGTAATGCAGGAAGAGAAGTTAGTGCTAGCACCAGCAAAATGCAGTGGACTGGATATGAAAAATGAAAAGCCTAGAGGTCAGGACCCCACTTGTTTTGTGTCAGAATGTGCAGCAGATTGACGTGGTTATTATGGTACAGCCCTTCTAGCTGTTGGCAATTGAATTTCCTATTCATTCCCTCTTTGGCTGAGCCCACCAGAACAAACCTCTTGCTGCTACCTTTTATATTGTTAGCAGGTGACCACAAGGATGTCAAAGAGACTTTGAGACATGCGAGAGTTACAACATACTGGGGTTAGAGTTGCTCTGGCATCCTGTGTTCGTTCCATGTGTGCATTTGTGCTGTGGTACAGTTCTCAGTTACTAATGTCATGATCTCTCCTTGTCTCATTGCCTCTCCTGTGTGCAGGAGGAAGGTGGTGAGCAAGGTGGAAGATTCCAAACAGGGAAAAGATGTGTTTAAGGCAGTTTGTCTCAATCCAGGATGTGTCCATTACAGATGTCCTGTATGATGTTGATGGGTGTAAAAAACAGGAGAAGCTTTTTTTGGTGTATTTAATGCTCCAGATTAAGTTACAAAGTCACTTTCTTTAAATGTAGCCTTTTGTATATACTGATTGTTGCTTTTTCACTGCTGTTCTCAGAGTATATTCTGCATTTAATTTTAAGGAATTTTTTTTCTGCAGCTTTATGAGGAACATTGTTCAGTCACATACTTTTCCACACCCAATTCACAAGTGACAATCCAGTGTGCTAAGAACTCACAAGTAATTCTAGCCCAGCAGATGAATTAGAGGTGGGACTTCTGGAATTTCTGTTGCATTTCACCATTTGCATATAACTTAGCTGAAATACTAAAATAGAAAAAGTTTTCCACGGTGCTTTGGTCTTATTTATCATTTTAGAGTGTTCCTGAGACATCAATTTGCATAAAAAAAAAATTGGGTGGTTGACTAGTCTCTGCTTACCCAGGTTTCTCTACCCCCTTGCCATCTCCATTTCTGTATGGACCTTTGAGCAGAAAGAACTGTCAACTTTTTGGAAAGATTGCCATCATTTAATAGAATGATTTCCTCCACAGGCTAAAATTTTGAAATTTAGGCTCTCTTCCTGCAACTGTTTAAGCATGCTTAATTTGAAGCACATGCTTATTTACAGGATCCAGATTTGTTTGCCTAATTACTTTATAGCATGAGCAGAGCCAGACTGTCCAACTCTCAGGCCCATCTGTTGGGAGGGGGAGGGAGGAACTTGACTGTGTATGTTCCAAAAAGCTGTTATGCCCTTAGCCACCAGAAGAAATTTGTCTTTCAGATCCAGAGATGGTATTGTTCAAGAATATGTGGTAGATGTTTTTGTCACAGTACATTATCTTGAGCTATGAGTGGTTGTGGATCATAGAGAGCAGGGCCACAAGGAGATCTCATGGATTGCCTCATTGTAAGTGTCTAAACTCTTGAGTACTACATATTGATATGTATTATTGACTTGTTTTGTTTATGATGCTAAGTGAGAGGTTGTTATCCCAAAGCTGTAGCATTGTTATAATACTGCTATTCTTTCACATTTTGTTCAATAAAGTATGCCCAGTTCTACTGTTATTTCATCATGCTAGCCAACAAGTATAGTATACACGTACTTTTAAAATAGTTTAAAACTTCTGTAATATTTCGTAGTGTTTAAGATTACGTGATCCTGAGCTGCATCAAAAGAAGCATAACCAGCAGGTTGAGGGAGCTGATTCTCCCCCTCTACTCTGCTCTCATGGGACCCCACCTGGAGTACTGTGTTCAGATGTGGAGTCTTCAGCACAGAAAGGACATGGACCTGTTGAAGCAAGTCCAGAGGAGGGCCACAAAGATGATGAGAGGACTGGAGCACCTTCTGTATGAGGACAGACTGAAAGAGTTGGGCTTGTTTAGCTTAGAGAAGAGAAGGCTCTGGGGAGACCTTAGAGGAGCCTTCCAGTACTTCAAGTGGGCTACAGGAGAGATGGGGAAGCACTCTTTATCAGGGAGTGTAGTGATATGACGAAGGGTAATGGTTTTAAGATGAAAGAGGGTCGATTTGGATTAGATATGAGGAAGAAATATTTTCCTGTGAGGGTGGTGAGACACTGGAACAGGTTGCCCAGGGAAGTTGTGGATGCCCCATCCCTGAAGGTGTTCAAGGCCAGGCTGGATGGGGCTTTGAGCAACCTGGTCTAGTGGAGGGTGTCCCTGCCCATGACAGGGGGGTTGGAACTAGATGATCTTTAAGGTCTCTTCCAACCCAAACCATTCTATGATTCTATGTAGTTCTTTATTTTTAAACTGAAGGCAAAAGGCCAAATCTACTTGTTTGTCTAATGCAAGAGTATGTGAGAGTAAGAACTGGGTTTCGTGGAAAAACTGAATTTGTATATACAAGTCTTATTACTTAAAGATAATAAAATTAAGAGTAACTTTTTTCTGTTGAATTTGGCTACAAAAGCACCTGAGCCTCTTTTCTTAGTTTTGTTTGAACATCCACATTTAAGAGGACAACACAATCACACACTTCTCTGCCCATAGTGTCTGTTGTAAACTTCATAATGTTAGTTGAGCATAAATAGAATCTGGTGGGAGAGGTATGTAAGTACCAAAGATTGTTGACTGTTAGAACATACAGAAAAACCTCAGAATTTTCTTATAATACTTTCCAAAGAAAAAAGAAATCAATGAATTTTTCATTTACTTAAATGCAGTCTATTGGACTTCTCTCAGTGGGCAGCTGTAAGAGCTAGTTATCTTTCATCACAGGGTGATTAGTCCACGGTTTTCTCCAACGAACTGTGTGTAAGATTTAAATACGAACATATTCTATTAGTGCTGCTACTGCATGGGTCCTTTTACAAATAAATAGTGAAGGAGATAAGACAGTAGACTGACTTAACACACTTCTGTGAAGTGGTGTCCTTTAGTATGGCTGTGTTGTGTGATGTTGTTGTCCCATATGTACACTAGTTGCTTGCTCAACTGCTGAGAGGGTATCACAGAAATCCTACCCTCCCTCCCTCTGACTGTATCTGCGTCTCCCAAGTGCTTCCATTCCACTGCCGGTTTAGGGAGTTCCTTCTTGTCCTTGCTTGCCCTCAGCTGTGTCTTGCCAGCACTGTGCTGTATCCTAATACAATTGAGTGAACTTGTCTTTAAGGGATGGGGATCTTTGGATGGAATTTTTTGTTTTAAAACAATTATCTGATTGATCTAATTGTGATCACTTTTGTTTGCCAAACTAAAGGAACAGCATACTTCAGTACAGGTATAGAAATAAACGCCTAGAGACAGCAGCGCCACCAGTTATTAGAGGAAAAAGATCAGTATGACAAGGCACTGCTATCTCTTAAAGAAATGCATGTTGTGAGATTCAGTAGGAAGATCTGTATCCCTTTATCTCAGACAATATACAAGAATCTTGTCTTGTTTTTTAACGTAGATTGTGCAGATTCTCTGTATGTTGGTTGCTGTAGCCTTCCTCACCTGGCCAGAGATAATAATCTCCCCAATCTTCACTTGGGGCTATAGAATAGATTAGTTTGGAAGGGATCTCTGGACAACTAGTCCCTCTCTTAATGCAGGATCAACTGCAACAGGTTGTTTAGGGCCATATCCAGTTGGCTTGGAATATCTCCAAGGATGGAGACTCTACAGCCTTTCTGGGGTACCCATTCCACTGTTTGACTACCTTCTTCCAGTATCCCTTGCCAGTATAGATTGCAGTCACCTCCTGTGTTAGTCATTTCGTCATCATTGCCATAGCAATACCTCTATAACCCCCAGTTTTTGCCTGTTAGTGACTCTCTGCCTCAGGCATCTCTGACAAATGTAACTTTCAGTCATCCTGCCCCGTTCAGTCCTGGCTATACCTTTTATGCACACTTTCCCCTGTGTACCCCCTTATATGTCTGGGGACAATGTATTTGTCGACAGTTGGCACTGCTACTACTGTCCCTTTCAGGCACTGTACCTCAAAACTCTCTAAGCATCCATTGCTTCTGTAGCTGTTTTTAGCTGATATGGATCCCAAACTGATGGCAGTGCAGCTGCATGAGTGCTGCTTGTGGTGCGAAAGGCAGGAAGAATTGAGACTTGGGGTGTGTTACTGTATTTTTGGGTCACGTCTCTGTGACAGTTTACTGTGACCTGTGGGACAGCATCCTTTCCTTGGGGTTTTATAATAGCTTTAATCTTGAGCAACTGTTGCCCCAGTCCTATCCTTCCTTTATTTGTGTGTTTTTTTTAAGTAAGTGCAGGGTCGGTGTATGCTGGCTTTGGTAGAAGACACTGTGTTGGTTCAGTGAATTAAACCTGGTTTGGGGGGGCAAACCCAACTAAACCTCAAACCGACCCAAACAAATGTGTGCACATGCACTTTTTTGTTGCTGTTATGGTTGATTTACTGCTTGTTTAGCTCTTTAGCTAATGTTTATTAATGTGATTGACAGATTGATATTTATTTTTTAATAAATATGCCTATTTACCATATGATGTTGTTTTTGAATGTCAGAAATTAAATCTAGTGCAGTTTAATGGCTCTTTTCTTGGGAGGAAAATAACTCCCGTTTACTAACAAGATGCAGACGCTTCCAGTTTTCTGAAGTGAACTCACTGGTCTGCTCTGCATTTTGTAGTGTAATCTGGCATCTTTATAAACTCTTTCTGAAGGTCTGCAAAGTGGTCTTTATAAAATGTGTGAGGATGGCTACATCTACCGAAGAAATACCACCTTGTCTTGATATCAGTGATGGCAGTTTATTTGGTAGGAAGTAAATTAGTAAATTCCTGTGAGGACAGGGAGGATTCTAAACTATACCAGCCAGTTGAGAAAAGGGAGCTATGGCTAGAATGGAATTATCCATGTTAAAATTTGGTTAGGGCAGTGGGCTTAACAGCCTTGTTTTTATGAAGAGTGTTGCTTATTCAGTGTCTCTGTCTTCTACAGTGTTGGAGGAATGGCACTTTTCAATGTAGTTGTTGTGTGCTTTGCTAAGCTCTGTTTCTTAGTATGCAGAGGGGTTATCGGGGCGCTGATTCTAGGGTCACTTACCTTCTTGGCTGTTGATACCAGGGTTCCTGTTGCTTAACTCGTCAGTAAATTTAGGGTGGTGTGAGCTTGGACAGTCATCTTAAAATTCAGTTTGATTTCTGAATATGCAGTGTAAACATAATGATTGTCACCTAATTTTGAAAGCATTGTAGAATGTCTGGAAAAATATTGGACAGATTTTTTCAACAGGATCTTTTTTTTTAAACTCCAAGTTCTGATTTATTAGTAAGTTGTTTTTTTTGTTTTGGTAGGTATACAATTAATATCCTTTTCAAACTCGGTGTAGCATCTTGATAACAGTGCTAATTTTCCATTATTTGTTGACTTCTAAATGTATTCTCTTGTCTCTCTCCCCGTCCCCACACTATTGAAGAACACAAGCTAAGGCATTTCAAAGTGCATTTACTAGTCGGGCTATATGGTTGTGTTCCGTATTCTTTTGCAAAGCTTCACATGCATCTTTAGGACAGGAGAAATAATATGGCTGTAATAAAGAATATGTCTTGTGCCTATGCATTTTCGTCATCTTCTCTAACATTCAGGGTTTTTTAACTGTTGTTCTCTTTATCTTCCCTAGTGAACTTTCAGTTTGAGAGTTTGATACAGAAAATTTTGCCAAATATGTCATAAGCTTGGGTCTTTCATAATGTGAGGTATTTGTTTGGCTAGAAGGATGACCCCCTGTTTCTCACTCTCATCACTCTGTCCTGCTTTTTCTCCATGAGTGCTTAGTTTTCATTTAGACTAATGTATATTTTGTGTTAAACATCTCATTGAGCGTTCTCTGGTAAGCTGGAGACTTTTCTTCCAGACTGAAAGCCAAATGGCCTAGAAAATAAAGTGCTGCTAACTTTCTCTACTGAATTCAGTACAGTAATTCCAAGGGTGGGTTTTTTTTTTTCAGTGCAAACAAAAATACTAAGTAGGTTGAATCCTAATTTTAGAAAATGTTGACATTTAGATCTAGTACTCCTGAAGAATAAATTGTTCTTAATTGCGTTCTGAAATAAAGTAGCTTAATAGTGGTGTTTGGCTATTTGACTGTGGCTTGAATTTCTTTAATCGATAAGATTAAGTGCTATGTAGGCAGATCAAGCGAGGAATATTTCTTACCTTACTAAGGTGTTCAGGATAGCTTTGTGCAGCACTGGCAAGTTACATTTTGAACTAAGTTTGTATTAATTGTTAAACAAATGCTGCTTTCACATCGGGTGAAACCTTCTGTGGTCATGCGATTGATAGAACTTTTTTGTGTTGCATGAAAAATGAAGTGGTCTTCATGAGGCTAGATGATTGGGAAGACTAAGATTACACTTGTTAGTGTTTGCAATTTCCTTTGTGCATACCTGATTTCTTCTCTTTATCTTCATGTAATCAGCAGCTATATCCATTTCCAGGATCTAATTTAATGTAATGAAGAAAGAGGTTGGACTGTTAAGTTTCCACATTCTCTGCTCTTTGTGCTGCTCTTGGTGCTAAAAAGAGATGAGTTAACATAAACCTGAGTAGGCTGTTTAACCTTCTTTCTCTTCTGGAAATGTAGATGCAATAACATTTGCAGCTGAAAAGGCTCATTCGCAGTTTCTAATGTTTAAGGATGCAAATGAAGCATTTTGTCTTTTCTGTCGCCTGGAGGTGTTAAGCAAGGAAACAGAAAGAGGTTTCTAGGATTAGTTCCACAGATTTCTTTTATCATGTAAAAATCAAGGGTGGTTTCAATGCCATGAAGTGAAGAAAAGCAATATGGAAACCATCCAGGGAAAATTCTTAAGTTTCATTTGTTTCTCCCTAAATTTTTTGGGTATTCATTACTACTGATATAGTAGAATACTCAACCTTTTTGCAACACAGCAGGGTGAAGTTCCTGTGCATTGGAAATGTTTTACAGGTGAGGAAACAATTCATCGTTGACAGTGGCATGTCATAGAAACTACTGTATGTTCAGGTTTTATAATTTGTATTTGAGAAGTGCTTCTAAAAACTTGGATAACTGAATATTGCATTTGGGTTCTGGACAAAGACATAATACATAGACTATCTAAAGCTTCAAACTGTTTTAAAGTGAAATTATGAAGTAAAACTTCAGCTTCATTATCTGATCCAAAGTGCAAACTCGTAA
This sequence comes from Pterocles orientalis, assembly GCA_011057875.1. Lineage (NCBI taxonomy): Eukaryota > Metazoa > Chordata > Aves > Pterocliformes > Pteroclidae > Pterocles > Pterocles orientalis. Next base: position 541,891 of record WKFP01014670.1, on the reverse strand, counting down.
GTATAGAGAGCCCCAAGAAGTACTTTTTGTTCTTCTCATGGTGTTGTGTGGCTTTGATTCCTTGGAAGAAGCTGCTTCTTTGCTTTTCACTTGCAAAGATATGACCTGGAAGCTGATTTTTTTTTTTTCACTTAGAAGTATAATATGCCCTATTAAATGTTTGGTTAATAAAACTTCTTTTGATTTTAAAATGCAGAATTAAATCAGTACAAGCACATTTACCCTTTGTACATATGCTCTATGGTAGTGTGAGTTTGCAACTTGTATCTTGTTAAAGAAGATGTCTGTGGATTTGTCTGATTCTTCACGGTTTTGACTTTGTGAACTTCCACACTTCTGTGGAATTAAAGAGAAGATGACTTTAAAGTTTATTTAAAGCTGTTTTCTGTGCAGCACTTGTGCTTAAAGTGATGCTGACTATATAGATTTATTCTGGCTGCTCCCTAGTCTTTATGCAGGAGGTCATCCACCTTTTCTGAGAAGTGCCTGCTTTTTTTTTGGGACAATGGAGTTAAGTAGCCTTAGATTGTGCTTATACTGGTTCAGCAACTGTGCCTATTGTTCACACTGAGGTTTAGAGTAGTCTAACAGGTTGATTTCTCTCTTCCCACCCCCAAATAGAATCATAGAATGGTTTGGGTTGGAAGGGGACCTTAAAGATCACTGAGTTCCAACCCCCCTGCCATGGGCAAGGACACCTTCCACTAGCCCAGGTTGCTCAAAGCCTCATCCAGCCTGGCCTTGAACACGTCCAGGGATGGGGCGTCCGCAGCTTCTCTGGGCAACCTGTTCCAGTGCCTCACCACCCTCACAGGGAAATATTTCTTCCTCATATGTAATCCAAATCGACCCTCTTTCATCTTAAAACCATTACCCTTTGTCGTATTACTACACTCCCTGATCAAGAGTCCCTCCTCATCTTTCCTGTAGGCCCCTTGAAGTACTGGAAGGCTTCTCTAAGGTCTCCTCGGAGCATTCTCTTCTCTAGGCTAAACAGGCCCAACTCTTTCAGCCTGTCCTCATATAGGAGGTGCTCCAGTCCTAATAAAATATTTGAAAATATGTATACTACTTTTTGAAAAACATAAATATGCATCTTTCTATATATGCTATGTAGATTCTCCTGATTTTAAGTTGGGGTAGAGTTAATTTTCTTCATAGTAGCTAGTACAAAGCTATGTTTTGTATTTGTGCTGAAAAGAGTGTTGATAACATACTGATGTTTTGAGTTGTTGCCAAAACTATCAAGGATGTTTCAGGTTCCCATGCTTTGCTAGTAGGAGGGAGCACAGCCAGAGCAATGGACCAACAGTTACTGGTTTAGGATTTGATCTTATGTTTAGGATTGAGGCCCAAATTGGCCAATGGTATATTCCGTGTCATACCGAGTATACTAGAACGATCTACCAGGAAATGCTCTCTCTCTCTTCTGGGGATTGTGGCTGTAGGACTCTCTCTGCTCCAGGATTATTAGCCAGGAACAGGCTGGGCCTTGGTCAGTGGATAGCGAACAATTGCACTGTGTATCACTTATTTGTATATTATTCTTATTTTTTACTTTCAATTTGGTTGTATTTCAATTACTACATTGTTCGTATCTCAACCCAGGAGTCTTCTTTTCCTTTATCCTTTAATTGCCTCCCCCATTCCCTGGTACAGGGGAGGGTGAGTGGCTGCCTGGTATTTGATTGCCAGCTCGGTAAAACCATGACATCGATTATGTGCTGTTCCTGCATTGTATTCCTATCTGTTGTGGTGTTACCCCTGGCTAGCAAAACAGCACAACAACTGCTTGCTCACCCTCACCCCTCCCAGGGATGGAGGAGAGAATTAAAGGGGTAAAGGGAAATGAGACTTGTGGGTTGAGAAAAGAAGTATTTAATAACTAAAATACAGTAATATTGAAAATAATAATAATGATAATAGTAATATATCCAAGTATACAAATGAGTGATACGCAGTAAACTTTTCACCTCCTTGATGACCAAGGCTCAGCTTGTTCCCAGATAATGACCCTGGAGAAGGCAGAGTCCTGAAACTGAAATCCCAGAAAGGAGGTTATAGTCCGAGTCTCTGAGACAGAGCTGACTGAGGGAGTGAGATGGCCTTGAGAGAGGGTGTCCCAGAGTGTGCTGACCCAAAGTGAGAGGGGATGATCTGGAGCAAGAGAGAGCACTTACTGGAGAGAGCCTCATCTATATACTGGGTCTGACGTACATGATGTAGAACATACTATTGACCAATTTGGGTCTCAATTCTAGACCTAATGTTGAATCCTAGGCTAGTAACTGGGGCTGTGCTCCTTCCCAGCTTCTCCTGCACCTGCAGACACTGGCACAGCAGAGAAGCTGCAAAGTCCTTGACGGTCCTGGCAGCAACTGTAAACATCAGTGTGTTATCAGCCTTCTACTCAGCACAGATCTAAAACACAGACTCTTATTAGTTACTATGAAGAACGTTACCTCTGTCTCAGCTGAAACCAGGACAACAGACTGATGCCTGGGCAGATCACTGACTGTTCCTATATACGTTCTTTATTCTGAGCTTTCAGGATAGCAGCAACGGGGTCCAGTGGTTGAGCTGGTAGGTTGTTTCTGTGTGTCTAGCAGAAAGCTTCAGGACATTCTTTCACCTGCGCTATGTTCTCTTGTAGAGCATTTTACCAGTTCAGTATTTCCTAGGTTACTGAGTGTCTGCTTCTTGTAATATATTCTTATACTGCATTTCTTGGGGCATTCCTTCCCAGTGTTGAATGGACAGTTCCTGTACTGCGAGGTGATCTGTTACATTCCCACTTCTTTCAACAGATGTCAGAGTGCCTTTTAGATTCCAATTTTTCTGGAACTCTGATGCTTTTTGTGATTAACATCTGCCCCTTCCCTTCCCCATTGGATCTGTCTCCTTGACTGTCTGTGTGTCAAGAGGGCAGAAAAATTTAAGGCAGTTTTTCCCTAGTACAGCAGTGAAAGAATTAATCAGCTGCATGCAAGTATTTAATGGAAACCTTTTCCAGATCTTCCTGTGAAGAAAACATGAAGGTTGGGACAAAACCCCTTTGAAAACCAGAGCTGTGGTAACATTTTGTACTGGAACTGTTATCTGTGGACCTTCCTTCATAATCTTATTCACCAATAAGCTCTTGAGTAAGTGGTAATTTGTTACCCCACTTATCTTGCTGTTATCTCACTGCCACAGAATCTTGCTTCTGCTTCTCTTCTGCCCCTAAGTTGTTCCCCTCCCCAAATGATCCTGAAAGGGAAAACACAAGATTGTTGATAGATGTTTTTTTATACGTGGCTTATGTCCTTGTTGGTTGGAAGTGCTCATATTAAGCTGGTGTTATGTGCAGATTCAAATATCTTGGCTTGAATGAGGACACCAAAAAGCGTGTTTAATTGTTCGTAACTAATGTGGTAAAAGACAGAGGAAAAGTTTTAATATCACTTGTTTTGTCTAAAGCTGGGTTGGAAATGTTTGGTCATTTTCTGCAGCGAGTTGGCTGGTTTACCACATATTCATAAACCCACAGAAGAGCATATGTTGCCAAGGGAGCTAGTGTGTGTGAAAGTTTGTTATGTAGTTTTCCCTCCTTCATGCTTTCTGTCCTTAGTTCTGCTTACGCTGTCACTGAGGCTGAATCCACTACGGAGTGTGTCATGCAGTAATTGTGAATATCTGCATTTATAATTTCCAGGAGGCGATGCAAAGGAAGCTCCTTCTCTGAGATCAGTTTCTTCAATTACCTTAGGTCCACAAGAGTTTGTCAGACAGGTCCTTTCCGAACATCAAGAGGACAGCGATTTATGCCAGCATAGGTCCGTTTGGCCCACTCTGTACTTAGAACTGTCAGACCTGGTTGACAGGCTGCAGAGGTCACATACAGCTCAACCACAGACTTCCCAAATGGATTTTTTAAATCTTGTCTTTGCTTGTCCTACTTTGACATTGTTTAATTTTTTCTATATTTAGGGTCCTGTGTTCCCTGGCTTAAGGAAAAAAAAAACAAAAGGAGGGCAGGAGAGAATTAATTTGCAATTCTTAAGGCACTGCAATTAAATGAAAGCTTGCTGCTCTCAAAAATAGAGGGGTGTTAGGGAAAACTCTTCAATATCTACTTAGTCAAAGAAAAAAATTAACTTTCTTGGCATGGGATGTATTCTGAATTTTCTTTTTAATAAAATATTCCTTGTGTTTGTCTATACTTTTGCCTATGCAAAGTAGAACAGTGTATCACAGATATGTTTCTAAAGAAAATGCTGGTGCGTGTTTGTGGTGAAACTTGACACATACTCTGTTGCCAGATAATTAATCTTTAAGGCTGGGGTGTGCTGCTGAACGCGTGGAGGAGTAGCAGAAGTATTGGAAAACCTTGTCTGATGTGCAGTGTGTAAGCTTGTGTGATGTGCAGCAGACTGGCAGATCTGTGCGTGGACAGACTGTCATCAGGCACTGGAAGTTTTTCTTGCACAGTTTCACCACTGCTGTTTCTTTCATAAACTAAAGATGCTAGTGGATAAGTGCTGAAAAGTCTTTGTGGGAGCTGAAGTCTTTACTGACACATTCTTTCTTATGGTCTGCTTTTGGTATTTTCAGTATCAGACAGCAGAGTTTTGAACAGGTTATTCAGTACATTACATGTGAGCACTGGCAGTGAAGAAGCTGGGGCACTTTACTGGTGATGAGCTGACAAGCTTTGGCAGAGGGCTCAAGCAAGCATCTTCAAGTGATGGGGTCTTAAAATTATTGTAGCAAGACTTGCAAGAGTTTGTCCAGTATTGCCTTAAGCTGACAAAATCTTTTTTTGTGAGTTTAGCTAAATTTAGTTACAAGTTGTGTCAGAGAATGCATGCCTCTTCTGTGTAAGAAGAGATGGTTTGACATACTGGCTGGGAACCAGTGGATCCCCCTTGGTTGTTAACGTATTTTTGATTTAATGATGTTGCATCACACAGAGTTATGTGGTTTCAGGTATCTTGTGATATCACATTGAGTTAAACTATTTTGTTTCGGATTTTGTTGCTGGGAAATAACTGGATATGATGACTACCCCAATTGACTAACCATATGGGGGACTAGCTGATGGTACTAAGCTGCTGCTTGTTCACAATTAAAGAGCAGTTCTGTGTAAGGTACAGAAGCTCAATGCAGTTAAAGCCATAAGGTGCATATGTAAAAAAGTGTAGTTTGTAAATTCTGGACATTAAAAGTATACATTGAAAAAAAGACAAAGATATAGGTTGCACCTGATGATGTTTGCATTAGAGTAATGAGAATCTGCTGTGCATAACCTAGTGCTTAATTTTTTATGTAAGTACTGGTCGTATCCAAGTGAAATATTACACCTCTACAAGGTTCACATAACAAATATACTGGGTGCAGTACATTCATTTCTTGAAATGGCCTGGAGTGTTCCTTCTCAGGTGGTTCATGAATCTCTCCTGCATGGTGCTGTCCTCTTCTTATCCAACTACCTGCTTTGACAGGGACGGGGAATGAACTGGGCACTATGAAAGTCCATGCCACAAGGCAGTGAGAAGAGACAGTAAGTCAAGCAAGATGTCCCCTATGTGCCTTTCACTGGAAAGCGAAAGTTTTGGATCCATTGTCTTGGTGACCTCTGGAGCGCTCATGTTTTTAATGGTAGACTCTGAGAAGAGAGCTGTGAGAGGAAGCATATATAGTGAAGTTGGAAGTGGTGTTGACCAGGATGCAAATACCAATGTTATGGCAGAAACTGTAGAAACAAAGTATTTCCAGGTTAGGAGCGATACAGAGAGGGACAGCATAATCTCCAGTTGCCAAGCATGTAAGTGAACCTTTTCCACAAAGCTTTTTGAGATAGAATAGAGTCTGATGTCAGAAGGGAACTCTACCCTATCTCCAAGTCCTTGCAGGCACGTATTTAAACCCCCTTGTGAAGAAGGAATGAAGTATCAGTTTTCAGGTTGCGATCTGCTGTTGTTTCTGAAATGGTCAGCTCTGAACTTTGTGTCACTATGATTTCAAACGTCAACTCCTTGATTCTTCTTTCCCTTCTCATTTAAAAAGTGAATTCCTTTAGTGCTCATATCTTTTGGCACTGATGTTAATAGATCTGCACCCTCGTGTCGGTCCTCCTATCCCTTCCTCCCTCCTATTGCAGTCTTCGCAACTTTATGTATGTCAGGCAACTATTCATCAAATGAATATTACTGAGTTGCTGAGCTAATAAGTCTACTGTAGTAGAGAAGAGGTGGGCTGAGATAAATACCCAGATGGTTCATTGTGAGTTGAAGCTAACAAGCCTTTGATGTAGCTGAACTGATGCCCTGCGTTTGGTTTGGATGTCTTTGCGCTGAGCTTCCCAGTGTGTCTGTAATACTTATCTGGTCTTTTCTCTGTTATCTGTAGCACCCTGTTAGCTAGGCTGATAAGTTGTCTACACAGAGCTTCTGCTATTACGCTCTTCCTGCTAGGAAGGTGCTGACAGTGAAAACAGTGACTCCCAAGCATGTTGGGAGCTCATGGCTCTTATAAGATCGTGAATAGGAGGACATTGTTCTCCCATTTAAACATATTTTTCCTATGTCTGTTCTGTGGTCGTGTGGTACCAACACATAATACACAAAGCTTCAGCAAATTACTTTTTATTGTTAGTGATTAACTGTCTGGCAACCCTGACGTGCACCTGAAGTGTATGTCAGAAAGACAAAATATTAAGACACTAATTCTGATATAAGGAATTGAATGTTTGCCATTGTGTTAGCATTGGTATTAAGTAACCTGCCTATTGGCTGGAAATAATTTATTTCAAAGTATTTTATAAGGGTCTTAGAATTGGGAAAAAAAACAAACAGTTGGAAAAAAATTGTGCAAGCTAGTATACTTTTTCTTTTGATATTTTTTCGCTATGGTACAAAAGACATTTAGTTGACTGGAACGTGTGTACTCACTGATGCACTAGTAACTTTCAGTGAAACAGTTCTGATAGAATTGCCTTTAGTTAGCTCTGTATAGTACTGACCCTGGGGAAGTTT
>WKFP01014670.1:514603-526366 GCA_011057875.1 Pterocles orientalis | reverse complement strand
TGACCTCTGGAGCGCTCATGTTTTTAATGGTAGACTCTGAGAAGAGAGCTGTGAGAGGAAGCATATATAGTGAAGTTGGAAGTGGTGTTGACCAGGATGCAAATACCAATGTTATGGCAGAAACTGTAGAAACAAAGTATTTCCAGGTTAGGAGCGATACAGAGAGGGACAGCATAATCTCCAGTTGCCAAGCATGTAAGTGAACCTTTTCCACAAAGCTTTTTGAGATAGAATAGAGTCTGATGTCAGAAGGGAACTCTGCCCTATCTCCAGGTCCTTGCAGGCACGTATTTAAACCCCCTTGTGAAGAAGGAATGAAGTATCAGTTTTCAGGTTGCGATCTGCTGTTGTTTCTGAAATGGTCAGCTCTGAACTTTGTGTCACTATGATTTCAAACGTCAACTCCTTGCTTCTTCTTTCCCTTCTCATTTAAAAAGTGAATTCCTTTAGTGCTCATATCTTTTGGCACTGATGTTAATAGATCTGCACCCTCGTGTTGGTCTTCCTATCCCTTCCTATCCCTTCGCAACTTTATGTATGTCAGGCAACTATTCATCAAATGAATATTACTGAGTTGCGGAGCTAATAAGTCTACTGTAGTAGAGAAGAGGTGGGCTGAGATAAATACCCAGATGGTTCATTGTGAGTTGAAGCTAACAAGCCTTTGATGTAGCTGAACTGATGCCCTGCGTTTGGTTTGGATGTCTTTGCGCTGAGCTTCCCAGTGTGTCTGTAATACTTATCTGGTCTTTTCTCTGTTATCTGTAGCACCCTGTTAGCTAGGCTGATAAGTTGTCTACACAGAGCTTCTGCTATTACGCTCTTCCTGCTAGGAAGGTGCTGACAGTGAAAACAGTGACTCCCAAGCATGTTGGGAGCTCACAGCTCTTATAAGATCGTGAATAGGAGGACATTGTTCTCCCATTTAAACATATTTTTCCTATGTCTGTTCTGTGGTCATGTGGTACCAACACATAATACACAAAGCTTCAGCAAATTACTTTTTAGTGATTAACTGTCTGGCAACCCTGACGTGCACCTGAAGTGTATGTCAGAAAGACAAAATATTAAGACACTAATTCTGATATAAGGAATTGAATGTTTGCCATTGTGTTAGCATTGGTATTAAGTAACCTGCCTGTTGGCTGGAAATAATTTATTTCAAAGTATTTTATAAGGGTCTTAGAATTGGGAAAAAAAATATCAATTAAACAGTTGGAAAAAAATTGTGCAAGGCTAGTATACTTTTTCTTTTGATATTTTTTCGCTATGGTACAAAAGACATTTAGTTGACTGGAACGTGTGTACTCACTGATGCACTAGTAACTTTCAGTGAAACAGTTCTGATAGAATTGCCTTTAGTTAGCTCTGTATAGTACTGACCCTGGGGAAGTTTGAAAAAATATCTGTGTGCTTGATCACTGAAGTCTATTGCTGGCATAGAGAAACAGGAGGGGCAAAAATGCAATTCAGTGTTCTACCTACGTATTAAAGTTGAAATATTAAAGTATTTTATGTTAGCCTATTTCCACATTAGTATTGGGAGAGTTGCCTGAAAGAACTGGGGAAACATTATTTTGCTTAGTACCTTATTTTCATGTTTAAATAAGTTGAGCGTGAGACTGCACTTTGATTTTGATGTTTAGTTAAGGTTTGGTTTTAGGAATGAATGATGGAATTTCCAATTGCATTACAGTTTAGCAAGCGTGTCTTTGTACATCGCTTGCTGTTTCAATGGTGAGTTAACTAGCCTCTCTTTTCTTAAGGGATATTCCTTATTTTCAAGCTGGAGTACTTCCACTTTCAGCTATTTTTCTTTGGCCTGGCTTTGATTTATACAAATGCTAATTATGTATACATAGTTTCACAAGGTCATACACATTTTTAATGAACTGGCTGAAATGATATGTTGCCAGGTTGTTACATAAACAGATCACTGTCTTCTAAATGTTGTTTCAATTATCAGTTCAAAAAGAGAAAAAAATAATAGAAATACCTGTGTAAAGCTGATTTTTGTAGTTACATCTCCTAAAGTTATATCTTCATTGTCTTTGCAGGCATCAGAAGGTGTCACCTTCATTGGACCTGATACACATGCTATTCAAGCTATGGGAGATAAGATTGAAAGCAAATTGTTAGCCAAGAATGCAAAGGTCAATACCATCCCTGGCTTTGATGGAGTAGTCAAGGTGAGAAGTCATTTCATTACTGTCTGTCTACTGTAGGAACAGTGTCTAAATCGAAATACACCTGTTGAAGGTTTGATGCAGAATGTAGTTATAATTTCAGCTTCTTTTTCAATAAGATGTAATTACAAATGAGGTACAGATTTTTACTATCAAGAGAGCTTAGAAGAAGAGAAGGTCCTTCACAATAAATGATATATTAAGGACTGCTTCTATGGAGTCTCTAAAAATGTTTTGCTTTAAGTTTAACAGGCAGGTAAAGGTGTTAAATATTGGGTGTGGGTGTGCATTTGACTATCTGCCCATGTTTTTACATTTCTTCAGTCTTTACTTCTTGTTGGCTGTGGTCTTGACAGCCCTAACTTAACAGAGAAGTTTGTTGCACTGTATGAAGTTTCCATTTTACGGTCTGTGCTGATAGTGCTGATTTCCATGTGTTGCAAAACCTAGGGTGAGGGTGGGGGGAAGCTGGTGTCTCTTTATCTGAATCTACAGCTAGTGTTCTTCCTGGGGTTTTAGAAGGAATGATTTCCAACAGTTTTCTAAAAATATTTTTATTGTTTCTTTTATTTTTTTTTTTAAGGTGAGATAAAGTATGCCTTGGTTTTAGTTTGTTTTCGGCTCTAGTGATTAAGTATTGGGCTCTTAAAAGCTTTCTTGTGTGTCTTCATATATTCTCTGTGTTAATGTAGGTAAATAAGCTTTTTTCCTTTAAAACCTTTGTTGTATATACCTAAAACTTTGGTGTATTGTAAAATGTTGACCTCCTGGGTAGAAATTTTTTATGCTTGATATTTTAAGTTAGATTTATGTTTTTCAAATAAAAATTTGAGTAAAACTTTGTGTTGCAGGAAAAGTGAGAAGTTTGTTTCAACAACACTTCAATGTAGTTGAAGGGAAAGCTTTTCAGGTTTTATTTATGACAATTGATATTGACCTCTGATCATAGTAAATCTTATTTACATGATGGAATAGGAAATGTCAAGATAATTGGGAACAACTGAATATATTGATGGAATGCAGACTGTATTTTAAGGAGCAACGTATATCAGGGCAATGGTGTTCAGCATCATGTCAGCTAAGTTGGATTTTAAACTCTGTTAGGAAAAAAATGAAACCCAACTAATTGAGAAAGGTGAATAGCGTGCAAAGGGGCTAAGCCTCCACAAAACTATCTGTTCTGATGAGGATGCCTGGAGAACTTGGCTAGTGAGAGAGAAATCATTAAATAGCTGAGGTCAAAATGCACAAGAGGATTTTTCAGTACTCGTAATGGAAGTGCCTGGTGCATGTAATGCCTGGCAGCGGGATATTCTGCAACAGGTGAAAGTGCAAAGCACTGTTTCTTTTCTGGAGGGCTCCATATGGTGTTAGACTGGCTTTTGTGGCAATGCTGAAGTCTGGCAGTGATAAGTTGAATGCAATATTCCTCCAGGTTTTTGTTGTATGTTTTAACAGTCCTTGTGTATGTGGTCCTTTAGGACTTTAGAAGTTTTAACAACAGCCAAGCTATTGTGCATAAGATCTTCTGTTTTGTCTGATATCCTGTATATTCTTCCAGAAATCCTGAAAATAACTTCTAGAAAACATCTAGTTAGGAGATTACTTTGAATTAACAATCTAAACCCCACAACACTTTTTTTTTCACAATCAAATACTCAAAATGCTGGTTTTAATGTTGTGTCAAGTTAAAAATTATGTAAGAATCTGTTATTCTGCTAATATAAAGAAACAAACTTGTCAAAGTAGGATAGTGGTTAATGAACCAGGTAACTATATAACCAGTGAAACTGAGCTACTTACCTGTATGCAGCTGTTTGAGACCTTTAACTGCACTGTTTGGTTTTTTACAACTATCTGAAGTTCCTGACACAAAATGAAAGAACATAAGTGATCTGGTTAGCAATTGGCTACATACGGTAGTCTTAACACCAAACAACTGGAAGGTAGGATTGAGTTGACAAGTCCTTTCCTCAGCTATTGAAAGGAACTATGCAGTAGTTGCTTAATCCTGAAGTGTCCATATCATATCAATTTCACATACCTTGGCGTTGCGCTAGTTCTGATTATCTGAAGTGTTGATGAAAAATAATGAGATAAAAAAAAACAAACCCTGTAGTCTACCTACCAAACAAGGAAAAGGAGAGTCCACAGACATTTGCCAGTATTGTAGTTGGCATCAGAAAGAGAAGATGAAAATTTTAGGTTAGACAGTGCTTTGGGTACCAGTTCTAGGAAATAAAACATCTGATAATTGATGTTTTCAGCCTTGCTATGGAGCTAAGTAAGTGCCTGTGTTTGTCCTCTGATCTCCTTCCTGTGATAATGTGTCTTTTGCTTGGATGAATACCCGAGTAATTAGGTCATACAGGATGTCTGATCTTTGGTTAGAGCTTGATGTGCTGTTTTGCCAATTCAGACTAAAATAGGAAGGGAAAAAGCTCTGTGATGCCAGGTACAATCAGAAGACCAAGACACAAGGAATTGGAGACTTCATAGGATTTCTGCCATTCTGTGGTAGGCCTGTTTTGGTCACAGAGTTCTGAATCTTTCAAAGTCTTTGAGGGCTCTTTTTCTTGAGAAATAATTTTGTTAAAGGTCCTAGGAAGGAGTTAAGAAGTGCTTGATACTTGAGTTGATTAGAGGTGGCCTCATCTTTATAGTGGAGCCTAACAAAGCTGGAAGAAAAGTGCATTCATGCCTCTGAAAATGCCAGAAGTTAAGAAAGATCAGTTGCACATATTCTTTGTGGATGAATAGTTAAAGTGAGCATAGAGTAACAACTTCTAGTGCTTCATTATTCAACTCAGGACTGCACTGAAAATCTTTGTTCCCTGAGGAGCTGTCTTTATCCAGCACTTGTTAAATAGTGCTGCAGGTATGTAGGTCCTTCACGAATAAGGGGTAAGTGTTTTCTCCCTCTTATTTATGTTGCTTAATACTTACACATAGTAGACACTGGAGTTGCTAAGCTTTTGTAATAACATCTTGGAGAAGTTGTGTGTAGAAAAATTCTCGGTCAGTACAAATTCAATTAGAAATTCAAGAGAAGAAAGACCTTCAACAGCGTACTTAAGGACCTCATATAGGCAAACGCTGAAGCAAATATGAAACTGAGAATAGAAAGATGTGGAATGAAAGTGGAGAACGGAATTTAACAAAGAGTAATTTTCTCCTCATCCCTGGTTGTTTCTCAGTGGGCTGGGACAAGGGTTATCCAGTCTGCACATGTAAGGAACGTGAGTCTGGTGCTGTCAGCGATGGAGCCAACAAAAGCATTCAAAGGCAGTTAATTTCAAAATCTGTAACTACAATTAGTTTCCTAAAACCTGATTGGGAGAGATAGTGGTAAATAGTCTTAATCAAAAAAATGGTGTTAATCCACGTGAACAATGGCTATACTAAATTAGAACTGAGAATGTGTGTTGTCTGTAAATGAGTAAAGAGGAATAAGTGACAAGAAGAAAGTGGAGACTGAGTAATGAGTATAAGGAGATGCTGTGTTGAAAAACTGGTAAAGGAATGGCAAGGGAAGAAAGATTTTTATATTGTTTCATCACATACAGCCAGTTTGGTATAATGGCTGGTAGAATGCAGCTGGATGTAGACCCAGAAGGTTAATGTCTCTGGGTGTCTATTTAGTTTCACTGATGCCGGTAGACACACTGAAGATTTTCAGCAAGGCTATGAATTTACTGTATTTAAGCTTGACGTATCTGTTTTGGCTATATTGCATTGGGATATTGACGTTGGTATTAAATGATCGCTGTATTGCTGGAGAGGTTGTTGGAGACTAGACATGAACAGGAGGTTCCCCAAGCCCAACACCCTCAGCCATGAAAATTATTATGTGGTTCTTCATAATTACAATGTTTTACAGCTCTAAGAGCCTCTTAAATAGCTTTTTCTTATTGTTCCTCTATATTAGAATACGTTTGTCTTTTTGTCTCCACCTGCTGGTACCTGTCAGCGAGGCATGTAGGTGACTAGGTTAGAAATTCTTACGCTAAATGAGTAATGAAATCAGCCATTCGTGAAAACACTGACATCATTTTATAACTTTATTATTTTTATAAACTTGTACCATTACTTGAACACTTTTATTTGTACAATAAAAGGTGGTGCTAAAATTATATATTTCTTTACAATCTGCAGCTTATTTTGGGAAAATGGTAGTGTAGCTAATGTGTTTTTGGAGGTAACAGCAGTAAATCATTGAGAACTTTTGCTTTTAAAAAATAATTCAAAATGCTTTTAGTACTGGTGTGGTTTTTTATATTTTGCACATATGGACTTGTGTGTTACGCAGTATCATAGTGTTCCGTTTTTCTCTCCTATGGCAAATATTGTGTGTATTTCATGAGTTATTTTAGATTTTTGGTGGAAATAACTGTCCTAACTCTTTGAGTCCTCAAACTGCTGCTGTATTTATGTAATCTGCAAGTGAAATGCATGATACTAAAACATATTTTCTTAGGAAAAAAGATCAAAAGACTTAACAGATTTCAGTATGTCTGTAGTTTATTAATTTTTTGTTTATCAGTTTTTAGCTTTAAAGCACAGCATATTTTTGTTTTCTGTTTCAGAAGCTCTTTGAAGGCGAAAGAATTTGAATATGCATTGATTATTTGTTTTAATTTTAGAGTTTGGTTTCTAGTATATTAGAACTGTAAAAGAAACAGATGTTGAAATAATGTAGATTAATAAATGTACTGGACAGATGATTTCAGTCTGTTCAAGCCAGAACTGAGACAATTAGTGCTACTGATGCAATGCTGCTTATTGCTTAAAGTTGTTGTATGCATGTATTAAAATACAGTGGCAGTGAAAAGTTCCCCTATAATGGTTTGCAGCTTGTCTTCCTGTGGACTGCAATGTGTCAGTTAGCCACTTGTTTGCAGGTAACTAAGTGAAAAAAAATTACCCTGTTTGCTTCCCCCCTCTTAATTCTGTTTTGCAAATATATGAGTGAATTTGCAAGAGAAAAGAAATGTAAAAGTTTCTTTCTTGACTATAATTGTGGCTCTTCATCAGTCATCACTCTTCCTGCATTTTGTTCAAGAGGCTCTAATTGTCTGCATTTGGCAGGTTTAACACTTCCTGACAGAGAGGCTATTAAGGGGAAGTATTCTCGCATAACTGTCACAGGCAGGAACAAAGAACTTTCAAACTCAATGTGTGGAAACCACTAACATTCTTAAATGACCCTTTTCATGCATTTTATCCCTTTAAGCTAAAATTTGGAGGGTGCAGGGTCATGGAAAGCAGCAAGGTGTAATAAAACAGTAAACCCTGATTTTTTATTTTTTTTTTTGGGGGGGGGAGGTTTTTTGCTAGATTTATCTCTTGACTTAAAAACAATTGTTATTTGGAAAAAAATCTCATTAACAGATGTGACTGGAGTAAAAAGACTTAAAACTGATGTTGCTTTCAGGACTGCTTTGAACTTAACAAGCACCGATTTGTGGAGCAGACTAGCTAATGAAAGGAAATTAAATTTTCTGACAACTTCCCCTGCCAGCCCCCTTATTCTTCATGGGGCTGTTACTAGGTACTGAAGACTTTTAAAGAGGATTTTGTTTTATTATCGGACATAAATGAACCAGGTATGAACATTTCTTATGTATTTTTTTTTAAAATTCTGACCTGGGTGCTTTTGAAATGGATTGCCTTGAAAGCTTTAAAAATATCAGGTTTCATTTTAATGTTCATAAGTCAGCCCCCATAGTTTCAGACACACTTAGCAGCTGGTGGTTTCCAGACATTACTGCCTTCCATACAAATTTTTTAATGCATGTCGTGGAATAGTATAAATATTAGCAAATTTGGATGGAATTTTCAAACTTAACCCGTGCCACTGTAATTTAACCCTTTTCCTTTCTAGTCTTTTATAATGGGAATATATTGCTATCAGTAGAAGAAACCAGAGTTAACTACTACAAGAGAAGAGATTTGGTTATTAAAAAGTAAGCAAAGTATTCTGGTTTTTGTTCTCTGGGTTGCTGACTACTCTTTTCTGTACCAGGCTGTAGGAGCATGGGTCAGCTGAAGCAATAGGTGGCATCAACAAAAGGATTTTTCTAGTTGTCATATGCTAGTAACGTGCAGATTCGTAAATGGCAAAAATTACGTGAATCTTCTCATTTCAGATACAGTTTTAAATGATACATTTAAAAATTATTCTTTCTTTAGAATAAAACACTTATTAAAGTGAAATGCTTGTGTTTGTTCTTCAGTAGACAAAAAAAAAATTGTCTTTAAAGAAGTTCTGCAAGGTTTTTCTTCTGAACGCGAATCAATCCCAAACAATAGAGAATCAACTCCCCCTACTGACAACAACCAGGAAAACACAAGAAATACCTGTGAGGACAGAAAGAAGCTGGTAGTGGTCAAACTTTAACGATCTGATTTATGGTCCATTATTGATTGTAAACTTCTAAATTCTAGCATTAAATTCCTCCAACTGCAGAAAATCATTTTGCAATCCCGGTTGTGTTTCCTGTCAGCTGATTCCTCTCTGCTTTGAGTTTCTCAGTATACTAATGATGAGGTAGAATTTACATTCCACTTATGGTATTAATTTTGCATTCCTCTGGCTGAAAAGGGTCAGAAGGTTGTAAAATCAAACATTAAATGAATCAGAGGAGACAGTAGTGCAATATATGACTGCCCTCAGGACATAGTGCAATGGCTGATGGGATTAACGTTGGGTCTCATTTCCTGCTTTTACAGGATGCAGATGAAGCTGTCAGAATTGCAAGGGAAATTGGTAAGTTCTTAAATTAGCTATGGTGGGATTTGTGTGCCTCTCAGCAGACGTGGTTGACTAAATTGAATGTGTATAATAAGTAATCCCTATAGGACAAATAATGTTTTAATAGTTTTTAAGTTCCCTGTTGTCTATAGGGCTGGAAGAATCTAAGCATTAACACCCTGTCTCTTAAGTCATCACATTTTAGCTTTACAAACTAGACTTTACAGAACAAGTGCAGCCGTGATTTGTGGAATGCATGTAATAACGCAGTAATGAGTAGCTCGCTAAAGGAGTTATTTCAAAGTATGTCTGCAATTGGACGTGATAGACAGAAGTTAGGCATGGTACATTTTTCTTTATGTGGAGCCTGACACGAGTGATGTTACGATCTTCATTCTTCGTCACTGTGTGGACTGGAATTAGCTTGAATATCATCCAGACCACCAGCTTTCTTTCTGCGCTTTCTGGAATAAAGTCACTCTTCAGCTTCTGAATATCTTACACAATGATGAAAAGAGCAAGCAGCAAACTGTCTAGGACTAATTTTGATGAAGGTTAATTATAATATGTGTTTAGTGAGTTTTGACTCTTATTTACTAAAGCTTGATATTAGGGAAAATATTTAACCATATGCTTAAAATTACACATGTTCTTCAGTGCTTTCTAGAGGAAGAATCTAACACAATAAGAGATTTTTCTTGATTTTTTTTCTTTGCATTTTCATTTTAAGAGACAGTAGCCATGAGAAGCTATTTAAGTTCATCACAGGTACATAACTCAAAGTGTGTATCTACATTTGAAGCTTCTCTTACTGACCTACCTACAAATACTTCTCACCTGTGTCAAAAGCTATGGCTGTGTGTTATATGCCAAATAGAAATTGGGACTTGATGGCTTTCTGTCAGTGTAACAGCTTTGCACTTTAAGTTGGGGTTCTTACCCTGTGCTGGTTAACTGTCCTGAAAGCCCTCAGTGTAGGCTTGGCTGACTTTTAGGCTGACTCAAAGTCAACGTTTCTGTGGGTCAGCCTTTACCTGTTGGGTAATCAAGTGATTACTGATCACTATCATGGGAGCAGAAACAAAAGGAAGAGGTTATGAAATAAATTAGAATATTTGGAGGAGAACTATAGATGAAATTCTTTTCAGTCCTTACAGGCGTAGGTAGTATTATGACTATTTCAGCTCAGTTTCATTTCAGTAGTCTTTCTTGCTCTTGTTTTTTAAAGATTCCGTGTAAGTATTTTTGAAGCAGTTTTGATTAATGTGAGTCAGAAGGCATTCAGTAGCTTCCTAGATACCTTTTTAAAACATATTCTTGCTTGATTTTTTTCTGAGTTCTGGTCTTCTGTTGACTGGTTCCCATATTTGATATCATTAACACTTTGGAGGTCATTATATCAAGATAGTTTAAAATCTGTAGATATTAAAGTCAATTACAGACAGCTGGATGGTGCTTTATCTAGATGGCAAATTCTTAAACCATTTTGATACAAAAAAGGTTTGTACTATGATGCCACATAGAATGGACATTTTTCTTTCACTAACTTTTTCCCAACCCATGTTTCAACCAGTTGATCAGTTTGATTAAGTTTCTGTATTATCATGACCACTGATGTGAATAAAACACAATTATTTGTAATTTCAAAGGGTCTAAAATAGGATGAAATTAAAACCTCTTATGTATATAATGCATTTGTCCTTATATATAAGGCACTTGATAGGCAACTGAATACTTTAAGATATTTTTAATTTCACTTATCCAGAGCCTCAGTCTTCTAAGATTGCTTATGTAATTATTAAAAAAAAAAATTGTGGGTCAGTGCTTGAAACCCTAAAACATCGTGTAAAGTTCTCTTGTTGCCTGCATTTTTTTGCTGCTTCTCCCTGCTGTGTTCTGGCCAGAGATCCAGTAGTGGTGGAGCATGGCATCTCAGGGTTGAGACACTGCCTTTACCTGTTTTAGTGACCATTACTTTTGGATACCGATTTTTTAAGTACAGAAGTAAAACCTACCTTTTGCTGGTCATTTGAGATGTGCTCTCCAAGTTGTTAAGAGAGAATATAGAAGAGATATTAGGCTAAATCAGGAGTTGGAAGAAGTTCAGGCACAAATGGGCTCCTTTCTATGGTGTGTCTGTTTGTGTGGGCTCTTCTCTTGTGATCCTTTTTTGTAGTGCTTAATCACATTGGCTCTTTTCCCATGCTACTTTTAGGTCCATTTGTAAGTTGTACATTAAAAGCTGCTGGCCTCTTGATTTCTGAAGCATTGATGAAACTCCAGGAAGTTTTACTCTTCAGTTTGTGTGTAAGAATTGATCAACTATGAAGTGCAGGCAGTTAAACTAAATGAAAGTGTATACAAAACTGAAGAGGTGAAAAGCATGTTTTTTATCGTGTTTTACTGAACATGGGTACTAGCTTTTCAATAATGGATATTGAACAGAATCTGGTACTGTCACATACAATATTGCTCAAAATGATATTGCACAATGCATTCTGAGGTTTACTACCTACAACTTCATAAAAATGGTTAAATAACTTCTAAAACCATGGTGGCAAAGGCCAGGAACTGACAGCTGTGGGATGCCAGAAGTTTGTTTACTCCTTTTTACCATTCAGATTCTCACAATAGTAATCACCCTGGAAACAAAGCAGTCCTAACTTAATGGTACCTATTTAACAGCAAACGTTCCCTGATGATCTTCAAATTTAACACCTTTTTACCTTTCTGCCTTCTCAGATCTTTTTAGACACATCCTTCAGATGTGTCATGAACAAGAGTAGAATAAGAGTAGTTTTTATTCTTGCATGCAATTTTAAT
>WKFP01014670.1:436463-508698 GCA_011057875.1 Pterocles orientalis | reverse complement strand
TTTTTCTTCTGAACGCGAATCAATCCCAAACAATAGAGAATCAACTCCCCCTACTGACAACAACCAGGAAAACACAAGAAATACCTGTGAGGACAGAAAGAAGCTGGTAGTGGTCAAACTTTAACGATCTGATTTATGGTCCATTATTGATTGTAAACTTCTAAATTCTAGCATTAAATTCCTCCAACTGCAGAAAATCATTTTGCAATCCCGGTTGTGTTTCCTGTCAGCTGATTCCTCTCTGCTTTGAGTTTCTCAGTATACTAATGATGAGGTAGAATTTACATTCCACTTATGGTATTAATTTTGCATTCCTCTGGCTGAAAAGGGTCAGAAGGTTGTAAAATCAAACATTAAATGAATCAGAGGAGACAGTAGTGCAATATATGACTGCCCTCAGGACATAGTGCAATGGCTGATGGGATTAACGTTGGGTCTCATTTCCTGCTTTTACAGGATGCAGATGAAGCTGTCAGAATTGCAAGGGAAATTGGTAAGTTCTTAAATTAGCTATGGTGGGATTTGTGTGCCTCTCAGCAGACGTGGTTGACTAAATTGAATGTGTATAATAAGTAATCCCTATAGGACAAATAATGTTTTAATAGTTTTTAAGTTCCCTGTTGTCTATAGGGCTGGAAGAATCTAAGCATTAACACCCTGTCTCTTAAGTCATCACATTTTAGCTTTACAAACTAGACTTTACAGAACAAGTGCAGCCGTGATTTGTGGAATGCATGTAATAACGCAGTAATGAGTAGCTCGCTAAAGGAGTTATTTCAAAGTATGTCTGCAATTGGACGTGATAGACAGAAGTTAGGCATGGTACATTTTTCTTTATGTGGAGCCTGACACGAGTGATGTTACGATCTTTATTCTTCGTCATTGTGTGGACTGGAATTAGCTTGAATATCATCCAGACCACCAGCTTTTTTTTTCTGTGCTTTCTGGAATAACGTCACTCTTCAGCTTCTGAATGTCTTACACAATGATGAAAAGAGAAAGCAGCAAACTGTCTAGGACTAATTTTGATGAAGGTTAATTGTAATATGTGTTTAGTGAGTTTTGACTCTTATTTACTAAAGCTTGATGTTATGCTTAAAATTACACGTGTTCTTCAGTGCTTTCTAGAAGAAGAATCTAACACAATAAGAGATTTTTCTTGATTTTTTTTTTCTTTGCATTTTCATTTTAAGAGACAGTAGCCATGAGAAGCTATTTAAGTTCATCACAGGTACATAACTCAAAGTGTGTATCTACATTTGAAGCTTCTCTTACTGACCTACCTACAAATACTTCTCACCTGTGTCAAAAGCTGTGGCTGTGTGTTATATGCCAAATAGAAATTGGGACTTGATGGCTTTCTATCAGTGTAACAGCTTTGCACTTTAAGTTTAAGTTGGGGTTCTTACCCTGTGCTGGTTAACTGCCCTGAAAGCCCTCAGTGTAGGCTTGGCTGGCTTTTAGGCTGACTCAAAGTCAACGTTTCTGTGGGTCAGCCTTTACCTGTTGGGTAATCAAGTGATTACTGATCACTATCATGGGAGCAGAAACAAAAGGAAGAGGTTATGAAATAAATTAGAATATTTGGAGGAGAACTATAGATGAAATTATTTTTAGTCCTTACAGGCGTAGGTAGTATTATGACTATTTCAGCTCAGTTTCATTTCAGTAGTCTTTCTTGCTCTTGTTTTTTAAAGATTCTGTGTAAGTATTTTTAAAGCAGTTTTGATTAATGCGAGTCAGAAGGCATTCAGTAGCTTCCTAGATACCTTTTTAAAACATATTCTTGCTTGATTTTTTCCTGAGTTCTTCTGGTCTTCTGTTGACTGGTTCCCATATTTGATATCAGTAGCACTTTGGAGGTCATTGTATCAAGATAGTTTAAAATCTGTAGATATTAAAGTCAATTACAGACAGCTGGATGGTGCTTTGTCTAGATGGCAAATTCTTAAACCATTTTGATACAAAAAAGGTTTGTACTATGATGCTGCATAGTGAAAGAAAAATGTCCATTCTAACTTTTTCCCAACCCATGTTTCAGCCAGTTGATCAGTTTGGTTAAGTTTCTGTATTATCATGACCACTGATGTGAATAGAACACAATTATTTCTAATTTCAAAGGGTCTAAAATAGGATGAAATTAAAACCTCTTATGTATATAATGCATTTGTCCTTATATATAAGGCACTTGATAGGCAACTGAATACTTTAAGATATTTTTAGTTTCACTTATCCAGAGCCTCAGTCTTCCAAGATTGCTTATGTAATTATATTTAAAAAAAAATTGTGGGTCAGTGCTTGAAACCCTAAAACATTGTGTAAAGTTCTCTTGTTGCCTGCATTTTTTTCCTGCTTCTCCCTGCTGTGTTCTGGCCAGAGATCCAGTAGTGGTGGAGCATGGCATCTCAGGGTTGAGACACTGCCTTTACCTGTTTTAGTGACCATTACTTTTGGATACCGATTTTTTAAGTACAGAAGTAAAACCTACCTTTTGCCAGTCATTTGAGATGTGCTCTTCAAGTTGTTAAGAGAGAATATAGCAGAGATATTAGGCTAAATCAGGAGTTGGAAGAAGTTCAGGCACAAATGGGCTCCTTTCTATGGTGTGTCTGTTTGTGTGGGCTCTTCTCTTGTGATCTTTTTTTGTAGTGCTTAATCACATTGGCTCTTTTCCCATGCTACTTTTAGGTCCATTTGTAAGTTGTACATTAAAAGCTGCTGGCCTCTTGATTTCTGAAGCATTGATGAAACTCCGGGAAGTTTTACTCTTCAGTTTGTGTGTAAGAATTGACCAACTATGAAGTGCAGGCAGTTAAACTAAATGAAAGTCTATACAAAACTGAAGCGGTGAAAAGCATGTTTTTTATCATGTTTTACTGAACATGGGTTTAGTTAGTACTAGCTTTTCAATAATGGATATTGAACAGAATCTGGTACTGTCATGTATAATATTGCTCAAAATGATATTGCACAAAGCATTCTGTGGTTTACTACCTACAACTTCATAAAAATGGTTAAATAACATCTAAAACCATGGTGGCAAAGGCCAGGAACTGACAGTTGTGGGATGCCAGAAGTTTGTTTACTCCTTTTTACCATTCAGATTCTCACAATAGTAATCACCCTGGAAACAAACCAGTCCTAACTTAATGGTACCTATTTAACAGCAAAAGTTCCTAGATGATCTTCAAATTTAACACCTTTTTACCTTTCTGCCTTCTCAGATCTTTTTAGACACATCCTTCAGATGTGTCATGAACAAGAGTAGAATAAGAGTAGTTTTTATTCTTGCATGCAATTTTAATTTCATATAAGTTGGTGTCTACTTTGAGGGAAGGATTGAAAACCTAACACCTACCCAAAAATGTGCCTGCTTTGTGAGACACTTCATTGCTGTTGTTACTGGTATTTATAAATGCTATTAGAAATTGTTTGCATACTTCTGTTGCATCCACAAGTAATCAAACCAATCCATGTGAGCTTACTTCAGCAATTTTGATTGCTGCTGAATAGCACAAAGGTGGTTAGGAGAAAAATGATTAACGCGTCCTGATCCTAGCATCCTATACCAAATATGTACGCAAAACTTAGATTCTACAAAGCCTTCCTTGTCTTAGGACACATCAGTCTTTGGTGTCGGCCAAAGAACTGCTGTTTAGCTTAGTTCAGTGCCCCAGAGAGCAAGTAGTGTGTAAATACATATTTGACCAAAAGTTCAGTCCCCTTATTTTCAGGTCACTGGCTAATCATCATTGTAACTTCTAGAGGTCCATTACAGCGAATTTTTCCTTCTCAACCTAAAAACCTGTATGTATCTTTTAAAAACAGGCCTTACTTTGTCTTTTTAAAAAAAATATATTTTTAACTATATTGTGGAACTCTCTGGAATCTTTAACTGCCTTGCATACAAGTGTGGTTGACATGTAATCAGTATACATAAAGGGAAGAGGTGGGGGAAAGCGAAGTGTTCATGAACTTGGTGAGTGATACCAGTGACCCATGTAGCCTGTCTGATAATTTAACTGTGTGAGTTGCAGTATATGAACTTCTATATTCTGTAGCATATAGCAACTCACCAAGGCTCACTGCCAGCATGCCTATTTTGCAGTTGTAATGCAAAACCAGTAAATTTAGACTCTGTTTACAGAATTAAAGTCAGCAAGCCATTAAAGACACTCATATTGTTAGACTGAAATTGTTTGCATATTAATGATGATTTTTTCAAGTACACATAACACTGAATAAAGTAGATTAGGTGGTGGAAATTGCCATAGTGAGCTTGCCATAATAAGGCTTAAAACAATGCTTATTCCAGACTTGCAGCCTCTTGAGTTGGAGTGAGCCTCCAGCTGGTGATAGTGTTGCCAGAAGTCTGCTAGTGTTACCCAGCTAAATCTCATTTATTACATGAAAATCATACAAGGAGTGCTTTTTGCTTTATTTCAAGATTGCCAGGCCTCTAGATGAGTCACTGGCTGTTGCCAAGGATCTGGAAAAGCAGCTACAGCGTAGATAAATTCTCCTCGTGTAGATACTGCATATTCTGCATTTCATGAAAATTAGTTGAACTTCACCATTTGCTGCGTGCAATCCAGAGTTATGCCATTTTTATCTCTGGGATTGTAGAGGACTTGAAAATACTTAGTACAGTTCTGGATCAAATCCATTGTTACTCTGATTTATGCCATACCCCTCTCCGGGCAGCATCAGCTATTTCATAGGAGAATATAAGAGACACTCTAGCAAGCTTTTTTGTGCGGTGTGGTCTTACCCTTACATCAAGTAACTAGTGATTATTTCAGATGCAAAAGCATGAATATTTACAGCCTTTTGGTCATACCTGCCTGTAGGAACTTCATTTGTGCTCTGCATATGCTTGTCTATTACCTTTCTGCAGCTTTCAGGCACATGAATGCTCTGTAGCATGGGGTTCCACAATCTAATAACATTTTATTTGGAAACTATTTTATTGATTTTTTTTTTCCCGTTTCTTTCTTAATGTTCTCTTGTACTGTTGCTGCTTTCCTGCTTTCCAATCAGTGCTAATCTGTTTCTTATGCTTGTATCATGTCCCTTTCTTGTGTCCACTTCAGTCTTCTCAAGCAAAAGGTTTTCCAGATCTTGCTGTTTTAATTGTCTTCCCCTGAACCTCCTTTCAGTGAAATGACTTTGAGGAGGAGGTGGACATACTGTATCACTGTTAGTTGGCAGAACAAGAGTAGATCTACATTCCAGAAGGAAACTGTAAATGTTGGTTACACATATGATAGCAAACTTGACCCTTTTTATTGGGGGAACCACATTCACATGTTCCTTTCTGCCTCAGATCAAAGTCTTTTATAGAACATATCTTCATTTTGCAAGGACTGATGGACTCATCTTGCCAGACAACATCAGCTTGTCCGATATTTGGCTTAATGTTACGATTTTCATTAAACATACTGAAGATCAAAGGCGTGAAGAATTTTCTGCTATCCTAGAAATGTCAAAAACTTTCTAATCAGATCCTTAATTTTCAAATTTCTGTATGTTCATGTGGGAGAAAGGTGAGGTTCACTGATATGAATGAGAAATTGTTTTAGGAAGTTGCTTTGAATTAAAATATTGTACAACAATATAAAAAGTCGTCACTAAATCTGCTTTTAAACTGCATACTTTGTTACTGTACTTTTTTAGCTTTCAGGAAACTAAGGTCCTGATTTGTATCCATATTAAGGTATCTTGTTCTGGGAGTAAATTATTACCGGTTATGCACCAATGCTGTCACATCTGTGCTGCTCATTTTTTCTTACTATTTGTCAGTTTGGGGAAAATCCTTTTTTATTGTAAAAATAAAAGATGAATAATCAGTTTTCTGTGATGATAATTATTAATGTCTGAGCAGCACAACTCTTTTGATGTTGATGTGCTCTGTTATTTAATGTGTACTGCACCAGCAGTGTTGGTAAGACACAAGTTTGCTTACTGAATCTCTTGACTCATAGTTTATTAAGATCTCCTGCTTATTTTGCTAGTTTTTTAAAAAAATTATGACAGCTATAGCTTATTTCAGTAGTAACAAAGGAACAAAATTTTGTTCCTAAAGAAATGTGAGCTTAAAAAGGTCAAATGCCTTTATTCATAAATCACTTTTACTTGGGAATAATTCATTCAGAGCTTTTATTGGTATAATGAAATGGAGAAGACAACTTTTCTTGTCTTCAGAATGCTGCACTGACAGCTAAGTCTTGAAAACAGAAATCTTACCTCTCCTCTCTCTCCAAAGAGTTTTAATAAACGAAGTTATTGTCTACTGGCATTATTGGACATGTGGTCAGTTGTCATGTTCCTTTGACCAACTGAACAAAGTTTGAACTTCTGTCTAATTGTTCCCCGCTGTTAGGCTACCCTGTCATGATCAAGGCCTCAGCAGGTGGTGGTGGGAAAGGCATGAGAATCGCTTGGGATGATGAAGAGACCAGGTGAGATGCTGTCCAAAAGCTTGCCTTGATGAATGCTGCAGTTACTGAAGTCCTATTAAGCCACTGTGAGCTGACAGTTGAGCAGATATTAAATGTTAAATAGACAAATTGAATATTATTTGTTTTTCTCTATTTTGTATAGTGAGCAGTATACTTTAGGAGTTTGGATGTGTCTACTTAAAATTAATTTTTGCATAAATCTTGCAAAACGCGGTCCATTAATTTGAGTAAAAAAATCAACACAGCTGCGTTTAGTCTGATGATAGAATGTAAATAACCTTTTGCTGTATGCCTTTAAGACTGCTAATGTATTAATTGCCTGTGTGTTAAGTGGAATACTTATTGGCCCTGATTCTCAAATGTTAATCCCTGCCATTAGTTCTGTTAAAGTTGATGAGAATGATTATTCATGTGTGGAAACACATACGGTGTTTCCAGAATGTGCTCTAATAAATTACATACTTCTGTGTTTAAAATATTTGTCTCGGCAAACTGTTGTGCTTTTGCCTGTTTGAAAGAATGTTTGTTTAAACACACAGACATTTTCATGTCTCTTAACGGTTGTCTGGATCCTGAACACTTCAAGGTGCTTTGTTAGTGACTTGAGAGGTTTTACAATCTATTCTCTGCTGATATTCTGACGGTGAAGAGCCTGATTTCATCCCCATGTTTCAGATGTTACAGAAAAATGCATTTTGGGGTTTTTCAAACTTGTAACAAAAAGCCCATTTGATCTAAAACTAGATAACCTTTTAAATGCTTTCCTTTCCACATGGAGAGGGAAGCACATAGGCTGGAATCAGCTTGAAATACAACTCAAATTTTCATTAGTTTAATTTAGTCACCCTTAAGATTTCCCTGTCGTATTTTTGTGTTGCCTATTAAAATTTTGTTTGTCAAAACCTAAAAAATAAAAAATGGAAAGAAGAACAATGAACAGCTGGCAGTTGTATTTAAATTTAAAGAAAACACGAGGTGGTGGCTTTTTAGTACCTTGCTACTTATAGCCCATTTATGCTCAAATCTAAATTGGAAAATAAGGTTTTGCTCACTAGAATGAAGATCTAGAATGACCTGTTTTCTTACAAGATTGCTTTGTTTCCACTGCTTTAAAATCTGAAATTACTGCCTTGATCTTGTTCAGACAGCAATTGCATCTGTTGGACTTGAAGGTATTAATTTCTTATTTTGCTCAGAAATGAGCTCGATTAAAGTAAATGTTTAAAAACTGAAAACTGGATCTAAAATCGTGACTGCTAATTTGTTTTGGAGAAAAGTTGTGGTTAGTTTTTAGAAAGTTGCTTGCTAGAGCTGATTGGTGTCAACAGAAGCCAGCTAGAGATGTTCTTTTTTGTACATTTGCATATAAAATTAATTTAGTTTTATTGTTTTGACCCAGTGATATTTAGTGATATTAATTTGAGATGCTTAGTGTGTTTGTGGAAAGTCTTTAAAATACCATTCAGCTCCTTATTTGCCAGTGGTGCTCTTATAATAATCCTTTCGGTTAGTTATGCAAGCCTTGTCTTTATAATGTGGCTTTATAGAGTAATACTTAAAAAGTCCTAAGAGAAAGAACACCTCGACTGAGTCACAGATCAACACTAGTTACTGATCCTATGTCAGGAAGACATTTTAACATGTACAGGTAAGCAGCAATGAAGGCAAAATTAAGTTGACAAAGTACTTGTTGCAGGAAGAGAAAAGTGAGATTAAGAGAACTGAAGATGGAAACAGGTTTAATTTGTATTTATGTATGAAATAGAGCGTTTGGGTTTCTCTTACAGTTGTGTCTTGAAGATATCGGTGAGGTTGTAAAAGATTTGTTATACATGTCCATTAATTGCATTATGGAACCAAGATTGTTCTTTTTTATGTGCCTGAAGAAGAACATCTGACTGTTTTGGAGGTGACTCAACTTGTTACTGACAAAGCAATGTATCTGGTTAGTTTTAGTATCTCATGAAAAGTTGTTGACCTCATCTATCGTCTTGCTGCACCCAAATCCATGTAATCCTAAAAATAAACTAATTTTCAGCTATTGGCAAACTCTGAGAAGCTGGTATCAGAAAGGCCTTTTGTATTTCAGGGTTCATAGATGCAAGATGAGTGTGAAGAATTGTTGATAATATTTGGGTTTGTAAGTTTGCTTTGCTTTGTCACCTGGGATTAATTCCAAATGCTGTTTGGAAAAAAATAACTTACATAGACTAATTTTGTTTGAAAAATTACTTTTGGATTTTCAGGATAGTTGAAAAGTTTTCTTGTTTCAACTGGCTATGTATAATATTAAAAAAAGGCTTAGATGTGTGGTATGGAATGGAAATAGCCATTGGAAATTGAAAGACCTATGTGAATGACTTAACTGCTACTATTACAGAATTATTCACTGTGGTACATTACTGGTACTTCATCGTTCACATCTCTTAAATATACCCAGTGATGAAATTTTTATTTCTAGATTCTCTAAAAATTATGATGTTATTCCAGATATAGCTTTCTGTGACTTTCAGCTAGTTTTACCACTGTTAGAAATTTTTTTCTTGAAATAGCTCTTCATGTGGATGTGACTGTGGATGGCTACCATGTTGCCCCTGCCTCTTTATCTGGGTAGGGCTGCTGTTGTATTTCTCCAGATATGAGCCCCTCCTAACTCTCACTTCTGTTGCTTTTTTTCAAAATTTTGGTCAAGTCCTAATGTGGAATTTTGTGCACAGTTCAAGCCACTAATCCACACCTGAAATGAAAATAACCCTCTCTTCACTCTAATGTAATGCCTACTCAGTTGTGTCTGTTTGGATAAGTTGAATTTAGGATGCCCTTTCTTCAATAGATACCCACTTGAAATTATATTGAAAATGAAGCACGGATTTCTGAAGAGCAGTTTACATCAAATTCAGGTTTCTAGGTTCTTCACAGTCAAAGTTCTGCTGGTATATGTATCTAAAAGTACTGTCTTAGTGTAGCTGATCATCCTAGCTCTGGTCTTGTGCATGAAGAGCCTCTGCTTGCATCCCAGAGGTGCTAAACTGAAAGTGCTTTCCAAATATAGACAACATGGAGTCCATTATGAACTGCAACAAAACATGACTAGGATAGCTGTCTGAATATCTAGAATTTTCCTGTATCATTCCTTCTTTGATTGTGGAGAAGCAGAAGGCTCTCTTGCTTTCAGTATGCTTATAAGAACTGCACCTGGAGGTAAGTCTTTAGTCTTCATGGCTTCCAATGGTCTGCTGGCAGCTCTGAAGAGCAATTTGTCTGAGTACCCTGTCTTCTTCAAAGAACCAATTTAAATTTTCTGGCAGAGTTTGGGATGTATCTTTGAACACAAAGATACTTACTGAATGATAGGTTAAGTATTGGAGGTCATCATACAGGAACTACTGGCCCTTGTTTTAAACTCCATGGATTTGCAGATAAAAAATAGTTTCTCTAGTTAGTAGTTTCAGGTGCAAACGTAACCTCCAAGTTGGAAATTTGTACTGAATTATCTTCTAACAATTTCCTTTTGAAAAATTTGGAGCTTTCTGCTAATTCCTCCCCCCTCTTCTCCTGCCCCCAAATTATCTTAGCTTCTGTAACTTTTCCTGGATGTAAGGTTTCAATGAGGCAGCTTCCAGCAACTGATATCTAGAGAGATGAAGTATCTTACCTTTAAATTTATTACAGGAAAATATAAATTGTAATGTTACTTAAATTATTTCTTGGTGTTTATGCCAATTTTGTAAACTTAAGTCAATGACCTGCTCTCAAATTATAAGAACCCCTTATAATTTCTCTTCTGTGGTCCTAAGGTACCTTGCTGTGTTTACTTCCACTGTTTCACAATTGTCGCTTTTCATTGCGGTGATACAACAAGATATGTGGGAGAACTACTAGCAGATTTCTTTTTGTAGTCTGCAATAATTTTCTGCAGTTTCCCACCTTCCTTCAGAAACATCTGTTGAAAATTTTTTCCCTGATGTTGTAATCTTCCAGTGAAGGAATCTTCTGAAGGAATGAGCAGTGAAACTGGAAGAAGTTAAAGTGGAATGATATGTAACAAATCATTCTGAATCCCCCACCTCCTGAGGAAATCTGAAGTGTGCAGTATGAGAGGACAATGCTTTAAAAAACTGAACAGCACTCCCTATTACAGGCCTGTACATTGAGTTTTATTACCTTCCCAAAGCAGGGTATTTGGCCTGTCAGACTGCTTTGCAAAAATGGGAGTTGTATGGGTTTGGCATCCTTTGTCTGTCCTACAGAAGTATGTGCTGCATAAGTGTTGGATGAGTGAACAACCATGTTTACTAAAAATGTTTTTTTTAAACACAGATTTCTATGACAGGTATGTGTGTATACATATGTGTAATGCCATGATTAGATTGGGTTTTTTTGAGATTGGAGTCAAGCTGAAGCAATGAACATTGGTTTTGTGTGTAAAATCAAACAACATTTGAGTATTTATTGGTTACTTAACCCACCAGTCATGGTTTTAGAGGGGTTCTACTGTATTAATGGTTATCAAACATCTGTTTTTAGCTAGGTGGCCTTTCTAATTCTGGCCTTGACAAGAAAAGACTGTTTTACTACTTCCTGATATTGGAAACTGAAATATTACATAACTGCATTTTGTTATTAGTGTCTAGCTGCCTCCAAAGAAAGTGGTTGTTTGATTTCAGAGCTGTAGACAGAAAGTTGGCTATCTCACTTCAGACAACCCCAAGAAAGCTTGTGGCAAGATCAATAAATGCTTCAATGTAAATAAAGGTACTGTAGGGAGAGAAGGGAACCTTTTAAAGACATCCTGTTTTTCCCTTTATAGAATCCTTCATCTTTGAAGGGACCTGGGGACATCATCTCATCCAGCTTCATCCTTGGAATAGGATCAGTGCTGAATTTGAAACTGATTGCTTAGAGCTCTTCCCAGTTGGGTCTTGCATTGAGATTCCATAGCCTCCTTAAACAACCTGCCCCATTTCTTAGTTCTTTCCAGTCATTTTTTCCTTACGTCTAGTTGGAAACTCCCCACTTCAATTTACAACCACTTTCTTATTTTTCTGCTGTGCACTGCAATTAAGAGCTTGGCTCCATTGTCTTAGTAAACTTCTCTTTAAGTACTGGAAGGCTGCTATTAGATGTTCACTGAAGCCTTGTTGTTTTTCAGGTTCAACAGGCCTAGTTGACTGCCAGTTCTAGTGCTCTCTGGCCATCTTATGTGAGCATATCAACACCTTTGGGTACTTGGAGCGTCCAAAATTGGATGCAGTATTTCAATTGTGGCCTAACAGGTGCTGAGTAAAGACAAATAGTTGCTGCTGTTGGTCTACTGACAGTGCTGCAGTTGATACAGCCCGCTGTTCAATTAGCCTTCATTGCTGTCAGGGTGCACTGCTCACTTGCATCACAGCCTGTTATCCACCAGGACCTCCAAAAAAACCCAAAACCTACCACCACAAAAAAACCCCCCAAAACCACTAACAGACAAAAATAACACCCCTTGCCAAACAACCCACAGCCCCAACAACTCCCCCAAAAAACCACACAAACACTCAAGGTCTTGGAGACTTTGAGTTGCTTAAAGAAAAGTTTCCCCACTTTGTCAGTTTGAGCAGGTGAACTGTTAACAAATTTGCGCTGCAACATTACCCTTACTAGCCTCTTTCTTGATCCGAACCTTCCAGCTCTCACCCTCTTGCCCTTTCCCAAGAAGAGATCATAGAATCATAGAATGGCCTGGGTTGAAAAGGACCATAGTGATCATCTAGTTTCAACCCCCCCGCCATATGCAGGGCCGCCAACCACTAGACCAGGCTGCTCAGAGCCACATCCAGCCTGGCCTTGAATGCCTCCAGGGATGGGGCATCCACAGCCTCCCTGGGCAACCTGTTCCAGTGTGCCACCACCCTTTCTCCTAATCTCCATGTATTTGACCTGCTCTTTCATGAAAGGGGCCTGTCCTGCTATCTTGAAGACTGGATAACCATTCATTGCAACACTGCAGTTGTGTGACCTGTCCCACCATGTCAGTTGTTCTAAGGATGTTGCAGTTCTGCATCTGCATGCAGGCTCCATCTCCTGTTTCTGTCCTTGGCTACGTGCCTTTATGTACAGCTGCTTGAGGTGGACATCTTGATATTTTTTTGTTTCCCCTTGATGCCTCCAGGCTTTGAATAATGTGCAGCTCTCACCAGTATCACCCACCCTGCCCCTGAGGAGAGACAGTGGTGTTCTTTTAGGCATGGGCTGTGGTGGCCTTTCAGTCCCCCTTTTCCAAGCCCAGCTTGGATCAAGGTATCTGATGTGTGACAGGTACTTCTGCAGCTGGGGCTGTGAAGTCACTGTCTGTACTGCATGGGGCCATAGGGCTGGCAGTGCTCTAGCTTACTGGCTCTGTGGCAGTGTGTGTCTAGGTGGCTGACCTGGGCTGTGAGTCATCCTTGCAGCAGGTATCTGTAGGCCCCTTCTCATCATGAACCAGTCTAACAGTTTATGTGTTGGAAAACAGCTAGCAGAAGCTAATGGAAGCACCTGAAAGCAGCAAATCTACCTATAGGAAGCAGACCTAAAAACTACTGCTAAAAGTTAAGAAAAACCTTAACTCAAGAGAAAGTCTTGCCTGACTAAATAAATAGCTAGCACCCAAAAATGCCAACCCCTTTCCCCCACCCTACTGTCAAAACTGCCTCTACCACTAACTCCTTCTTATGAGAAACTACCAAAAGTATCTCCTGCCATAGTCTCTCTTAGCTGCTGCTGTTTGCTGTGCTTCTTGCATGCTGGCTCAGTTGGTGTCCCTGTAGCGTGGGACACCCAATAGTGTCTAATGGACACTGTCCTCCCCATTTTCTGCCCCTTGGTCTAGCATAGATGGCTGGCACTGGAAGACTGAAGATGGCTGTGTTAGCAGGCAGCTAGTGTTTGGAGTAAGGATCTGCGCAGAGTCCCTGCTCATGAATCCTCTGACCAGAGTGCCTCTTTACTTTGAGTCATAGCACAGAGGTATTAATGATGGTTTCTGTATAGGTGAGGCACATCAGCCTGAATGATTGTGTCTTGTCAAATATCAGGGCTTCATTAGGCTTCAGACAGCATGTTGCTTACATGGTAAACAGTGTCTGGGGCAGTAAGCTCAGATTTCCCTGTGCCGAGTTCCCTTGCACTTGTTTTCTTGGGTTAGTTTGGTCAGGAAAGTTTTGGACTTGGTCACACGTGTCAGTGCAGTTGTGCTGTGTGGGAAGCATCTTTGTTGCAGTGAAGCTCTGTAGGGCTGCTGCTTGGTGAAAGGATAATGCTTCAAATGCAATTTCTTTTAAAAAAATATTTAAATATTCATAAAGAGACTCAGACACATCTCCATTTGGTTAGTATGATCTCTTTAAGGAAGGTGAAGTGTGTTTATGGTAATTTTTATCACTGAGCAAATGCAACTACACACATTTGTAAGGTACAAACAAGGTCAGAATACCTGACTGAGATAGTCATTCCTGTTATATCATTTTAAAAAAAGCTTTGCAGATGTATGGGTTAGATAATTAGGCACCTGACATTTTTTCAACAAGTATTGCAGTTTAGATTTCTAATTAGCACGTACTTCAGTGAAGGAAAAATAGTCAATTGTGCATAAAACTGTCAGATAGCATGTTTACAAAAGGAAACAGAGCCTTTCGTAACAGGAGTTAAAATAGCTTTAAATCTGTTTCAGTAAGCTCGAACACTGTACATGGCTGTTTGTTATCTCACTTTATTTTTTTTAGGCAGGTCAGGTAGTGTACAGAATTTTGATCTCCCTTTTTCTCTTTAGGTAATTCACAGAATCACAGAATGTTAGAGATTGGAAGGGACCTCGAAAGATCATCTAGTCCTGTTCTAGCAGGAACACCTAGATCAGATCCCACAGGAAGGCATCCAGGCGGGCTTTGAATGTCTCCAGAGAAGGAGACTCCACAACCTCTCTGGGCAGCCTGTTCCAGTGCTCTGTCACCCTCACTGGAAAGAAGTTTTTTCTCATATTCAAGTGGAACCTCCTATGTTCCAGCTTGAACCCATTGCCCCTTGTAGTGTCACTGGATGTCACAGAGAAGAGCCTGGCTCCATCCTCCTGACACTCACCCTTCACATATTTATAAACATTGATTAGGTCACCCCTCAGTCTCCTCTTTTCCAGACTAAAGACACCCAGCTCCCTCAGCCTTTCCTCATAAGGGAGATGCTCCATTCCCGAGATGCTCCATTCCCTTCATCATCTTTGTGGCTCAATTCAATATATTGAAGTTAAATATGAATTTAGGAAAGACTGTACACTGAATAGAATATCTCAAAATTACAGGATATATTATTCCATAATCTTCAAAAAGGTTAAGAAATACCTTTAAGCATATGCATCTCTATACTGTAGATTTACCTGTCTCATGCTTCTCTTGTCTGGGCTTGGTAGAACTGAACTATATTCAAGAGCTGGAAAGCATGGAAACATCAGCTTAGTTGTGCAGTAGTTCCTACTCAGGGCACAAATATCAGGGCTGCTGCATCTCAGTAGTCAATCTCACAGAAATGTACTCTCAACTTTCCATATGTATGAACATAAATGGGATTACTAACCCTGTAGAAAACTTCTGTGCAGCCTTTGGGTCCCTGCATTATGATACACTTCACCCTGAGAAAGCTGTACATGAAGCTGGTTGTCAGGAGTGATGCCCCATAGCAGTAATCTTTCTGCCATGAAAAATAAAGTCAATAAATTTAGTGCCTTACAATCTTTCTTTGAGTAATTGCATATGTGAAAGAGAAAACAGAGGGAAGTATATGGAATGTGCAGTGTAACAGTTACACTGTAATGCAGGGAGAAACAAGTAGTACAGCTGGCATGCTCTATAAAATGAAGTACTGCATCTTCAAGTTGTGTGTTCAGTGATTGAATTTACAAGGTCTGCAAGATTATATCTCCAGTTCTTTAACATTAATGTGCAACTAACCTCTACTATTCTTGAGTATTAAGAGGGCTGCATACCTTAAGTAATGGTGAGCTTCACCTCTACTTCGGTATAACAAGTATTTTGTAATTAATGATTTTAAAAATTGATTACTTTATTACTTTTGCAGAAGAAAATGCCAACAAAGAAAATTCATACATATAGTGTTATGAATGCCCAGACTTTTTAAACACTCTGAAATTTTTCTGTGCTTTGAGAATATAATTTTTTTGTCTTTGTAAGAGAAGAAAGAAAAAGGTATACTTGTTAAAGAATAAAATGCAAATGGTAAAACTTTGTTTTTGAATGTGTGTGTTGATTAATGAAAACTGCTGGGTGACTGGAATGAATGTGTTCCTTCTCCTTATATGCATCAGAACTTGACTTAACTTTTTATATACAGATTTTTCTTTTTGTTTTCATTATTTAAGGGAAGGTTTTAGGTTTTCATCTCAAGAAGCTGCTTCAAGTTTTGGTGATGATCGCTTACTGATAGAAAAGTTTATTGATAACCCTCGTCACATAGAAATCCAGGTTTGTATTATTTTTATTATTAATTATTGTTTAGTCAATAGGACTTACAATCTTAAACTAGTCAAAGTTCAAAAGCTTTCAAACACTTCCCTAAAAAAGGCCTAGAGTCTTGTGTTTTCCGGTGTCTTGGGCCATTGCTACATGGTGATCATGCACAGTACAGCCTTTCTGTTTTTATTCTCTAGGCTTTCTTTAGTAGGAAAACAATGAATCATGCTCAGATTGGTGGTGGTGGTGGGGAGGTTGTAGGCATCTGTCCTGAGGGCTGGAGCTTGAACTCTGGATCCTGATTGCACTGCTTGAGCACAGCAGAAGATGCAGGATTTAAAGCAGTGCTCTGATTAACATTTTTCTTCTAAGCTCCCCCCCCCCCCCCCGATGACCAAAGGCTCAGCCTGTTGTCAGCTAACGATCCCAGAACTATACTCACAATTCCCCCAGACGGGGGGATGCACCGCTCCCGTAGGCACTTGGAGAACAGAGATAACAGCCCGAGCGTTCCAGACTGAGAGCTGACAGGAGTGGGGGGAAAACAGCCACCTGGCCCCAGCTAACAATCACCTCCGGAGAGGGAGGATCCCGAAATTCACGGAACAGAGATAACAGTCTGAGTGTCTGTGTCTGGCCCCAGCTAACGATCCTAGAGGGGTGTGGGGGGGAAGGCTTTGGGAGAGCGATGCGGAGCCAGAAGAGAGGACCGAAACCGAAAGCCACTGGAACCAGGAAGCAAAAGGACCATCTCCGGAAAGGGTCCTCCCCTATATACCGGGCATGATGTGTATGTTATGGAATAGATTATTGGTCATTCTGGTTCTCAATCTAGTAACCAAAGAACGAATCCTGGGCTAACAGCTAGGGCTGGGCCCTCCCAGCCCCCCCATTCTGTCTGCAAAGAGGGAAGAGGCTGAACGACCTTGAAGTATCCTAGCAATAATTATAAACGTTCCTTTCTTATCAGCTTTTCTCCTGAGCGTAAATCCAAAATATAACTTCTTGCTAGCTATTTATGAAGAAGAGAGAAAAAAAATTAACAGCGTTAACTTTAAGCAGTCTGTGCTTAACCCGGGACAGTCTTTTATAATTTTAAAATTTGTCATGTGTTTGATCTTATGTGGGCAACTAAGTTGGGTTTGGCAATAGCCTTGAAATCTTCCCTGACAAGACATCTCTATGGAGTATGCCAGTTTCTTCAAGAGAAATTTCATTTATTTTTGTCCAAAACATAAACTCTTAAGTTGTGGCATGTTTTCTTTTACAATGAGAGCCTGAAGTATTTTGACAGTAGCTCAATAACTGAATGGACCAATGGCAATAAATTTGATAGTGCGGTATGATTTGTAAGAGAGAAATATTTAACATTTTTTACTCCAGCAGATATGTGCCCACTCAAACTGATACTTCTTCCTGTTCTTATTTGTTTTTGTTAAACCCCAACGTATTGTCTTTTGAAGCGTCACGGAAAGGTATATAATGAACGTTTAGTTTCAGCATTCATCTTGGGTGACAAGAGAGGTCCGATTCCTAGAGCATCATCTGTGCTTGCAATACCTAATAATTTTTGGCTACCTCTGTCTGTTTTTTGGGGGTTTTTTTGTATAGAAATCAGTACATCTTAATGATCTGTTCCTTCTGCTGCTTGCAGATTTGGGAGCTTCAGCAGCTTCCTACTGATTCTTTGATGACTAAAGTTGGATCGGATTGATTCCTCCATACTTTCATGCTTTGGGGCCAGATTTTACATTGTCTTCATTCCTCTAGGTTTCAGAAAAGGTTACCTCAAAAAAATAGGTAATACTGTGTTTAAGAACATTCAAATAATTTCACCTAGATTAAACAAAATAGCTTTGCCATTAATAATTTATAGTTTTATTTATAAAAACTGTACAATGAGTGTTGTTTTTCCTTAGACAAATACTTTGATAGTACCTTTTAACAATATCATAGCTTTTCATTTTAACTTCATGTTTTAATCTTCTTTAGAAAGTTGACCTTGGTTAATTTTCAAGCTGCTAAGTATACAAACAACTTAGGACCAAATGCCAAATATCTATTAATTTAGCAGTAACTTTTAAATAGAACTTTTTTTAACATTCTCCTATAACTCCAAAGCATTGGTACCTAAAATTGTTGAATAGGGAGTTTCCTGTGTCTAGCTATAAAACAATCACTTTTTGAAACATGAGAAAAGACTAAAACAATTGACAGGAAAATAGAGTCCAAATAGACTTTATGCTTGAACAGATTTGAAGTCTTGTTCTCCAGAAATATCTGATGTAAAAGACCTGAGTTTAAGAGTGCATGAATGTCTAGCTATTACTTGGCTTTATAGCAATCCTACAACTGGAAATAGAATTTAGGGGAATCATGTAGGTGAGATTGCAACCCATTGTGTTTAATTATTTTGGCATCTAGATGCGCATAGTGTATACTAATGTCATAATAATCCAATCCCACAAAACAGGACACTTTCTTTTAGGAATACTTAGATATTTAGGAAGAAAGGTGTAGCTGTGACGTGTTTATGCATGATGTGCCCCATCCCTGGAGATCTTCAACCTGATCTCCAGGTT
Organism: Pterocles orientalis; assembly: GCA_011057875.1. Lineage (NCBI taxonomy): Eukaryota > Metazoa > Chordata > Aves > Pterocliformes > Pteroclidae > Pterocles > Pterocles orientalis. Next base: position 490,176 of record WKFP01014670.1, on the reverse strand, counting down.
GAGCAACCTGATCTAGTGGAAGGCATCCCTGACCATAGCAGGGAGGTTGGAAACTAGATGATCTTTAAGGTCCCTTCCAATCCAAACCATTCTGTGGTTTTTAGTGAGATGTGTACTGGAATCTCATGTCATCTCAAAGATTATGATTTCAACATTCTATGAATGTCTTCTGAAATATAATTGTTTTATGAATATCTTCTTTAGTTTCTGATAATGAAAACAGTGAACCCAAAATGAAAGTAAAAGTCTAGCACTAGATGTTATTTGACTCATTCTATTTATAATTATGTTTTCATAGTGAGTGTTCATGCATGTCTATTTTTGAGCCGTATTAACTGATAATGGAAAAACGTTCATTTTAAGATCCAGGTTGCAGAAATTAACTAGGCTACAAGAAATGTCCTGAAGTGAAGGAAAATATTTATTAGCTGGTGTCCTCGTTTTGGCTGGGACAGAGCTGACATTCTTCATAATAGCTAGTGTTAAGCTAGGTTTGGGTTTGTGCTCAGGAGAAGGCAGCTGATAGCATACTGATATTTATAGTTGCTGCTGGGACAGTTAAGGACTTTTCAGCTTCTCTGCTGTGCCAGTGGCTGCAGGTGCAGGAGAAGCTAGAAGGAAGTACAGCCCCAATTATTATTTGGCCTAGGATTGGACCTCAGGTTTAGGACTGAGATCCAAATTGGCCCGTGGTCTATTCCATATCATGCAGGTCATACCCAGTATATAGATGAGGATCTGTCTGGAAGTTCACTTGCTCTCTCTCTGGGTCACCCCTCTCTTGGGGTTATCTCACTCTCTCAGTTGGCTCTTTTGATGCTTGGGCTCTTGCCTCCTTCCTGGGGTTGTGGTTTTGGGACTCTCCCTGCTCCAGGATTGATAGCTGGGAACAGGCTGAGCCTTGGTCATCAGGTGGTGAGCAGTTTACTGTTGTATTGCTCCTTTATATATTTGTATATATTACTATTATGATTATAATTTTTATCATAATGATTTTCAATAGTATTGTAGTTTAGTTATTGTTCTTTTCTCAACCACAAGTCTTTTTTCCCTTTACTATTTTAGTTCTCTCTCCCATCCCCAGGAAGGGGGAGGGTGCGTGAGTTGCTGTGTGGTGTTTTGCTGCTAGCAAGAGTTCAAAACCATAACAGTTGGCTTGAAATATTTTATTTATCTCCTTCAGGAAAATACAGAGAGAGAGAAGAGAAGCACATGAACTGTTTTTTATTGAAATAGTCAAAGACTTTCTGGTTTGTTTTGGTGAGGCTGAATTCTGTGGAAAGTTGTAGGCTTTGTAGCAAACAGAAAGTATGCTCAGAAGGAGTCAATTCTTACGGGATAGCGATTTTCTGAGTACCATGCTATGCCCTAGAGGGTACCATTTTAATATTAAAGAACAAAAAAACCCACCACAGTTAAAAAATGTTTTGTCCTCCCAAATGAGTTTCTGTAGAGCTCTGTGATGTTTAGTTCTGGACTGGATGAGTTGGGACTTGAGTAGGAAGTTGCTTTAGATGCTGCTGTGTGGTTTTTTGTTTGGTTTTTTTTTTTTGCTTTGTACTGAGGCGCCTGTTACAGAATCTGACGTTGGCTGCAGTACCCTGGTGCTGTTGCTGCTAAACCTCCTCCTGTGCAGGGAACAGGGTTCTGGGTCATGTTTTAGTTCAGGAACTCCCAAAGTCATCAATCTTGTAGAACTCTTTGGAGGGAATTTTTTCCCTAGAAAACTCTACAAAATTGTGTGAGTACAACAGAATTTCTCAGGAAAAAATACGTCTGATCCTACAGGGTGCAGAGCACTCTGGATCTGGTACTGCACAGTGCACCTGACTTGTCTTCATGAGATCAGTGCCTTGTTTTCAGTCACATCTCCCCAGATTATTCACGCATCAGCAGATATTGGTGTCATAGATGCAGGAATTCATCTCGCTTAGTGCCATACTCACTCTGTGGTGCTAAAAGGAATAATAAATAATACAGGTTCGTTGTCACAAATGTGAGTAGATATGGTTGAGTTCACGCAGTTTGAGGAAGATTGTATCTTTTTTTTATCTTGTTGGTTTTCAGTGTAGAACTGCACTATTAAAGAATGAAGCATGAATATTGGCACAGGTTCCTGTAGATCAGAGGAGGAAGATAGATGGAAAAAAATGAATTAGACGGAAAATTTTATCAGAAAGGAAAAAGGGAGCAGGTGTGGTCTGCAATGGAAGAAATTGTTTTGAAAATAACTGTAGAGTATGACATCATAAAGTTGGAATATGTCTACTTGAATCCTCAAGTCCAGTATCCTGCTATTGGAAATGGTTGCACCGTACAGTCGTTTCATAAAAGGATAGAGTTCCTTTTCTTACCTTTCCTTGAAGTTACAGAATCAATTGAGAGTTCTGTTATGCCAAGCTTGTGATTTTTTTCTGATGTGTAATTTAAGTAGTTGGATCTAGGTACTTGGTTGTATGTTTAACTCTCCCATGAACTGAAGCTGTAGCCCAGAACTGTAGTTGACAACTGATTTTTAAGAAATTCTTTGAAACTACTGCTTTAATTTCCATTGAAAGTACTGGAGTAGTAGCAAATTTTATTCTCCTTAGTAAAGATTGCAAAGTTTCTGAATATTTTTTTCTTCTTCATTAAAGATGGAGTGCTGTGGTTTGCATACTAAGAAATCTCCATTAGCCATTATTTCTGAAAACTTTGTATAGTTCAGAAGCAAAATTTGGCATCCTTTGAGATTTTTCTCTCCTTTATTGACATAAGATATTGCTTAACAACATGATTCTGAGTAATTTCATTATGCAATAAAATTTTAAATGCTTGAAAATGTAGTCAATCTTATTTCAATCTTTTGATTTCTGATTTTTGAACTTTTGTGAGCTTCTCACAGATTTTGAAGTCAGTTTTTTTGCCTTATATAGACTCTATATAGAGGCTTTAAAATAATCCTGCTTAGAATTTGAAGTAACATCCAATTAGTATTTCATATGCAGTTCATTTTATATGCTAACATTTTTTCCCAACCTGTATTTCTAGATTGGAAAAAAAAATAAGATTAAACTAACTGAATGCAACATAATACTATCATGTCAAAAGGCCATATGCATATACCTATTTAATAGCAGCATGTTATTGTTTCAGGTTTTGGCAGATAAACATGGTAATGCCTTGTGGTTGAATGAAAGAGAGTGCTCCATTCAAAGGAGAAACCAAAAAGTTGTGGAGGAAGCACCTAGGTATGTATACTAGACTCTTGATGCAGCTTTGTAGTTACTGAAAGCACTTTTGGAAAGCTGCTGATTTTATCTATTGTACAAATGCAAGCAGATTTTATTCTGTTAAAAACTACAATGAAAATAAATAAATGTTTAAGTTAATCATTTGACTGTAATGCAATTTTGATGCTGTACTTGAGTGTTTTGATCTTGCTTCATGATGTTTTTCTGTAAGAAGAAAACAGGTGTTAGGCTGTTATTTTTCGTTATTTTGTATAAAATGGATGTGGATCTTCCCAATCAAATATATGTAGTGTATGAGATAGCTTTCTTAATGTCTGAGATATTTTTCCTTTTCTTTGCTTTTCAACTTTTGGATTTGAGAGTAAAATAAAATATGGAATAAATATTCATTTTACCACAGATACAAATATTTGACTATATTATAGTAACTGTGAGAGGGACAGATAATGCTGCTTATTTCTATTTGAAATGGAACATGTAGTACTAAACACTTTTAGTACTATCCATGGTAGTGACCTACAGCTGTAGGTGTCCAGTAACTCAAAAGCACTACATGATCCTAATCCCACTGGTTTCAAACAGACCTGAAATACATTGCTGCTGTGCAAGGTGCGGTCTTGCTGTGTTTTCTGTTGCAATAGCATTCATCAGAGAATATGTGTAGAAAGAAGGGCAGAAGGAAATTCTGATTTCAGAAAACCAGACATAGGTGTATCACTGCCTGTGGGAATTCCCAGTGTAATGTGTTCACCAGCTGGGATGGGTTTGCCATTATTTTATAGCATAGAACCATGTGATGCAACAATTCAGGATGTGAGGAAGAGCACATAATTCAAATCATGTTTATTTAGAGGCAGCATATACGTTAATGTTGGATCATAATTGTGGGACTGGCACTGTTTATGATCTAGATTTTAAATTAAAACCCAAAGTTTAAATGTAAACATACAAACTCACTAACAAATGCTTGAAAAGCTCTTGTTACTTCCTGTGGTGCTTCCTTGTGCTTGTGGATTTCTCAGAAGCCTTATTCCTAAAGATCTTGCTGTGTTTTTCTTTGTGAAATATGGAGTTGTCAGGTCCCAGTATAATGTGCGTGTACATACACCTAAGCACTTAAGAGAGGAGACTCTCTTGACTCCTGAGGAAAAACTCAGGAGTACGTGTAAGGTGCTGCCTGCCATTACTGCCTTCTCATTCTCCATGGTCAATTAAAGGGAGTAATATGTCTTTCTCTCACCAGCCAACTGTTTTCTTGAATGTTTTCTTTCATCAAAAGTATCAGCTTTTTAACTTTCTTGGGCTTCTCTATTGGAGTTGCCAGTAAGTTTTCTCATCCCCTCCTATAACTCTACAAAAAGAGTGTGGGGAAGTCAATAGCTTCCAAAATTTGGTGTGAAAACTCTCCTTCCTTCTTCTTGTTGAATGTTTTAGACTCTGCCAGACTTTTACTGACAGATTTTGGAAGCCGATCTGCTTTACAGCCACTTGCTGTTGGCTGTGGAATCCATTTATTTACAAAGGGTTACATGACTGTTGCAGATAAGCGGGGTACTAACTTCTGTGAGATGCTGTAGATACTCTAAAGCCTGAAGGTAGCCCTTAGTGTGAATGCTGTTTCAGTTAGTCTCATGGGTTAATGACTCTTGGAAACACCTTTCTTTGTATGGCTGCGTGAAGGAAATATGAAGTCCTGAGTAGTCCTTTTTTTCCTCCTATTGTAAATGGTACCTGCCATTAGGGCTTCTGAGATAGGTTGAAGCTTTTTTTTTTTCTTTCATGAAGCCCAGGAGATAAGGATGCTATGAACTAAACTGTTTTTGTCTTTTTGTACAATTTAGGTCTTTTGACTCTGGCCTTTTCTCAAGCCTCTTTTGATTTACTTTTTTCATTTGATCACATTTTCCCAAGTATCTAGTCTAAGAGACTGATTCTTGAAGGCCCTTTGGCTTTCAGAGTAATCTCTTTGCAGCTGTTGAACTTATCCTTATGAGGTAATTTTGTGTTTGAATGTCCGGTTTTCCTAGGGAAGTTCAGTCTCTTGTAAAAAAAACCAAAAAATCTGTTTTGAGAAGAGAAGGCTCTTTAGTTCACTCCCTGATGAGGTTACAGTATTCAAGGGAGCCCTGGTGTTTGCCGTGGTCAATCCCCCAGTTTCAAGTAGGAGACCAACAAACTTTGCTTATACCCATTTAATACAGTCAGTTGTCCTACTCTGTTCTGGGAAGCACAGACAATAAGACACACCTGCTCATCACTAGTTTTTCAGTTAGTGCTGGGCAAAATTAGCGCTATGCAAAACTTCCAGTGATTTGCAGTAGTTTTATTCTGGCTTCACACCTCTTTGGAAGATGCCGTTGGCTTCTCATTTCACTACAGAGGCTGAAATTGAAACAGATGAGTAATGTTTCGTTGTCTGTTATTGTTCCTAGTTCAGGTTTTGTTCCTCCTCTGCACAATCTCTTCTCTAGTCATTTTCAGAAACAATTGCTATGAGATGGTGTACTTTGGCAAGAACAAATGGGATGGTGTGGTTGTATTTTCCTGCCTGCTAGAGTGATTAATAAGGCATTCTTTCCCCATGTGGAGAAACAAGGCCCATAAACTTACCAGAAAATTCATTGATCCTTTAGGATCAATCTAAAGTAAGTGGATCAAGGGAAAGCAAATATACAGGAGTCTTAGCTGGCTTCCTGTTCAATAACTGGAGCTCAGAGGAGTGATCTTAAACTTCATTATGATGAGAGCAGGTGTCCTATCTAACCATTTCAGAACCTGTTAGAAACTTTTTAAAGCACTTTAACTTTACCTCACTGCTTGAGTGAAGGAATGCCCAGCTATTCAGAGGCACTTGGCCATCTGTACTGTTTGATGCCCAAAGTTAGAATTTTGGGATGTTGTTATGAAGAAGTGCCGCACAAAGGCCCTTCCACTCACTGTGTGATCATCCAGCACTATTCTTTGCTGTAGCAGTCAAAGAGATTAAACATTTGATCCTCCATGGAACACCACTTGGAATCATAGAATCATTTAGGTTGGAAAAGACCCTTGAGATCATCGAGTCCGACTGTAAACCTAACACTGCCACGTCCATCACTAAACCATGTTCCTAGGTACCATGCCTACAGGTCTTTTAAATACCTCCAGGTATGATGGCTCAGCCACTTCCCTGGGCAGCCTGTTTAAGTACTTGATAACCATTTTGGTGAAGAAATTTTTCCTGATACTTGATCTAAACCTCCCCAGGACAACTTGAGGCCATTTCCTCTCATCACTTGTTACTTTAGAGAAGAGGCCAGCACCCACCTCACTACAGCCTCCTTTCAGGTAGTTGTAGAGAGTGACAAGGTCTCCCCTGAGCCTCCTCTTCTCTAGACTAAACAACCTTATTTCCCCCAGCAGCTCCTCACAAGACTTGTTCTCTAGACCCTTCACCAGCTTTGTTGCTCTTCTTTGGACGTGCTTCAGAACTTCAATGTCTTTCTTGTGGTGAGGGGGCCAAAACTGAACACAGTATTCATGATGTGGTCTCAAACTAGCATATGTCAAAGTGCTGAGCTTCAGGACGCTGGGTGCTAAACCACCTCTCTATGGTTTCAGGCCTTTCCTGAACAAGTAATGATGCAACAGCACACTGACATTGTATTCTGTACTCTCGTGCAAGATCCGTATTAGCATCCACAGTGCGCAAGATCTTATAACTTGCTAGCTGCCTTCTTATTCTATTTTGTTGTCTCTACCTTTCTCCAGTGATTCCATGTCCTTTGGGTTAAACTTCAGCATCCACGGCTTTCAGAATAAGGTGATTCTTAGGACAGTCTCTCAACAATTTCCCAAAATTTCCCTGAGTTTCATCTCAGACAGCTAATAATTTATTATTTTTTTTTCTTCCTAACTGCATGTGTTGAGAGTTGAGATTGCCTTACCTTTCCTAAATGTTAGTTTTGCAGTGCCTTTTTAAATTGAAAGATGTTTTTTTAGTTTCAGTTCAAATGTTTCTTTCTGTTTCTGACTGTGACAGAAAGATCTAAGAGGCAGAAGATTTAAAAGAGAGGATATTTTAGCAGTAAGTGACTACATTAGGATGAAAGTGAAACAGTTAAACTATTTTTGTGACCTTTTTTGCATGCTCCATTGTTAGCTTCTCTCAGGAATGTTTTTGTCCTTGGAAAGTGCACAGACAGCAACTTCTTTCACTCTCTCCAAGCACTAAGCTCCCTCTGAAAGATCTCAGTATGATGCCAAGTACTTCAGGATCATATTCCAGATTAACTGCAAAGGTGCTACTTGAAGCCACCGACAATTTGAATTAATGCGTATAGGCAAGAACTTAGTAGAAAGGTATGTTATTGAGATGACTATTGTACAAGTTCTCCTTAGAGGTATGCTGCACATACCTATGTCAGACTCCGTATGTCCTACCGCTCTGTCTAGAAAAACTTGAAGGATTTGAGGTTAAGAGAAAGAGCAAGCCTGCTCTGTTTGTAACTGTGTATGTGATTCATAGGTAGCCACAGTTTAGATGTGGGGGCAAAACTGTTCTCAAATAGTTTTCCATATTTGGGCCCATGGTGTGGTACTGCATAATAGGTGTCTCAGAGGAGAATGGTTTTTGTAGGTAAGTAATTTTTTTTAAGAAACAGTATGCCTGAGTATTTTCTAAGAGCAGTTAAGCTGACCTTGACATTTAGAAAATGAAGGTACTATTCTCTCTCAGAGGAAGGGTAAATGTTATTGATGTTTTGGTTTTTTTTTGTCTAAGCTGAGCAGTAAATTTCCATTGATGGTGTAACTGCCTGTACTTTTCAAAATCTCAACCTTATCTGAGCGAAGGTGGTGGAGATATCTTGGGAAACACTATCTGAACTAGAGAGAGAGGTAACATCTTGCCCACATGAGGTTATCTGTCTGGATGTAGAAACAATGGAACAAACCAACTGTTATCTTTGATCAACTTTACAATAGCTTGAAGAAGGTCTTATGGGTGAAATGTCAGGTCTGATCTTATGTTTTTTCTTTTTGGTGCTTTTATCTTGTGAATCCTTTTTATTTTGTAGCCTTCATGCTGCCATAGGAGCTATTTCGTCAAAAGAATAATGGGTATATGTGTGAGAAGATTTGAAGTCAGGTTTAAAATGCTGCATTTTCAAGTGATGCTTAATTAAATGGGAAAAGAGTTATTTCAGATGTAAAAGGTGCATTGTTAAAGGGAGAAACAACACATATGAAAGGTAAAGCAGCAGAGGGGACTAGGAAAACTTTGGTTAATTAACCTAGCTGGTTGCAGGGATGATCCAGTCATTTTAGAGCATAAATCGTAACCACATGGCAGAGATGAAGTTTAGCAGTGTGACACCTGTGTTCCATTCTTTGGCTACAGCAGGAGGTGAACAGAGAGATCTCAGACCTACATTTAACAAACATAAGGAAGACACCACTGTAATAAAGGGGAGTAACTGTCTTTCATCCATATGAGAAGTAATAATGGTTATTCTAGAAATAGAGTATGAAGCTGATGTTGAAAAGGTTCTGTTCTTCATAAGCCACTTATTGACCTTTCACAATCAAAGCCCCGCAGAAACCCCAAAGAGAGTTATAGATTGTTGATTTTGTGTAATGTATTATCCTCTTATTGAATCAAAGTAAGAAATGTTATGAAACTCTTTTGCATTACTAGTGCCTATTTTTGATATGTACAACACAGTTTTGCACATCCTCTGATTTTTTTCTTTGATCTGGTGTAAGATCTCATAGCTTCATTGGGATCAGAATTGACTTTTTCCTGTTGGTCCCGTTGTTTGCCAAGAAATAAATTTTTTCCTAAATTCTGAAAATGCCTGCCCTGCTGTCCATCAAAAACTGCCCATGTGGGCACTGGAAGGACAGAGGTGCGAAGTGGCACTTTTTGCATGAAGAAAAGGATTCCATTGTCTCCCAGTTTGCCTAGGTATTTCCTTACTTCTTGTGTCATGTCAAATACGGTTTGTTGTACTTATCTTCATTTAACTTGCATTATTATAGATCTCTGTGTTCTAAAAAAGTTGTGTTATTTTATATTTTAGAGGATACTGTTATTTATCTTGACTCTCCTGTACATTAGCAGTAATTGCAAAGCATGCAGTATATCTATTTAGGAGCAATATAAATATAAAGGCATATGTTTGTCAGTTTTTACACGTTTTTGTAACTTAAATGATGTCCTCTTTTGGTAGTAGTTTAAGCAGAAGATTAAATTATTTTGTTGTGTGTTTTTTTTTTTTTTAAACTAAAGACATTGTTTCTGTATTGTAGCACTTTTTTAGACCCTGAAACTCGAAGAGCAATGGGAGAACAAGCAGTAGCTCTTGCCAAAGCAGTAAAATATTCCTCTGCTGGAACAGTAGAATTCCTTGTGGACTCCAGTAAGAATTTCTACTTCTTGGAAATGAATACTAGACTTCAGGTAAGAAAAACAGCTCTACAGAGTCAGAAAAGTGTTATTTAAAAAAACAAAACATAACCCCCTTCCACACTTAGGGGTCTGCTCCTGCAAAGACTTACACATAACCTGATGCATGTGAGCACTTTGCACTGAACTTAAAAGATCTACTCACTTAAGTAAGCCTGTATATACAATACTTTGCAGCAGTGAGCCCTTGCACAGCATTCAAGTAAGCATTCGGAGCTTTTGCTCTTTGTTACACTTGACCTAAAGACCTTGCAAGAGGTCACTGTTAAGTGCCACCTGAGTTCGCAGTAAGAGTCTATCCACTGCGCTCTAATGCTTTTCCCCATTGGTCCCTGAAGTTTCTTTTTTATTTTTTTTTTTTTATACTTTGATGGTCACTTGCTGAGTTTCTCTAGGAGAGTGATTAACACTATATGTGTATATCAGCAGTAAAAACACTAGCTGTCTGAATATGATTGAAATTGTGACTGGAATGCAACTGTGTCAAAAGCATGCTGATATGGTGTATGTTTTTTGTAACAACTCGTGTAGTCAGACAGTAGTGGATATTATAATGTACACTGCAAATGAATGGACAAAGTCTTTTATGGAAAACTCCCTCTACCTCTTATTTGACTGTTATAATGCATTTCTCATCATAATCTAAGAAAACAGGCACATAACTTGAAGTCCGGATATCATTCTCAAAAACAGGAAGAAAGTTCAACTTGTAAGCAAATAAATTCTGTCATCTTTATCCTCCTTTTCTCACTTTGTTGAATAACACCAGAAAGACTGAAATGTGGAATCAGGCAATAGAGTGATTAGCTTCTTATTTTGTTTTAGCTACATTCCATTGGGGCTGTGTCCTGCCTGCTGCTTGTACATGTGAACAGTGATAGAACATAGAGATCCTTGTAATTCTGACATCTTTGTGTGACTTTGTGTAAATGGCTGTGTAAATTTATGCTTTGGGTAAAGAATTGAGAAGATTTGGGTATTAAGGGAGAATGGGGGTGTTAGAATCTTCCTCTGTACCAGTAGAAGACTGCTGGTTAATTTTGCCTTGCGTTGCAGGGCAGCGGTGTTTTCAGAATTAGTCATGACAGTTACACTTCACATGCTTTTGCTAGAAGTTTGCTAGGCACAATCTGGTCTACCTCAGATTCAGTTAGAGAGGGTAGGGATTAATGGAAATAAATACTTCAAAGAATTTCTGTCTCTTTGGTCATATTCTTTACGCTTTTCCCAATCTTGTTTTTGAGAGAACACTTTTTAGTGACTCTCTATGTTCTTGTTTACATAGAAGAAAATTATGTTCTTTTCCTTAACCCACTGGAAGTTCAGAACCATTTCCTTGCTGTAGTATATTATTGTCCATCAATTCCTAAATGGAATTAGTGACAGAATATCCTTGGAGTTGATTGCCCCTGCAACGTATGGTGGTAAGTGTTCAAAATCCCAAACCTCAAACTTGCTTAATTGTAGAGGTCTCCACCTATGCAGTAACAAAGCTTTCACAATTCCATCTTTAAGGACTTTAAAGACTCATTTTGAAATGTAAGCAGTTTGACAGTCCCCTGTACTAGCAGACTCATTCTTTCCAACTCTTAAAGAAATCTACTAATCTTAAATTATAGTCCTTGTGTAGATATTCTCCAATTCCTCTGTCCTGACTGGGTATTGTCTCTAATTAGCATTTCAGCTTGAGGATTGAGAATAGTAATTTTCTCTGATTCTTCCCTAGGCTTACCCAATTGATCTGTCACTTCTCCCAGGTCTCAAGCTTTACTTTCTGTTCAGCTAGCAGTTACACAACAAACATCTTTTCTTCCTCCCTTCTATTAAGAGCCAAACATAGAAACTCTAATGAAGCTTGTCCAGATTTAACTTCAAAACCAGGAGAGTCTCTGGGCGTCCCTGTATTGCTTCAGCCTTTTCCTTTTGCATCTTCTAACTGTGAACAGTGGCTAACAGGCTCACTTGCCCTGTTTTTCTGAATGCTCCCCAGCTGGAAGAACTTTTCCTGTGGTTTACGCCCAGCTGGCAGTAAGCATTGCATGGCTGCTCACTCACTTCTTTCCCATGAGTGGGATGGGGAGGAGAATTGGAAGACCAAAGGTAAAACCTTGTGAGGTGAGAGAAGGACAGGGAGGAATCACTCACCAATTATGGTCACTAGCAAAACAGACTTGACTGGGGGAAACAAAATCAATTTAATTTGTTAACAACCAAAGTCAGAGTAGGATAATGAGAAATACAACCACATTTTAAAAAGATACCTTCCCCCCACCACCTCCCTTCTTCCCAGGCTTGAAAGCTTTGCTTCTGATTTTTCTCTACCTTCTCCCTCTGAGCAGCACAGGGGGATGGGGCACAGGGGTTGCAGTCGGTTCGTCACACCTTGTTTCTGCTGCTCCTCCATCCTTAGGGGAAGAACTCCTCACACTCTTCCCCTGCGCTACTATGGGGTCCCTCCCACGACAGTTGTGGTTTTGTGTGGTGGGTTTGTCGGGTAGCAGGGGAGGGGATACAGTGATGGCTCCTGTAAGTAGCTGCTAAAGTTCCCCCAGCTCCAAGCTTGTTTGGTAGCAGGGGAGAGGCACACTACTGAGGTGGCCACTAACTTCTCCAGCGTGGGTCTCCCTCACAGAGTCATGGCTTCCTTCAGATTCAGCTACCTGCTCTGATGTGGGGTCCTCCCTGGGCTGCAGGTGTATCTCTGCTCCACCGTTCCCCTCCATGGCTGCAGGGGCACAGCTGTCTCACTATAGGTTGCACCCCAGGCTGCAGGGGAATATCTGGCTCCTGGAGCACCTCCTCCCCCTCCTTCTTCACTGACCTTGGTGTTTCCCTCGCATCCCATTCCTCTCTCCACTGCAGGTTGGATGCAGGTTTTTTTCCACTCAAATTATTCACAGAGGTCCTACCACTGTCAGTGATTGGCTCAGCCTTGGCCAGTGGCGGGTCCGACTTGGAGCGGGGGATGCTTCCAGCAGCTTCTCAGAGGAGCTACCCATATAACACCCTCTCCTGCTACCAAAACCCCACCGTGCAGACCCAATACACTTTTCTAAATAATAGGCATCTGATCCATAAATAATGCTTCTAAGGTCTTTGCTAGTGTGCATTACAGACACAGCTACCTGTCACTATCATCAGAACATGTCTACTAAATTATACAATTTCTTGTGTTTGTTTTAACTTTTCAGCAATCTCTAATCAGATCACTGTAGCCTTTTTACTTTAGATACAGACTTCAGAATATACTTGTGTAAAGCTAACTAAACCATGTCCAATACCTTGCACTGCTTGCTGATTTCTCGTCTCTCTCCCTTTGGTATGTCTGTCACTAAAACATCTTCCAGTGTTTTTTGTAAATTATTTTGCAGTAATTGAGCGTTGTAGTATTATGTGGCTGTCTTTTTGGGGAACTCTTTGGGAATATGTTTTCTGCTATATAGTTCTGCAAAAAAGTATAAGTAGCACCTTACTGGAAGTTTATATTTAATTTTTGTTTTAAGTGTTGCTGCTGTATGAGGTTGGACAGTGAAAAAACTTGGTGAATCAGCTCCATTGTATCTTTTGTATGCTATACAAATCTGTTACAGATGTTTCACTCCCTCAAAGCGATTCAGCCAGAATGACTTATTCTTTGCTGTTGGCAGCGTACTTCTTTGTTGTATCTGCTGCTCTGCCATCTTTCAGAGGCTAGCTGATAAGCATGAGACACGAGATTGGATAATTGCATAGCAAAACTAGTTATTCTCGCTGCTCACAAGAAAACATAGAAATGACTGCCCTAGCAGCTACAAGAGAACTTCTGTATTGTTGTCATTTAGGGCATTTTTGGAGTGGTTTTCAGGCAGCTTACCACTGTTGGGATTGTTGAGGCAGATCAGATGTCAAATATCTGATTCTTTATAGCTGCTCATGCTGTGGTGTGCTTTGTGTTACTTAGTTGTCATCAGTCTAATCAAAGGCAGTCATAGTCCAAAACAGCCAAATAAAAGCTTAGAAATAAATAAAGTTTCTGACCCCATAAATTGATAGCCTTTCTAACTTCCAGATTGTCTCAGAATCTCCTTCTTGTGCTACTGTCGGAAGTGCTGCCTTTCACCAGAAAAGTCTCTTCTGCTTTTCACTGGACAATGAGAAATGTTCCTCTTTGACTTCATCGGAAGAGAGTCTACAGTCTGTAGATAAGGAATATCTGTTAACATATGGGTGTGTGGTGTGGCTAAGCTTCTTGCATGTGAATCAATAGGTGACAGCAAGGAGAAAATATCACATATTCTAGAAGTTTGGAGTGCCTTGAAATGGGAAGCATCAAGCATTAGCTTGAGGAGAACTGAGAAAAGTGTGATAAGCAGTGTGAAGAGAGCACTTACCCTGAATGCAGTTTGTACATCTGTGTCTCAGGTCTGCGTCCAACTGTTCGCCTCCCCTACATGTTGTGTGACTAAATAACAAGTGAGCAGTCTTCCTCCTCAAAACATGACCAAATTTTCTTAGAGTATTCTGATTGAAAAGATCGTTTGTATAGACTGCATTCAGTACAGTGGAGTTGAGAAATATGGTAATTTGAGTAGAAGTGAGTTTTCTCCTCGTGTGACAGTTTGAATATTTTGTCATAACTTTTTAGGGATTAAAAGTTAATTTTGATGCGTTTGGAGATTTATTGAAAGCATATGGCATATCTGTATGTCTTTATTTTATGTTTAATTTTAGAGAGAGTATTTAATGTAAAAGTTTTCAAGTTCTTTTAAAGTAACTTGATTCTAAGGCATAAGGCGAATGTAAGTAAATTTCCATGTGACAATAAACATTACCCAGTGTTAAGATATTTGTTCATCACTTTCAGTGTTTTCATCAGGGCTCACTGATCCCTGGAAAATGTTATATTCCAGAGCTTTGTCTTTGTACAAAACTGGCTGTGCCTGGTGTAAAAGACACAGGAAGAATTTTTACATGGAATGTGTCTCTTTCTACCTCCCTTTCCATCTGTTAGTCCACTCATGAAAGTATAAAAAGCATGGTTGGGAAATACCTAGAAGTATGTAGAAATCCTTTTGGTGATCATCTGGAGCTCCACTGCTTATAAACTGCTGGTTATAACAGTCTCTTAATGGTATCTGTATTCTGTTGCACATCATTAGGCAACACCTGCTACACGTTTGCTAAGTGAAGGAGAGAAATGCTGGAAAATATTGCAGCTGCACTATATAAACAGTAGCAGCAAAATATAAATAGCAAAGTGATGAGCTGAGTCTGGATTGCCAGCTAAAACGACAGAGAGGGAGTGACTTTGGTGTCCCTAGCAGACCCAGGGGACAGCAAGAGGTGGTTTTGTTGTCTTGGTGTGTGTAACTGCCTGGAGCGTGAATTGTGATAGGTGGGCAGGAGTGTGGGAGCAGTGAAAGGGGCTGTCAGGAGTTAGAGTAGACTTCTACAAAGGGATTTCAAAGTAAAGTCTCAAGTGACTGTTTCTGCTGTTTGCTGAGACTCTTCATATTTCTTAATACTGGAATCTTGTTTTACTGTGACACTTTGCTTCAGTTGTTTTAAATAGGCTAACGAACAGTGTCAGATGGTAAAGACTTTCAATTGCTGCTAACCTGGACTGAATTTGAACTACTGACCTAAAGGTGAAAGGTCTCTTATCCCATTACCAATCCCCTAAGCCCACCAGAATCCATTCTGCACACAGTTTATACCAGCTGTTCATGGCCATTTTTAGAACCGAAAGAAAAGGTGATTTTGCTGCCAAACAACACTTCTTCACACAAGAGGGTCAGCCGACAACAGTTAACCAGATTTTTGCCACATTCTTGCCTCCTAATGCAACTTCCATTATGTAGCTACTGGTTGTCTGCTTTTCAGGCTTCCCAAAAGAACTACAGAAAAGCATTGCTAATTGTTGTTGACAGAAGAGAACGACATTGTTTGTGTAAGTCATTGAATCTGAAAGATGCCATTAACAGTGCTGCCAGGGCATGGAGTGATATCTTAGAGACAACATTACCACGTAACTATCAAAAAAAGTAGAGAAAAGGAGGCTTCCCTCCATTTTTAATAAGTAGAGAAACAAAGGATCATTCTTCAAAGGGTACATTAGTTTCTTTCCTTTGGTGAATTTGATGTAAAGAAAACCCAAGAATGGCTGCAGTGTGACCATAGCCACCTTGAACGAAGTACTCTGAGAGGGCTTTAGTAGTACCGCTAAATATAGTGAAAGCAGGAATTGTATCTTTAGGAAAGAAAGTGTAGGTTTTGTGGGTGCAAGTTTCTTTATTTTCTTACGTGGTGTGGATAGTGGAAAGGAAATATGTCAAATGACTGAATTGCGATATTATTTTTTTGAAGCATAGGAGGTTAATAAAGGAAGTTATGCTGAAATTGTGAGCTAAGTAACTTCTTGGTATGAAGTGTGTGCTACTTGTTTAAAGCACAGAAAAGACAGATTCAGTATTCATGGGCTATTAAGTGGTTTCTTACCCATGTCTGTCCAGTACAATAAACAAATCCTTGCAAAGGAAAATTGACAAAACTGAATCAATGATTACTGGAAGATAAATTCCTGTGAGGAAGTAAATTAAATATTTTTTGAAGTTATTATATGCTGTTATTAAAAAAATTAGTTCATACCAAACGTCTGTGCATTAGTTTTTGTTTCTACAACATCTTTCTTAGGAAACAATGAAAGAAGTCACCTGAGCATCTTAGTTTATGGGAATTTTTGTAGTTTTGGTTGCACTCAGTTCTTCAATCACATACTAATAAATCCGAAAATAGTCAGCGACTCGTGTTATGTACTATGTCTATAGAAAAGGACAACAGGAAATTGCCTGTTATGTATTCCTGTGTGCTTTCCTTTCGTTCTGTGCATTAATCCAAACATTGTCTGTTCTCCAGCAGCCTTTCTGAAAAGCTTTTTTTTCCTATGTGCCTTCAAACCCCATATACATGGCTGTTGTGAACTATTTTGTGGAAGGAAGATGTGACCCCAGAGTGCTCCTGCTCATACTAGTCAGGAAACTGGCATGCCTGAAGAGCAGAGCATGTGTGCACCTCTGTTGCTGTTCAGTTCTCTGAAATAGAAACCAGGCTTACTGAAATAAAGGAGACTGAGGAGCATCTGTAAGTTGATGGATTTGCGTCAATTGATACTGGATTTGCCTGCCACAGAAAAACCCATGGGATTCCAGGTGAATCATGATCCTGGAAACTGAGGTGGATGTTGAAAGTTAGTTTTGAGATTATTTATCTGTAGGCAAAGGAGTATGTGACATCAACTAGGGACTTACAGTAGTAGGGGTGACATAGGCTGTAGTTTTAAGTCTGCTGAAATTTGGATGTTCTTGGCCACTGTGGCCTGCTTGAATGCTCCAACTGCTGTGTGAGTAACTTGATGCCTTATGCACACGGGGGACAGAGAAATCTGTGACACTACCCAGAAGTTTGCTATTAGATCTGGGTACCTTGATGGTCTTGAGAAAAATGTGTCCTGAAATTATTCCCCTGAATATAAGGGGAGCAGTCATCGTTAATTTAACTCTTAGCTCCAACTGTTCCTAAAAAAGTACATGACTGTTTTTATAGCTGTGGATGAACCCCAGTACAGTAAAGCTTTAAGGCTGTTGGCAGTCACAGAACAGGATGAGAGTTAGCAGCCTCTCCGCACTGTTCTGGGGATGGATACTAACTGGACTGTGATGTTGGCAGGTTCCCCTAGATTTTTGTACCTGTTTTGTCGTCTATATAGAATCATAGAATCATAGAACAGTTTGGGTCTTAGTTATTTTCTTACAGGCTTTGCCACCAGTGTTGCTTGCTGTATAGACTGAAAGAGGTTAGGGAAGCAAAGACACTGGGAATGCTCGTGGGGAAGCTGATTGCTGTGAGGCGTCTGAAGAAGAGCAGATCCAGTATGAAGGAGAAGCACTTTCCCTTTACCCTGTATGTTGTTGGTTATAACAGCTATAGCTTTGTGGACTTGAAAGCAGGAACATAAGTGGCATTTTTCAGAGAAAGAGGTGTAGTGGATCACAGAAAGTGAGGAGAAAGACTTTTTTTAAGGAGGTATGCATTGTACTTTTGTGCATTGAAATGATTGTTTGTTTTAAGTCGTTTATGACCAGACTTAGTATAAGTAAAGGAACTGGTAGTGTAGGTGATACTTTTGGCAGCTAGCTAATTGAGAGTTATCGCTGATCAATTTTTCTGCTTGTCCTGTTGAGAATAAGGCACAGCTGCCTTGAAATAGCTATGATCTGTACATTGCTTGCTGCAGACATGTCTGGTTTTGCATTTTGTGTTAAGGATGGAGATAATGTGTGAATTTACCCACTATCATATAACCATACCACCATTGCCCCTTACCTTGTAGACTGGGGCTTCACTGGCAAGATGTTGGATCAGCTGACAACAAAATCTGAGTATGGTCCAAAGCTAGAAGAGTTGATCGATTGAGTGGGATTCAGCTCTGTTTGTGAGCATAGTTGCCTTCATTTACTTAAATATTTAGTCCTTGACTTCACTTGCCATTTTGTGGATGCTAAAGCTGTTGATGGAGAAGAGGTATAGCATAAAATTAATAAGAAGAAAATACATCAGGCAGGCAAAACAAGAATGACACCTGAACTAGAAGGCTGAAAAGTAAAAGAGGAAAAAATTTGAAGCCTAGCTTTTAATAGTGATTTAAAAATAGATAAAACAGTTATTGTAGTCACATAGCTGTGAGAGTTATTCTAGAGGTTTCATAGGTAGGGAATGATGATGCCTCTTTTTTTCTTTTTTTGTGAGGGGAGGGACAAGAAGGGTCTAATTTCTTCACTTCTGCCCCCATCCCTCCTTGCTTTGTAAAAGATTTGAGCTTTAATTTCAGAGCCTGCATATATCTCTCTCCATGAGTGGATTCTTGCACCTCCAGAACCTCATTGCAGGGTGCTTGTTGAACCAGGATATGACATTACTACTTTGTTAATGTCCTTCTGTATTGTATGCTGAAGCATATTCCCTATAATGCTAAAAATACTGACCCCCTCTTGCACCTCCTCTTGCCGAAAGAAAACAGCAAATTCTAAAACAAGGGTGGTTTGGGCTCTGCACCTCACTGAAAGGTTAAAGTTACAAATAAGTCAACTAGGATTTCAAGGTTAGAATTCTGTTCTACCCCATTTTGGTGATCTGATGGCTTTAATGTATGCTAAAATGTATTTTAAATGTATTCGGTACCCTAAAATTAGTGATATGATTGGTACTGTCTATGTTATGCCTAAGCAGCACTAGTTCAAGTACAGTCCTAAAAGAAAGCAGAACAGCTTCTCCCCACCCCAAAAAAACCTCAAAAAAATTTTCCTCGTCGTATTTTCTGAATGCTGTTTTGTGTGCAGACACAAAGGGAGTATTCTGAAGAAACATAAGAAAATATTGACCAAGTCAAAGATCTGTATTGAAGAATGGATTAAATAAATGTTTGTGAGTCGTAAGAACCAAACAACAAAAATATTTTTGTTTCCAGAAACATTCCATCCTATTTTGATCATCAACAATAAAGCGGAAAACAACAACAAAGCTATTGGGTCTGGAATGCCAATTGCAATCCAAGAAAAATGACAGCATAACTAAATAATGCAAATGTCTTCAGAAAAAAAAATGTATTTTAGTTATGTGGAGCAGTAGAATTCCAAATGTGTTCTAAACTTAAAAGTAATTTTTTAAAACTTAAATTCCAAAATAAGAGAACAAGTTCTGCTGTCCAGATATGAATGTGATAAGTAACTTTCTGTTGAAACTTAGGGATTTTTAATAGAAACTTCAAGTCTTAATAGAAATGGAATTGCTTCAATTTAGCACTGCAGGGTAGACTGAGGTGTTTCATGGATTCTCCAAATACTGTTATTAAGCTTGACATGCTGGAGAATATAATGTGTTTAGGTAGAATCAAGATAGAATCCCAAAGGTACATCCTTAAACTGTATAATCAGATTCCCATTTCAATGTCACTTTTATCCTTCAAAGAGTAGGTGCTTGTTTCAGTGATGATTTGTCATTAAAATTATGTCAAAATGTCTTAAAATATTGTTGAAACTCTAAACAAACTCACAGCAGACACAGGGCTAATTATGGATGCCATCTGTTTATTTTTACAAAGCTTTTTTCTTAAAGACCAAAGCATCTTCTTGTTCTGATAAGCCACAAGATTATTATAATGACTAAATGTTTTCCTTAATACTAGTGTAGTTGAAAGAGGAAAGACAAGTGGTTTGGTCACTAACCTTTTCCTGTGTCACCAAGTACAGTGTGACATTTCATGGTAGAGAAACCATTGTCAAGTGTGTTCTCTTTAGGTTTTGGCCCTTGGAACACAAACATTTTATAACAAAAATGGCAGTTCTCTCGTTAACTTAAATATGCAAAGACTTACAGCTGTCTCTGTGAAGGTCATGAATTTAGCATGCCTATCTTTTACCTCATCTATATGGTGTGCCCTCTTGTCTCTGGGTGCATTTTAATGTACTATGTCTAGTTAAAGGTGTTTTAAAGTTAATAAATGTGTCTGTTTATATCCCTATTTCAAGGAAAAAAGTGTGTATGTGCATATGCGCGCACATGTGTGCATGGTTGTACGCACATGCTGGGGTTAGTGTGAACGACGGGTATTCCCATGGCAGCATCATCCAGAGCCGTTAGCAGCAATTTACTGAGAGCGCAGAGTGACTCTGCTGGTCCAGCCCAGCTATTGTGCATGCTAAGCACTAAACAGATAAGTCTGGAGGGGGGGAAAAAAATTGAAGGATCCATCTGCTCATTTCTGCTACACTGCGCTGATGCAAGATTACGCTAATCTGGTTGCTTGTCAGGACAGGTTAGTGAAAGCAGGCAAATGGGTGAGATTTAGGGTAGGCTAGTTCTATGGAAAATTATGAGCGGCTCCTGTATGTGCTGTGTTAGGGGTAGCAGAATGGGTTGATTATCAGCTACTTCGAGTTTTTCAGTTACAATATATTTATGGCTACGATGCGAGTCTTTTCAAAACAAAATTGTATGGGAAAAGCTTCCAGACAAGGAAAAATTAACTTGTCACCATGTGCATTTGAATTTGTAAAATAAAATGGGGAAAACCCCCACCCCCAACCCTGCAAATCCCCAAACTCTCCCAGGTGTTCTCTGTAGTTTTTCTTTTGCATACTGCTAGTTATTGTAATCTGCTAGTTATTTTGTTTTTTGGGGGTTTCACTGCAAAGAAGGTGGTTGCTGGAGTTTGTCAAGTAGAATCTTTTTTTGGGGAAGACCAA
The DNA here is from genome assembly GCA_011057875.1 of Pterocles orientalis. Lineage (NCBI taxonomy): Eukaryota > Metazoa > Chordata > Aves > Pterocliformes > Pteroclidae > Pterocles > Pterocles orientalis. The sequence goes on along the minus strand of WKFP01014670.1, from coordinate 469,216 downwards.
GATGGGAATGTATTTTTCTTGTGGTCTCATTTCTTGTTTATCTGTGTTTGTTTATGGAAAGTGTTTTGTTTTTTTTTTGCCGTTGTTTTTGTTACCTACTGACTGACAGTTCTTGACCTTGCAGGTTGAACATCCCGTCACAGAATGCATTACTGGCCTGGACTTAGTCCAAGAAATGATCCGTGTTGCTAAGGGTTACCCTCTCAGGCACAAACAGGCTGATATTCCCATCAACGGCTGGGCGGTTGAATGTCGAGTTTATGCTGAGGTAAATGAGTGGTAATGGGGAGGAGGGTAGGTGATTGAATTGTGGAGTAATAATACCCAGGTGTGGATGGATGCCAAGGTGAAGTCAAGGAATATCATATGAAAGTCATGATTTAGATTATGTAATGCAAGTGGTTAATGAGCTTTTGTAGAATTGCTGAATTTTTATTTTCTAATTCAAAATACAGTATGTATTTCAACATACCTTTTTGATGAAAATCAAAATTAAGTGTGATAAAAGAGGTAACTAAGGTTTATTTCTAAGGACATTTGATATATGTTCTGTTCACATTTAATGATGCAGTGCTGGAGTTATTTGCTGCAGTTAACTAGTGTTTCCAAGTTTCTTAACTTGGGTACTTGAAACTTGTCTTAAAAAACAGTTGAAATTCAGTGGCTGACAAAATTTTTGTTGTTGTAGGAAAACATTTTCATAGATTGCTGAAAAAAACAGTTATGTATTTTCTGAAACTACAGCGTATAGGACAAGCTTTCAAAGTGTACTCCAAGATAATAACTTTATAATTATGGTATGACTCTGTGTCTTACCTTAGAAAAGCTTACTTAAATAAACCCCATTTTCAAGCGTGTTTAGGACATTTCAAGGTATCGTCTCTTCGCTATAATTGTGATTCATGAAAATCAAGATTTGTTAATTTAAAAATGATGCATAAGTTTCTTCATTTTATTTGAGGAACATTTTAGGTAGCTGTGCTTTAAAAAAATAATTTAGCACCTTGAGGTGTTTGTTCCCTTGCTTAACTATTGTGACTTTTGTGACCCAGGGCATCTTACTTTATGTTGGTTTTCTCTTTCTCTTCATGACGTGCACATAGTCCTCAACGTGCTCTACTGATGAGAAGTTATATGAACTATTTTGATAAAGAATAAATATTTGCCCTGTGATTGGCATGGAAGCTATCCTGAGTATGAGTAGGCTTTACCCTGGAGTAACTGATGCTTGAGCTTTCTTGTTTTCCAACTTAGATTCCCTCACGTTTGTAATTAATGGATCCATCTACTTATACTCTCTTCTCAAATCCACTCTTCTGAATACTTTCCCATCCTCCTTCTGAGGCAACATGTAGCAAATTAAAATGTCACCTTGTATATTTTGGTGTTGTACTGTAGCTGTGTGCAGAGAACTCCTTTCCTGTTTTTTGACTGTGATGCAAGAGAATTTGTGTGCTTCTGGTTCTTTGTTCGGAGTTGCAGGGGTAGGTAGATGAAGAAATGTACTTCAGGGCAAGTAATTCTGGGGAAGAAAACAAAGTTATTCCAGCAGTGGTCTCTGTTAGACTTCAAGATTTTAATGTTATCTTCTCTGCATCTGTAAAAGCTTAATGCTTTCTCATGTTGAATTTTATTTCAGGACCCCTACAAATCTTTTGGCCTGCCATCCATTGGTAAACTGTCTCAGTATCAGGAACCATTGCACGTGCCAAGTGTAAGTAACTCGGTTCTGGTTTTCATAGGTGCTGAGTATTTCTTTTATAGACAGAGACAATATGTAGTCAGCAGCTTTGTAAATCAGGTCTTTTTTCCAGCTTTTTTTCTGGCGGTGAACAGAACGTGGCAATACTTATTTGTGCAATCTGAAAATCTGCTTAAAAATGTACAGTTCTAAACTGGGTTTACAATGTTCAAATTGGATATAACAGGAAACCGTTGTATGTTGAAATATTTCGTTACATTCTGTAACTTTCAGCTTAAGTTTTTCAAACACAGCTTTAGTGAAAGTACTGTGGTGATTAGAAAGGACAGAGACAGACCTTTAAGCACGGAGCACTGCAGACACCAGCGAGAAACTGCCAGTGCTTTCTGTGTAGCTTTGTTGACTTTAAAGAGGAAATTTGTTACAGCAATTATTACATGTTTCAGGATACGGTCTAACTGTGTGGAAAGACTGTTTAACAGTGTTTCTGTTATGCATAAGGAGTAAGGACACTGCCTTTCTGTAAAATCAAAGTAGTCTAAGTCATAAGTGCACAGATACATGACTCTGTCAGTTAGTGGAATGACAAGGCTGTGCTGCCTGTGAATAAGATTATTCAGTCTGCTTGCACGGAAAATAGTGGAAGATTACAGGAGGAGTCTTAAATGTGGAGATGTTATTGGATATATGATTTATTTCGCTTCTTAAATTGTTTTTGCCTGTGTACCTTCCGAAGGGACCTGACCCTTTCTGGTCTTTAAGGCTTCATGCTGTGTTCAAAGCCTGAAAGCAGAAAAAAATTGTGACGATCTAAAAGGCATTATGTGATCTTAAAGAGGAGATGAGGGAAAAAGGTATCATTGGATGTATCTAAACAATTTTTTTAATGAAACAAAGAGTGTATTTAATAAGAATTTATAATGAATGTTCCAGTGGTTGTTAGAAGTTTTCACCATGTTGTAATAGCTAACAGGATGTCAAACATTTTGCCCTTGCAAGTTTTTGCAATTTGCAATTTTCCAAACGTGAGACCTGTTGAAAGTACAAGTGATAATGGACAAACTATACCCCCTACAGTCTTTGTCCCACCAAATCTTTCTTCAATTAATGCTGCAGCAGGAGTTTTGTGTAATAACATTTGCGCTTGTGAGCCATCCATACAAAGAAAAAACAATTAAAATGCCTTAAATGTTCTGCTTACTGCTGTTATTTGCTTGTGTGAATGTTGCATGTCAGCTAAATGGACCACGGAATAGATAAAGTGATTGGGTGCAGGAGAGTGCACACTAAGCTTTGTCTATCATTATTGCTGGGAGCAATCAAATTGATGCCAGCAGGACAGTAGACGCGTTGACAGCTGTAATTATGTATCTCCATGGTGATCACTTTTGGCCTGTCATGGAGGCCCATGAGTCCCCTCCCTTGCAAGCGTTTAATCAGATTGGGCTGTCACTTGTCAGGTAGATGCGGTGGGCTGGGAGTTGTGCTTAGGCAGAGAGGTGAATTGAAAATGAAGGGTGGGAGATGTCTGATCACTTCACGTGGTCCATCATGGTACCGAAGAAAGAAATTTTAATTACGCTGGAGGCTTCAGAGCAATGGTTTGAGGAGCTCATATGGAGTGTCTAGGCTGTTCTCTTTCTCTTTACTTCTATTGTCATAATAAAAATAGAACAGCTATTTTTATGTAGACACTCATGGTTTGGTGTCTTAATACATATTTTCTGCCACTGTGAAATTAATTTCTCTCCTGAGAATATCACGCGGCTAAGAACAAAATTAATACGAGTAAAAAAGCTCAGCGTTACAGGTCCATTGTGCCAGAGTGTTTGTTTTAGATTTTAGATTTTAGAATTGTCAACAAATTGGCTTAAAGAAGTTAGTGGGGACTTGTAGTGTGTCACAGCAAATTCAATTTATGAGTAGCGTATTGCTAAATGCATTTTCATTTCATTTCTTCTGTGTCTCAAGTTAGCTGTGATTGTCTACCTGTGCCCGTGTGTCAGCTGCTCAAGCTGGTGTGCATGGCTGTGTGAGGGCTTTTTTCTTAGCCATAGATAGGAATATACCGGCCATTTTTGTGTCATGTAGTCTGTAATTTTATTAGAACATGATAATTGTAAATATCATTTTTTTTTCCATTTTTGATAATGAAGCTTAAGACAGGTAACCACATAACCCCTATTATGATAGTGAACATTTGCGTTCAATGCTCTAACACAATATAACAAATGTGCCGCTATATCTGAGGAGCTCCAGCATTGCTCTTTGCCGGTATGGTCATCAGTCTGGGCTTCTAATGACTCTTACCAGAAAGAGAAAGACTGTGATATGGTATAGAACTGAGAAATATGAGAACCTGTATGTGTTGGTAAGTGGAATTTGATGCACTAATAGTTCATTGCAGGAGTGGGACACAGATTGTGTTTTCTTTTTTTTTTTTTCTTTTTCTTAAGCTTTTTTTGTCTTTCAGTTTATTGTTGTCCTGGTGTTATAACACATAATGGTAGTACAACAGCAGTAGGAGGGTTGGGGGCTGTAATGCCAGTGACCTGTAGGGTACGGTAGGATCTTGAACATAGCCTTGCTTTGGTATTTTAAATACTGAGTAAAAGAAAGAAAGTATGTTAAGCAGAAGTAAATGCTGGAGGTCTAAGAAGTATTGTTATTGATTTTAAGTTAAGCACATTATAGCGAGTATCTGTTGAATTAGGGTTTATTTTTCCTCCAATGTTCATTAAGTTCTGTCACGCCATGTAGTTTACAAAACACCTGCTTTTACCAGGTTCTGAAAATATAAGCACCACAGGGAGAGAATGGAAGATGGTAAATGTATTTCTCTTCTGCTGTCATTTTTTCGGTCATCTTTAGTTTATTTTATGAAAATTGAACCTTTACAAAGGACTCTAGATTTTTTTTCTTTTAAAGGCAATTATGCTGTAGTTTTAAAAAGAATTTCACTTCTCACTAATTTTTCATTTTTCAGGGTATTGTACTTAGGAAAAAGTGTAAATCTTATAGTGGTAGGTATGTATGTTGTATGTCAACAGAAACACGGAACAGGTGGAGCATGTAGTGAGTAGCCTCAGAAGCCTTGCATTAACTTCAAGGTCTGACTAACCTGCTTATTCTGGGTCTGAATTATGCACCTTTCATATTTTTTTTGTCAAAACATTATATACATGTATAAATACTGACAAGCGCAGGTATGTGTATGTAAAGCACCCCTGAACACTTGTATGTAATCACTTTATAGGTGCTACTTTGGAGACAAAAGTCACAGTATAATTCAAGTATGTATGGAACATGTATGTCATACCTTCATGTCTTATATATGTATTTATTGTGTACTACAAAAAGTATTTTGGGTGAGGGATTGTCTGGGATTGAGTAGGTAAATGAATTTTTTTCTGATTTGAATGTGAGAATGTATGCATTGACTTTATGTATATATACAGACATCCTGGGAGGAAGAATGGCTTAGCAGTTACTGCTGCATGTTTCTTCTGTAATCATGAGAGGTCTGAACTACCTTCTCATCAGTAGCTAATGCTAAACGTACCTGATGTGGGTAGCGGGGGGCCTAGTTAAGAATAGATAAAGCACATTCACATAAGATGTGATAAAAATGTGACAGAAGTACTATTACCTTTATATATGAGTAAATATGCTGTACAAATAAACATAATTATATAAAAAACAATATATAAATATATACATATAAATATATAAATCCAAGTATGTTAATAAGTATATACTTTTTGTAAAGTAAAACAAACGTAACATCATTAAAACTGGTCAGATGGTGTTTCTTACCAAAGAAAGTGAGTACACCTGCTAGGGTATCTTTTTATGTCATTTGGATAATAAAGTCATCATTATGCCCTCATGTGGATTCTGTAGACAAGAGGTTCTACATGTGGTCCCTTGATAATTGCCTAAATTAAAATATTAAAGGCCTAACAGCCGTTGCGTTGACCTTTTCCTGCCTTGCTGCAGACAGATGAGCTGCTGTTTATTACAAAGGTTCTTTCCCACAGGTGAAGATTTAGCTGAGATTCCAGGACCCTCTTTCCCACCCCCTTTACAATGCAAGTATATCAGAGCCCTGCTGCTTCAACAGCTTTGATAAGAGCCTTCCATCCTTATGATCCCCTGAATGTGTTTATCACTCTTGAGTTATTTTGATTAGTTTTTCAAAAATATTTAAGATTCCAGTGCTTAAGAGCAGCATTTTAATAAATATTTCTTCCTGAGATATTGCTCATTTGAGAAGTTTTGTATGGCTAACCTCATTGCTACAGTGATGAAATCAAACTGAGAGATGAAAACAAGAATCAGCAATATGCTAACTAACTTGTTGGCTGGTTAACAGCAATCAGCCTCTTCAAAAGAAATTTTTGAACTTGTGTTATTTTTTTCCATAAATATTGCAGAATCAGAGCTTTAATTGGGGCTGTGTCCTTACAAAGCAAAGCTGTGGAAAAAGCTGTGTAAACATTAAAGCCTCAGGGGAACAGCGGCAACAGAAAAAAAAAAGTTTTACAATTGAGAGGGTGAGGCAAAGAAGGAAAGTGTTACAGACATGAAAACCACAGGATCTGTATTCCTATGGAGCTGATAAGCAGAGCTCCAAAGTTCCTGCTGAATGCTCCCTACTTGTATTCCTACTGGAGCCCTTGGAATGGCTGTAGCAGAACACGGGGGTTGTGATTACATACAAATGCAGAAAGGATGTGATTGTAAGGGGCATCCTTCATGCCAGGTGTCAATCAGAAGAAAATTAAAATTGTGTTTTGTTACAGAGATTAAATTGGAATTGGGTATCTTCAGAGATGAAGTTTTAGAGTGTGTAACACAACCTGAATTGTTAGATCAAATTTAATGTGTTTACTTGTGCGTTCTAGGAGAACAAAAGAGAATTTTGACTATCAACTGAAGATTGCAGTCGTGTTTTCTTTTAAAGGAGAGAAGTGTTTTTCTTAAGGGAAGAAGCTCCCTTTCCCCCCTCTCAGCTTCTCTGAAAACAATTTTTCTAGTTCTTCAAGGAGAAAAAAATGTATGTGATAAGCTTCATGGGTGTTGTGTTTTGAGCCCGCCAGGTAGATTTGATCTCATGTTGAATTTTTTTTTCCAATGTATGATTTTTTTTGTTTTTGCTTCTTATTTTTTGAAGGTACGTGTTGACAGTGGCATACAACAAGGAAGTGATATTAGCATTTATTATGATCCCATGATCTCAAAAGTGAGTTGATGAGTATTTTTCAATATTTTAAAGGTATGAAACGCTAATTTTATACACAGATCTTTTAAAGGAGGGAGAGTATATTGAAAGACTGGTAGATCAGTTTTTTAAAGGTGCCAGGCATGACATGTCTCAAGGGAATATGAAAGAAGTGAAGGAAGATGTGGAGTAGAGGAAATTTAGTGTCACTTCTAAAGCAGAATATTTTTATATTTTGAAACTGTAGTTATTTGTCTTGCGGTTTCTGATTATTAAAAGGATTCTGATTTAAACAGAAGCCGTTACTTTCAGGCTGAGGTGCTATCAATCTATCTTTTTTTAATGTAACCTAGCTAGAACTAAAACATCAATAATTCTGGCATCCAGAAAGAAGCAGTGAAAGAAATGGTTGGTAGTAGCTCTTAGTATTAGTTCTTATTAATCAGTAGCATATTAGTAAAATGCAAATATGACAGTACAGTGAGAGTTCAGTTGTCAAAAAAATTCACACTTAAATCTTAGAAGTCAGTTGGGCATTAGAAGTTGGAGAGTCAACTAGATATTGAACCTCTGCTATCATTTTCTGTGTGCTTAAAGAAGAAAGAGCTTGTTTAGATGCTTTAAGCTTTATGTAGTGAAAGTGATTGGCCTTTTTTCATTGAATGGGTTAAGAGATCTTAGTTCTTGCTTGATGTTTTACGGAGCCTCTGAAGCACAGATACAGTAATGTGTAATGTTTTTGTGACTGCAGAAGTTCTACAAACTATTTTCATTTTAAATGCTAGTCAGAGTCTAGAGACAAACATTATCTCATTTCTAGGTAACTTAAATGCTTTTTTTTTTTAGCTGATTACATATGGCTCTAATAGAGCTGAAGCACTGAAAAGAATGGAAGAGGCTTTGGACAATTACGTAATCCGAGGTAACTATAGAAATTTGGGTTCCTAGTGTGATAGGCTGCCATCTATTTCAAGAAAACAGCTTGAAAACGTAGTAATTAGCAAAATGAGTAAAGTTCCATCTTCTTAAGTGCAAATTAAAACAGGAAAAGCTTGTGTTAATTAAGCTGTGAAGATACATCAAATCTAAAGAGACTTCTTTTTTTTTTCCTCCATTGTTTTTGCTTGATGATTTTAGATAAATATTTAAATCTCTTCCTTAAACTCATACAAGTGTTCGTAACTGGTCGCATCTAATTCATTTATTATGTTGTGGAGGAAAAAAAGGCCACTACAGTGTAAGAAATTTAAAGTAGTTGCTATTTTATAGAAGTTTAATACATTGATTATGGTCAAATAATATCACAATGCAGTATTTGATTGTGTATATATATTTCTTATTTTCAAGGTAATTGTTTAAGTTTGGGCAAATACAGATGTAGGCTGATGATCAGAATGTGTTTCATCTCCTGCTGACTGACTGTCTAGGGGAAGTAGCTATTCTAGCCTTCCCAGGCAGCAGGGGTGAATCAACCATGACCACTTTAACTTCTTTTAAGTTTTAGAGAGGGAAGCCATGGTTTGTGTAGGAGAAATCTTCAGATCTTCCTAGGTGTCTTGTGAAAAAATAGGAAGGAAAACTCATAGGAGAGGGAAAAAATTGATTTTTTTAATCCTTTCTTTTCCTGAGGATGATTAGAAAAGGGAACTATAATGTGGAAAAAACATTTTTTATTTTTTTTTCCCCCTTCAGTGTATGGGAGTTTGGGAGAGTAATTTTTTTTCATTACTAGTCAATGTACTTGAAGAACCAGGGTAGGTGGGAAGGAAACTGTTGGAGGATTTGTTGCTTTTGTTCCTTGTTTTGGTTGCTGGACAGGTTTTTACATGGTTTGAGATGGAAAAAAAGACTTGGAACACTTATTTAATTCCTCCTCTGAATGGCTGGTAGGAGGAGCAGGAGGGACCTTGTATAGCAGACAATCGTATGAGCATTTCTGTAAAACTTGGTTTGGCTTTAATGCTGTCTGCTCAATACTATAGATGCCATGTCAGACTAGAAAGATTTATCTGTCTGGGGAAAGCATCCCTCTACCAGAGTGTAGTTAGATAGGTGGTAGGATTAGCCACTGTAAAGGAACTGCATAACTCTAAAGTGGATTTATACTAGTGCAGCTTGAGCCATTAGATTACTGCAGTACAATGTGCTGGTGTAAACCCCTGCTGTATTATCAGCTGAGTGAATTTATATGAGAGAGGAATTTATACCACTATAGCGAGTGTGATGAGGTGGGGTTTGGTTTTTTTTTGTTTATTTTTAATAGAGACAGACTCTGGATTCAAACTCTGTTTGAATTAATAGGAGATGATGCTAGAAGGATTGCAGTTAATGAGAATATTGGAACTGTGTGTGGAGCATGGTCTTTTATTATCTGTTATAATATGGGTTAGAACCTTATTGTTTGTTCTTAGGTGTTTTACGTAGATGTGTATGTATCTAATAACAGTTTCACAGATATGTAAATACTTACCAAGCACGACATCTTCCATATGAAAATTGCTAATTTGCATTCTTGATTTTTTGCAGTCTTTTTTCTTACTATGCATGTATGAATTTAAGGGTTGATACCTGATATCTCTGTAGTATTTCTGCCTTTGGAAAAGCTCTTCATCTATTAAAAACATTGAAAGAGGTAATAAATGAATAACTGGGGGAATGCATTTTTAAAAAGTATTACAAAGGAGAAATTTTAATTTACTTCAAGTTTCAAAAGTAGGTGAATTTCCAGAAGACTTTTTTAGTTGTGGTGAGCAGTGGTTTCCATTTGAAAACCAACAGGATTTTTCTGTAGTTTTACAGAGCTGGTAGTTTCTTCTCAGGGTTTATTTAAAACATAACATTCATGGATATTAAAGTATTTCTTCTCTTGCATAGTGTGAATGATGTTTGATAGGGCAGTTTATAGAAACTCTCCTATCTGTAATGTTCTGAATTGCATTGACATGTACAGAACTTTTTGTTCAGAGGAGTTATATCTAATAAGCTCAAGTAAGCCCAACAGATGTTGCAGAAATAGTAATACTGGTATTTAAATGGACAAAAATAATTAAACATCAGAAAAGTAAAAGCAATTTCATGCAGGTTTTTTTTCTAAAATGATTGTGTGTATTTTTGCTTTAAAATATTAGGTGCTATGTAAAACAATATTAAAACACCTTGGTTTTACGTGAAAATGCCTTACTTGAAGTCTTATCCATAACTGAATCGTTATTAGTAGTAAAAGATAGATTTTTTTTTTTTTAACCTAGTTTTGAAGTTACTTGGCTTTGTATTTGAATAGTGAGCCTGTATATAGCTATTTGAAGATCATTGTAGTTTTCCTGAATACCGTGCTTCATATTCCTATTTCTGAACAACCCCCCCAGATTTGCTTGGAAACAGTTTTTATGTTTGCTTTGTGTTTTGAGACTGTATTTTTTCCCCGTAATAAACGAGCCTCCTGAGTTAAAAAGCAATTTTAGCTAAGCATTACCAGCTAAAGTCATTGTGATTTGTACTGATAATATACACTGTGAGACTTCCGATTTAAATTCCCAAGAACTGCAACATTTCTGTAAACAAAAATGCTCATTCACTCACATAGGGTAGAAATGGGATGGGATGACTGGGTAGCAGGTCAAGGACTATCTAATGGGTAGCTTAGGGACTGCTAATGGAAGATGGAGTCTTTCCCATCACTTCAGTGTCACTAGTTCAAAGCAGGCAAAAGTTGGTAAGGACTTTTAGTCACTAATATTTTCATGGTTGCTTGCTGACCTGCATGAAATCAGTGGTCTCTATCCAGTTCATAGAAGACAAATGTCCTCTTGGAACAAATGACACCATGTAGTGTCATTCATGGCAGTCCCAGCAGAGAATCCGTAGACTGAAGTAGCACAGTGACCCTCTAGGAGGTGACTTATCCAGGCTGGGGTGAGGCATGCTGACAGCGTGAAGTGCAAGGACTTTACTCTGCTGTTCCTTGTCTACTGGCTGTATGAGCAGACATTCATTTTCTACTGCTATGGCTTTAAGATATCAAAGAGTTACCCACTCCCTTTTAGCTGTGTTCCACTTACAAAGAACAAGTCCTCAGACTGCGGTCTTTATTGACTTGTTTTCTAGGACCAGATAGTACCTGGCCTTGAATCCATGGTTCGTCTGTCCCTCACAGTTAAATGTGTGACAATATCAGGAAGGAAACGAAATTAATTATTTTTTCAAAAAACGTAATCTAATACTTGCAAAGAAAGCAAAATTATGCAAAATTTGAGTAAATAGTATTTTAGGCAAACAAGACTGCATCGTAGACTGCCTTATAATAGCAGTCTGTTGATTTTAAATGCTGAATAAATTGAATTGTGATATTTGCAAAAATGCTGTGCTCTGAAAATGCCTATTGCCGTAACGTTTTATTATAGTTTGGGCTGGTGACAACACACTGAAATAAGAAATTCTACAGTCTATTTGTTGGTAGATGCTAACAATGCGACTAACTCAAAATATATTCAGTGTGTTCATGGGAATGTAATCTGCATCTTATTTCCTGTGCAATATCTACAGTGTTATTGATGGGAGCAGGTGTAAGTTTGGGATAGCGCTTCTTTGAGTGGTGGATTGGATTAAATGATCTCCTAAGGTCCTTTACAATCTGAATTATTCTGATAGGAACCGACTCCTCCATTCATAACTGATCTGAATTAGAAATCTCAGTTGAGGCTTCTGAATGAGGAAGGGTCTAGTTAACTTTTATCGATGGATCTTCCCGTATAGTTCAGGGATGATTAATGTTCAAGGTCTAACCCAGATTTGTCTCAAGCAGATACACTTTTCGTTTTATCCAGTGGTTACTGGGGAATTCGTGAATACTGAAAAATTCAAGACATAGGTCAAGCACAGAGCCACTGTTGCTCGTCAAGATGAGGCGTCAGTTATTTCCTGTGAGTTTGCACTGTTGTTTGCAGTTCATTTTTTTCTTGTTTTGTGCCAATTTCTTTCGTAAACTTAAGGTTTTCTTTCTTTTTCTTAATCTGAACAACAGAAATGGGGTATTGGAAGCATGTCTTTCAATGTGTCTACTGTATTTGTGTGTAAGCCAGTTTTCATGCAAAAAGCATATAGTGTTTGGTTGTTTTTTTTTTAAAATGCAAACAGGCCTCGTTTTCCTGGTTGTGCTTTAAAAAAGTGCTGCAACAGGTCATACAACAGGACTGTGGATTCTCCCTTTTGCATAGCAGAGGGAACAGGGGCTGGGAGTTCTGCAAGAGTCTCTGTGTTCTTTGACCCTTTGCAACAGGGACCAGCAGGTTCTGAAGCATGTCAGTGTGGAAACTGAAATTGGAGAAGGGAAAGCAACGGATTTAGTTCAAAACCACTGGAAGGGATCATTGCAGGATGCTTGGTAGCATCAACTTGGAGCACATATGCTGGCAAGAGGGAAGATTCTCCTCTTCTAATTTTTCTCCTTACGCCAGTTGCACCAGAGGGATTGGGCATGGCAGCTTGCCAGTGGAATGTTATGGCGTGTAGTTTAGGAAGGGTTATAGACTACTGCAGTATGGAGGAGAAAGTGGGAAGGGCAATTGAAGTAGAGGCTGATGAGGTAAAAGAGGAAGGCAATGTTGTTGGTGTAGGAGAAGGGAAATAAAATAAGGTACTTTTTGTTGAAGGAGTTTTTTAATTAAGAAAAAAGGAGTTATGATAGTGAAAAACCACAGGAAATACAGTGTGCCAGGTTGAGGAGGCACTGAAAGACAAGTGCTGTTAATTCTGGTTATGCCCCTTAGATATAATGTTGTCCTGGTGTTCTGTTCCCCTTCTTTAGAGTGAAGGGGTGGCTGAAGAGAGGGTGATGGCAGGATGGCCATCCATTTTCTTTCGCTTGTTCTTGGCAAAGCCTGCTTAACTTCTGCTTCCAATTATTCTGCTGATTCAAGCATTCATACGTGTTTGCTACACCATAAATAATGGACTGCTTAATCATTTTAAGAGGTTCGGAAGTACATGCAGTACAAAATCTAGTTTCAGTTTGAACTGATTTGTACAGTAGAATATTACCATATATTATCTGCTTTTTTCCACCCTTCTTTCCGCCCTTTATTCTGGCCTGTGAGTTCTGTGAGCTACAGACTTTAATATCTAAAAGAATTAATGTTTTAACTGAAATACATGTTCGGCTCTGAGGGTCAGTGATCCTGTGTGAGAACTTCATGTGAATGTTTGTATATTAAAATTACAAAGCTGAACAAGCCTTTCTTCTCACTTTTGGGGTGGGACTTTGTATGCAGATAGCCTGCTCTGAAGTGAGTTGAAGCAAAACACAAGCTTTGAAAGACAATTGAACAGTTGAATGTTGAGGGCTTTAGGGAATATTATGACAACTTTTGGAATTGCAGACGTGGAGGCTAGCTGGGTAGTAACCGTGGACTTTGAAAAGTTCATGTGTTGAAAATGTTTTTTTCATAGTCTGTGCACATCTATGATAATATTCTTGATTTAAGTGGTGAGTAACACAGTGTTTCATAATGCTTAGCGCAGAGCTTGGTTAATTTTTTTTTCCATTATTTTTTTGGTTAGAGAAATCAAATGGGATGCCTCCTAAACTTCATAGCATTTAATCTTCTTCAGCATTTAAATTGATTAGTGGTAATTTAACTTGCTATTTTATAAAAAAAGAGAAACCTCTTGTACTGTACTCCACACGTTGTTTTTGTGATCAGTAAGTTAAAGTTCTTGCAATTCCACTTAGCACAATTTGAAATTATCAGCAAGTTAAGTATATTCAAGTGCTTATCTACAGAGAGGCACGGAGGACTCCAATTAAGTTTACAGGGATAAATGCAGATTTGTGTTTGCAGACGTCAAGATGACAGAAGCTTAATACTGTAAAAAGGCTAATCAACACTGAATATGTTTAGTGTCAGTAAATATTTATAGTGAAAACATTGCCTATGGTTATGTGCCTTGGCATTCCAAGTCCTGATTTTTGGTGAGTAAAAATGTGATGATATCCTGTTCATAAACCTGCTATAAAATTTTTATTTTCTATAAAATTAACTTTATTGTCTTTTTTTTCTGTATGTTGTCATGGGGAAGACAGGTTAGGAGTTAGACTAGTTTGTAAATTAATGAAAAATTTAGTATATTTAGCAAGGTTTTAAGGTAGATGCAATCCAGAGAGTGAGGAAGGGAAGGAGACAAAGTTAAGGAACGGGTAGTATGGGGAGTAATTTCTTCTGATCGTAATTTTATTTTATTTTTCTTAATGAGGCCTTCTTCAAATAGTGGTTACTAGTCAGCTCTGGTGACCAATGTGATTATTTAGTGTGCTCGTGTATTCATTAGGCAATAACTGCAATTTAACTGGAAAATTAATTGAACCTTAGGAATGCACGTTTGTTATATATAAAACATACAAGCATATATATATATATTTTTAATTTCATGAGATCTCTGGAAGTGAAATGCTAATCAGTTCTCTTTTAGAAATGTATTCTGGAAAATAGTGTGTAAAAATTGAAATCCAGGAAGTACATCTTAAATTGAGTTTCTACTGATGTAATATTGTATGAAGAGTACAGACAAATGCAATAAAAAAAAAGAAGTACAAGGAACATTGGTTATTATTTTTTGTTATATTTTGACTTAGATAAAAGAAGAATATAACTGTAACTGCAGTTCTGCATCAGTCTTAACAGTGTAAAAAATAAATGATGCTGAAGTGAAATTTTGTTTTCTGGAGGGGAGACTATAGTTTAGAATTTTGTTTGTTGTTTGGAAATGTCATGGCTTGTCAGGTTAATAAATTTGATTTTGTTCCTGGTAGACTGCAGACCTGGTCAAGAAAAAGAAAAATTCCCTGAAAACCTCTGCAACATAAATACAATATATTTCAGTTTAGTGTCTAACTTTGCATGAAATAAGCACTGCCTGTTAGCCTCTGTTTGATCCTGTGAGAGTGTGGGGCTAATGTCTGGCTGGTGTTTTGGAAGCAGCAGGTAGTCAGGAGCAAGCTGCTCTAGGGGTCCATATTTCTGTAGCCTAGCAGTTACTCAAACACAGATGGAGACCTTATGAACTTTGACAGAGGTCACGCTAAATTGCAAATCTAAAACTTCTAGACTTCTGAAGGATTACACTGGTGCTTTTTTAAAGCCATGTGATAGGGAACATCACTAAAGGTATCAACACAGTTTTGAGAAGTAGATCAACCATGCAGTTATTACATGATCATTGATAATGATCATGGGGACTGATAAGGATAGCCTTTCGTGATACTCTGAAGGGAAACTGTTGCATATTAAATTTTAATTTGCATGTGTAAAGTATATATGTTGTATTGCTTCCCAAACACCTAGGCTTCTTTGCTCTATTGAACTTGTTAAAGGAATTTTGAAGCTTAAAGCATTGCAGAATCCTCTGATGTTTCTGGTGCATGTGAGCTGGAAATAATTCAGATGCTCGTAGCATTTTTTTTATTTCAGGTCTTTTGGGGCAGTTGGTTGAGACACCAAGCTCTGTCATCTGTCATCAGCCATCATCTCACCAGGGATCTTATAGCAGTTCAGGAAAGAAAAACATGAGATGATCTGGTTACACATTGTAGCGTGTTTAAATCTTGGATTCAAAGTTGAGGAGCATTGAAGAGCTTCTCTTTTTTCTTCTAATTATAGTCCTGAAGCTGTACTTAATAGATAAAAATATCTCTGATGTTTCAACTTACTATTAAAATGGGGGGATGTTGTAGCAGCTAAAGAAAGACTGTTTCCAAGTTATAGTAATTTAGTATAAGATTTAAATAATTTTTTTTGTTTAGTGGAGATGCTATGTGAATTTCATTCAGTGTTTATGAAATCAAGGTCCACGAATGACAATCTAGGTTACAGGCAGGAAGGAGGCTGATACTCTTTTCATCAAACAGTTAAATTTTTGTCTTGTCATCATTAAACTGGTTGTGTAATGTGCTACTTAATGGCTCATGAACTAGTCTTTATGCTATGACTTCATGATTCAGTGAGACTGTCTGACTGTGTGTTGAAAGCGCTTTCACTGGTGGCCACACAGAGAGCTTGAAAATTCACACCAGCAGCAGACTGTAGGGGAAAAAAGCTTTGAAACTGTTTGAACTGGTCTGCATATAAAATAAAAAGAATGTTATTCATGCTTCTAAACTGGAAAAACACAAAGGGAAAAGAAGTGGGAATGCAAAAGAATCTCCTTCTGTAGCTACAGCAATTGGCAGTCGCTGTACTACTACTAGTGTTTTTGCTTTGGTGAGGTCTCGGTAGGGGAAAAGATCCAAATAGCTTAATTTACAATTGAGAGACCCCAGTTTACAATGAATTCTTATTCATGTTATTTTAAACTGCAACTATTAGAAAAAAAAATGTGCAAGTAACTTTCAGAGTCATGTTATCACTGTATTAATCATAATAACTTATAAGTAAACATATCTAAAGGTGGAAGTTCAGAATCCGGTGCTTTACAAGACATATGGGTGTGCAGACAATTTTTTACATGGAAAACTAGTTTGTGATGTGCTCTGCATTTTATATTTCATGGTTTGTATCTAACACTGAAGTTCTTGTGACCTGGAAAATGCAATGTGATTTAAAGTTGCCTGTCCCTCTGACACCGAGAGGAAAGAACTTGAATTGCTTTGTATTTCCTGAAGGGTGAGAATGTGCACACCGCACAGCTGAGGCTGGATAACCTCTTTCCTATAGCAGCTTCCTCATTTATCCATACCTGGAATGGATGCAACAGCTGCAGCCAACGCTTACAGTTTATGCTCCAGAATTGCACATCTAGTTCAGCTTCTCTTGGGAAATGTTAATGTTTATGAGGCGGTATTATCCTGTGTAGTCATATTAGGATTGAGCTGTGGTGGCTCTCCAAATTTTCTGCTACAGTCTCTTTCCAAAATTCACAGGAGAGTTGAGGTCTTACCTGCATAATCTTAAACGTTCCGTTCCAGAGATGACCTGTGTGCTACTCTGGAAAGAGAGGGTGTCTTCTCTTTGAAAGTTGTTTGGACTGCAGTAAGCAGAAGACAATTTAAATTATCTGAGGATTTTTGCTCAGGGCTTTTTTTTTTGCACTTCTTTTCCTCTCCCGCCTCCCATAGAGACTTCATTGTATTTAATATTTCAGTGAAATGACTTTCAATGATCATCATATTCAGTGCTAAAATGCAAGTACTTCTGGCAAAGTGCAGTTTAACATTCAGTTACACAGCCCTGTTAAATTCAAAGAAAAATAAAACTTGAAGGATTTCAGAAAGTCACCTAGTCTCACTGCCTGAACTAAGGTATAGCAACTGTATCTGCGTCCTGACAGGTGTTTCTTTAACCCATTTTGAAAGATTTTCACTGACTCCAGAATCTTTCCCTAGGTAGTCTTTTTCCGGTGTTAACTATCTTGAGTACGTGTCTTCTGCTGACATCTACTACTGGTTGTGTTTTTTCCAGCCTATACTGGAAATGGGATGTGGTTTATTCCTTTCCTCTCTGAGTAAACAAATTAGTTTTTTACTCATCTGTGAGGAAGGGGCAGAGGATTTACTGTTTTGTGTGCAACTACCAGACTAACACTGGCAGCATGCTTTGAGCTGTGTAATTTTAGATTGTGTTTGTTAGAAGTTGTCTGTCTTTGTTGGCACAAAAAGCAGGAGAAAAGAAACAAATTAAAAATACGAAAAAAAAGAAAGAGAGGAGGTGGGCTGAGAAGTGGAATGAAAGGAGATAAAGAAATTCAGAAAAAAAGAAAAATATAATAGTCAAAGAAATTAAAGGACAAAGGTGGCTTTAAGGGCTCTATGATAAGTAATTTTTTAATTAAAGAAATGATGGGTTTTTTCAGGCTATATGCCTAGCAGGATCAGGGAATGGTGCTGAAGGGGAAGCAGGGCATTCAGTTGAAAAATTGGCCAGGCAAGGTTGGATAAAGGTGTATATGGAGCAAACAATAGGCTTCTTGTTTTGTAAGTTCCACAGGACTCTCTTAGGACTTAGATGTGATAAAACTTTTAATTGTCTTTCATTACTGTGATTGGGGTGTAATATGACGCGTGTCTTTCAGGGGAGAGTATGTATGTAAGGTGGCAGGGTGACGAGGTAGGCCAGGGTTCACTGGAATTGAGCTGGTACTTGTGGTCGTGACTAATCTGTCATTTCAAGGAGATGTCTCTGGTCTTGCCTACATCCTCTAGGACTGAACCAAAAGTCTCTTGGTTGTACTTCCTGGCATTGACTTAACTATGTGTTCGAATTAAATTTGGTGAGGTGAAAATTTGGAAGATTTACTTTTTAATTAAATGGAGTGTTTAAGGAAGGTATCTTGAGGCAGAAGTGGAACAAAACTGGTAAATCTATGTTAATTACATCAGTACTATGGTCTCTAAGTTGTGAACAAGTATTTATTCTGCAAAGATAAGAGCTCATATTTTTACAGGTTGTTTCCTGCTGTAATTTATGATTAATGTGTTTACCTGATTTTGTATTGATGTTTTATTTTCAGGTGTGGCTCACAATATTTCTTTATTGCGAGAAGTGATCATCCATCCACGCTTTGTAAAAGGAGACATCAGCACTAAATTCCTTCCCGAAGTCTATCCTGATGGTTTTAAAGGTTTGTTCCATTTGGAAATTTTTCTCTTTTTTTTTTCTTTTTTTTTTTTTTGGGAAAAAAAAAGGTTATTATTCCTTTATAATTTTAGACTGACGTGTTCTCCAATCAGTCTTTGCTTTTTTTTTTCTCAAATGTACCTGTGCATGCATGCAGTTGACATTTTTGAACAATGCATAATATAGTTGAAACAGTTACTTTCTTTACTTTCAGTAAGCAAAATACATATTTCTAGTGACAAATAGTAAATGAAGTACATCTAAAGTCAAGAAAAACAATTTGTAGGTGGTATGAAATATGTAAAATAAACATCAGTTCAACTCTACTATGCTATTGTGCTTCATTACAGACAATGTTCCTACTGTTAACTGAAGATAAGATTTCTCTTTATTGAACACTATTTCAGTTCTCAACTGAGTTTGTGTAGCATCTTTAGAATTGCCTTTTGGCAATTTCACTATAGCATTGTTTTGGAGGATTTGGCATTTTATCAGAGTATTTCAGTAGCCTGGTCTTTAATACTCATTACACGCAGTAATGGGCATCACCTTGAAATTATTAATTCATACACTAGGTTAACATAAACACAAATGCACATATTTCTTTGCAACATCCCAAACAACTCAGTTTCAAAAATGTGGAACAACAGTTGGTAGAGAAATGTAAGTAAACAAATAGATTAGTTTCCTTTCATGAGGAACAAATTTTAAAAGATTATTTTCTCTCTCAGCTAATCTGATGTAGATGCTTTCTTGACCCATGTGGTCAGAGACTCAGCCCTTCCATACAGGTCTCACACCTCAGCTGGTATTCATCAGGTGGAACCTCTTCCTTATTTAAAAAAAAAGAAAAAAAGCGTGTTTGTAGCTTATCATTCACGGGTCCTGTGTGAATTCCATCGAGATCCCTTTCTTTCCCATTCGTCATTAATCCAGTGTGGCAGAATCCCTGTCCCCGTTTGGAGACAACACTGCCAGATTGGCAGTCACTGGACATGACTGGCACCTTACCAAATTCTGGTCTCATTAAGGAGCAGAACAGATTTTTCTTTCCTCAGGACTTAGTGTGAGAATTTGGTGCAAAGAATATTAATCCACAGAGCTACTTTATATCATGGGGCAATTGGCAACAATATGTGATACAGTCCTATCTGTGGGATTAATGCATCCAGCTTGTTATTGGCTCCTGACTGCATCCAAAGCAATAAGAGTTAGCCACCTTGGGTGGCCATAAGCTTGTGATGGTTGAAGTTCAAATGTTCGTCATCTTTGCTAAGGTATGCTTAACTAATCTCAGGTAACTCATCTGGCTTTCATCCAGCATAGGTTTGAGGGTACTCTCATCTGCTCTGAAGGCTCAGTGCTGCTGATTAGCTGGTTGGTCTCCCTTCCCTGACACTTTCATATGAAATTCCATGTCCTGTCTCTTTGACAGTTCTGGGACTTTTCAGTCTTCTACCTGAGTGGATTTGGTTCCCTAAACCACCAGAAAACTGTTCGTTGTTTTTTTATTTTTTTAATTGCTGCAGCTTTTGTTCAGGTAGTTTATTGAGAGTGCTTGGGTTGACTTATCTCATGAAGAAATCTGGTAAACTTCAGCAGATGTGCGAAGTGAGTGGCAGGCTAGGAATGGGGAGAAGGAATGGAGAACAAGGGCGAGAACGCAAGATGTTTAGATATGTTTATAACGTCTTGTGAAAAAGCAGCCTCACCCAACACGTAACTGGGAACAACAACAACATAAACCCGTTCTACCTTTATTTGTGATATTGTGTCTGTTGGAGCCCTTGATCACTTGTAAGAAGCTGGGACAGCTTTTGCTTTTTGAGGAGGAGACCCTTTGCTCTGTATTTTTTACTATGGAAAGGCACTCTTCTTTTATTTTAGTATTTTGTATTGCAGTGTTAACCTGTATATAATGAGTTAATTACTTGTTGTTCCGCAAATTGTATGATGGTAAGAAATTTGTTTTGGGGTCATCTGACTTGAACTGTATGCGCACTTATTTGTGACGTGCACACTGATGCAAATAGCTGATGAGTGTTTGAGGTAAACTGTAATATTGTATAATATTGTATTTACATAGCCTTAAAGATAAGCTTTTGCTCTAGACACCAGAAGACACAAGAAGAGATATTGTGAGAGTTCATAATAGAAGCTAATGACTGGGACAGGTGAAAAGATTAGACTTTTTTCCTGCTGTAAGAAAAGTCTCACTCTTCTTCCATATATCAAATACAAGCATATATTGGCCTTCCTAATGATAAAAAATGCAGATATCATTATTACAAAACATTTGTATTTCAAATCAAGAGTACTTTTTCACAAATAGATTCAGAGCTCACTAAAGTAGTTGAGAGCCCTTTTAATGATTTAGTTTGTGCTGGATCAGACCCTTCAGGCTTAAAAACATCCTGTTTTTTAACAGTCTTTAAAAAAGAGTTACCTATTGAAAAATATTTCTGCAAATGCAGAATGAGAATAGTTGAAGGCAAGCAAGGGTGGTGGGCAGATGATGGGTAGCAGCTCAGCAAGAGAAAGGCAAATTAACTTATGAAATCTAAGTCCCCTGCTCACTTCAACTAACCTTTTTATATAAATACCTACGGTAAACTTTGCTAAGAGGATTTAAAAATGAAGTAGCTTCATATATCTTAATATTGTTTATAAAAGATATGCAGCTGTAAAAAAAGATCTAGGATAATCTGAAAAATTAGAGCAATGTGTAGCCAAAGTGGATTTGGAAATACCTAGAAATATGTGCTGTTGTAAACAGTAGAAAGACATGCCAGAAGTTTTTTTAAAATTTGGAATAGGTAAGAAATAAACAAATTGAGTGACGATGCATGCTGTATTAATGTTTGAGCACAATCCAGCATGTTTCTTTTGTAAACTACAGAATTGCTGCTGTTGGTCTGTGTTGCTGGTACGTAATGAATGTCAGCTGTGTTCTTTCTGGTGACTGCATGAAGTACTGGCCCATTTCTTACGTGCATTTTTCTACAAATATAAATATTAGCTCTAGTCTTATTTAAGAGTAAAATAAAGAAACGCTTTGTTTTCCAATCTCATTTTCAAGGGTTTCATTATAAGTCCTTTATTAGAAGGCTTTGGCTCTAAGTTAAGAAAAAATTAATTATTTTAAATATCTTGGCAGCTTTTCCATTAACCTGTGATGCCCACTTCAAATTGCTTCTAAAACAGGAATGTTTAGTAATTTTTGTGGTTAGGGTTTAACTCTTTTTCTTCCCTTCTTTAAATAAACATTAATTAACAAAACCAGTCTGTTTATTGCAAGTTATTTTAAAAATATTTCTGTGCTAAAATTAAGCTTGCTCAGGGTATGATTAGTGTGGGAAAACAGCTGCTGTCATACCCTTTTGTCATCTGCATGATGGAAGGATGACTAGAATGCTGGCTGGGAGTGGGGCAGCTGGAGTGGTTTATTGCGCTGAGCACACATGCATGTTTTGGGAGGAGTGCAGATCTGAGGGTTGGTGCAGCAACACTGATTAGGTCAGATGACATGAATACATATGTCTTAGAGTGGCCTTCAAGCATGTTGCTCACAGAATAAAAATATTTCCCAAACTTGCAGGAGTAGCCCATACTATTAGAGTATTGACAGATGAGCTGTCATACAGCTTCCAAGCAGCCTGGGATGCCTCTGTACTACTTAACCTGCCTGGTGAGAAAGAAATATGCTATCTATTATCTCTATTCTAAGGGCACAGAAATATCTCTATTTTCACAAAGACTTAAGAGGAGTCCTTGGTAAAGAACAAATTAAACTCGAGGATCCTTAGGTTAGTACCCTATCCATTGGATCATTCTTTGTGGTTCAGTCTGTTTCACAATTAATCCATCTTTTCCTGGATATCTGAATGTTGAGATTATTTTTTTTAATGGTCTTCTCTTCCTGCTTATTAGATGAGGTCTCAAATGCTTGGTCAATCCCTTTGGGTGATACATCCCCTGCAAATGAGAAATGAGGCATTTGCCAAGAGATTATCACAAAAGCCATACCAAAGCTCAGGGAGGAAAGAAAAAGAATCCTCTACTTGTAGCATGCTTACCTCATTTGAGTGGAAAGGAATAGCAGAAGTTCTGATGGACAATCCTATATTAAATACTTTCTAGTACAGAAGGGAAGAAAGAGGAAACACCTCTCTCCTGTGATTGTGTATTGGCTCCAGATAGTGTGTATGAGATGAAGGCTTTTAGATACATTGTGTTTGTTATAATTGTATGGGTTGAAAGCATTGATTACTCCACTTCATTCATCATTTATTAAACCACCTCTGGAATACTGTGTCCAGTTTTAAACCCCTCATGCATATAAGAACATGAGCCAGCAGTGTGCCCGGGTAGCCAAGAGGGCCAACAGCATCCTGGCCTGCATCAGCAATAGTGTGGCCAGCAGGACTAGGGAAGTGATTGTGCCCCTGCACTCGGCACTGGTGAGGCTGCATCTTGAATCCTGTGTTCAGTTTTGGGCCCCTCACCACAAGAAGGACATTGAGGTGCTGGAGCAGGTCCAGAGAAGGGCAACGAAGCTGGTGAAGGGTTTGGAGCACAGGTCTGACGAGGAGCGGCTGAGGGAGCTGGGGTTGTTTAGTCTAGAGAAGAGGAGGCTGAGAGGAGACCTGATCACTCTCTACAACTACCTGAAAGGAGGGTGTAGTGAGGTGGGTGCTGGCCTCTTCTCTAAAGGAACAAGTGATAGGACAAGAGGAAATGGCCTCAAGTTGCACGAGGGGAGGTTTAGGTTGGATATTAGAAAAAATTTCTTCACAGAAAGAGTGATCAGGCATTGGAACAGGCTGCCCAGGGAAGTGGTGGAGTCACCATCCCTGGAGGTGTTCAAGAAACGTGTAGATGTGGTGCTTAGAGACATGGTTTAGTGAGTTAGGTGGTGTTGGGTTAACTGTTGGACTTGATGATGCTTGAGGTCTTTTCCAACCTTAGTGATTCTATTTTATTCTATTTCTGAAGAAAAATGTCAAACTTCAGTAAGTCTAGCAAAGAGCCACTGGGGTTGTGGTGGGGTTGGAACAGAGAACCTATGAGGAAGAGACTGTGAGAACAGACTTTTTTATCCTAGAAACAAGAAAGCTTAGGGTTGACCGAATAGCAGCCTTTTCACACCTCTGAGAGGATTCCCAAGAAGGCAGAGCCGGACTCTTCAGTGAGATACACACAAACTGGAGATTTTCAAGACCTGACTGTACAAACTTCTGAGTGACCTGGTCTGAATTTGATGTTGAGATTGCTCAGTGTGGAGGGCCACACTGAAAAAACTAAAAATCTCCCAAGGTCACTTCAACCTCAGTGATTCCATGATCCTGTTGTGAACAAAAGCACTTTTTAGGTGAATTCGGACTGTGGATGTGACTTTTAAGTTTAAGTCTGGAGACTTTTGTTATTAGTCGGAGGGGGGATGCGGCTTCCCCTGACTGTGATACTGTTAGAAGGGAGAGAATGGTTGCTGTTAATTCCCCACTGTAATCTAATCTTTGTCTTCATTTTATGAAGCTACTGGATTATAAAAATTGACTTAACAGATAGCTAACTTGACATTTTTCTTTCTGACAAGTGGAGCTAAGAAACATTTCTTGGTTAGCCACTAATCCCTTCATAATTCCAAGTAGTAGGGTTTCCTTTCTGTATGCTGTAGCATCCATCTTATAAGTGGTCATGAGCTCTCTGAGAGATATGTTCTCTATTCTGAATGGTTTGAGATTGTATATGCAGAAACTATTGTCTGTCTCTTTACCATGACCATCTGGGTGGCAAAGCTCTGTTGGACTTTGGAAGAAATTAAAACATGCAACTTTCTTTTCTGCCTCAGCCTGCTTGGTATACGTGTGCCATCTGTAATGGTCAAATTCAAAATCCATTGGGGAAAAACTCGAGCCAAAACATAACCTAGGAATGGTAGAAACTTTGCCTGCATTGATATAGATCTGAATTATGCATTGTACTTTATATCCTACACATTTTACTTTTAATTTTTATTCTTCCCAGTCAGAAAACAGTAACTTTTCAATTATTAACAGACCCAGGCACATAACCAGAGCTTGTTTGTTTTTTTGTGTTTGGGTTGTGTGTTGTTTTTTTTTTCCTGTAATTGATAGTAGGAAACACATTTCTAGGACAAAATGCAAATGAGAGTTATGGGAAAAATGACCTTTTATGTAATTTAATTTGAAGTTGGTTATGTAAAGTAATTGCATGAACCTTTTTGACTCAGCTTGGGGGATACTGGGATAATATTGATTTAAGCAATCATAACATCAGGGAAATGAGACAGAAGTACTTTTTCCTTGTCTTCCTTCTGACCAGGGTTCTGTCATTTAGTAGTAATAGATGGCGTGTGGTCTAGTTTTAAATAATATGAAGAACAATGCTTCTACTCCTTCAGTTGTGACTTAATTTTATAGCTATTAATCCTGTTATACATTCACCTTGTATAATTCAGGTCAGTGATGACAGTGAAAATGCAGAATTATATCCCAGGTTGAGCAGAGAAATTTGGGAGCTGATTTACATTTTTATGGTGGAGATGAAATCTTTGTGTAGCCCAGGCATCTGCAGTGATGAAGCCGGGAAAGAGCAATGACAGAACTTGCCGTGTTGGATGCTGGGGAACCTTTGCTACTTACTTGTTTCACTCCCTATCAAGGGAGCACTTGAACAAGTGCCCCAGAGGTAGCTTTGTTGCTTTTCAGATTGGTCTTCTGCATGGTGAACATGAAAGGCTGTGTTGTTATATCTTTATTAATGGTGAATATTAACTTACACCTCAAGACTTCTTATTGAAATCTTGAGGGATTGCTTCGAAGGTAAAATAAGACTTGAAGTGAAACAAAGGTGGTGCTATCTGGTGCATTTGTGCATTTCCAAATATAGTAATGTATTTGAAAGTTTAACTTTAAAACTGCCTAAAATTCTGCTGAGCATAGCTGCAGAGCAGAAGGCAAGGGAAATGGGGCTGGAGTTCAGAGAACTAAGGCAGTCTGTCTTGTATAATAAAGGCAAATTGCCATCCTTAGGAAGCAGCCCTTAATCAGACTTCTGAGGTATGCCTCCAAAATTATGCTAAGGACATTCTGTGGTAAGATTGTATGTATATTGCCAAAGACCAGAACCTAATTTTTGTATGTTCTTGTTAGCAGTTTATATTATCTCTGGGACTTAGGAAAATAAGTGCAAGTTGCCCACAGTGGATGCTACAGTCATGACTGTTTTTCTGCTTGCCGCGTCTGTGCCACAACAAATGCAAATAATGACAAATAGAAAAAGTAGATAAACATTTTTTTCATGTTTCTGATAATGAAGAGGTGAACATAACTCTTGATTGGTTGTTAACCTGTTTCAAATTATTGACCTTTGTTCACTGTTTGTAGTTTGATTTTTATTGAAGATACATGGAGAAAATAGTTTTTGCAGCACAGCAAGTGCTAAAGTAGTTATTGATTTAATCCCAGATGAAGGTCAGGCAATAAAACCTTCAAATTGGGATCTTTCTAGTTTTACCTTATTCCTTTATATGAGTTGGTAGTACCAGTGTGTGTTGGAGCAGGTAGGAACATGCAGTTTTGGTCAGGTGGACTTGTCATGGGTGTTACTCAGGGTGACTGAAAAGCAAAGGTTTTAGGATGGATTTCCTGATCTGTCTTTAGCTGGGACATGTAAACAAATCACCAATTTTAGATGCAGTGTTTTGAAAAAATGATCTCAGAGCTTCCTCACTGTGTGTAAACAACTGGAAAACCATCGCATTTCAGAGTTAGATAGTTGATGTTATTGCATTGCCTGGCTGAGGCTTTGAGCAGCCTGGTCTAGTGGAGGATGTCCCTACCCATGGCAGGGGGGTTGGAACTTGATGATCTTTAAGGTCCTTTCCAGCCCCAACCATTCTATGATTCTATGATTGTATAATTATATAAGGCTTATATGTACACGTATATGTATTTGTATATGTGCATAAATAGTACAAAAGTTCATCAGTTTTTTACTTTTGCTTTGCAATCAGTTTTTCTAGTAACTGGCAAAGGGAAGATTGAGTTTGTTTCTCAAGCCAGTTCCTCAACCTTTCAACATTCATATTTATGCGTATACTTATTAAAGATAGTTTCCATTTCAAGGCAGATAAAAAATAATAAACCCTGAGTGAAGGAAGTTGCAGTAATATTTAGCCAGAATATGTGAATATGGACTAAATTAAAAATAAATTGATGCAGATTTGCTGGCTTTTGTTATTTTTAAATTTACATTTTTTTTTTTTATCCTGTGACAGCTCCTTTGTAGTGTTAGTTGGAGCTGTAATGAGTGTGTTACCATCAGCACGGCATGATGCTGAGGTGGACTCCAAGCAGCCTCTTTACCTATCCATATTTAATGTTCCCAGTGGAAGGATGGGTCTTGTGTGGAAGATGTCCTGTTTTGAAGTTGTGCACTTGTTACAATTGTCTGCTTCAGTCCTTTTCAGAGGTCTCCATTCTGGGTTTTACTGAGGATCGTGTTGGTCTTATTTGATGCTACTGGTAGAAATTGTCACTCACTAGTAACCAGCACTGGGGAATGTGAGTTAGCATTGCATGCAGTAGTGCTGAGATGATGGGAGAGTGGAGGTGTAGGAGGGAACTGTGTAACTGTTTCTCTGCTTCAGGACTGTAACCAAACATGCCCCACTGGGCAGAGTGGCTCAGGGTGATACAGCCTTCTAAGCCCCTTCCCCACCTCTTCCCCCATCCCTTCATGTGGATCTGTACTTGCCATGAGTGATGGCATTTGCTGTGGTACATACACATGAAGGGCTACTGGGGCAGAGAGCCGCTGTACAAAGCACTCCTTGAGAGCTCTGTTGTAACTGCATCCAGGTAAATCTTTGTCTTACCTTTTTTTTTTTTTTAAAAAAAAATAAACTTTATTTATTGCCTTTTCCTCTCCTCTGGCTTTTGAAACACCCTTGCTTTCATCTGTGCAAAATCTCTTTCCTGAGGATAATTTGCCTCTTCTTCTCCGTGACAATTCATCTTTGCACTTCTTGTCCTCTCCTACGTCAACTTTAACTTCCTGCCACTGCCTTATGCACTAATTACTTTACTTGTCCTTTTGCTCCCTCTCACATCAAGTTTTGACTGTTCTACTTCTCTGGTGACACCAGTCTTGACCACCTGTTTGCCAGCTTCTCATACGAAATCTCTGTTGTGCAGTTTTTGACCTAAAGGTTCTGTCACTGTCTCTGTCTTTTAGCCTGCTGAATAGAGAATTGAATTCCTAATTAACTTTCTGGAACAAGAAGCAGAGCAAACCTGCTTCCAGTCACCCCGGTTTCCACCTTTTTGTCCAAACCTTTATTTGCTTGCCTGCCTTCAGACTGTAGGCTACGTTGAGCCATTTTCTGCTTATGAAATGCCAAACATGACTTGGACTCTGTTTAGTCACTAACTAATGATTACACAAATAGCACTGTGTGACCCAGGGCTGACAAGTAGTTTTATCCACATTTATTTCTGTGGTTTATGTTGTTGTGTTATCCCTTTTGCCTGGAAGATCTGTAGCGTTTGCAAGGTAAAGTACTGAGAAAGAATGCTGTATATTTTTGAGTAAGTCCTAACGTACAGATGGATTCCTTACCAGCATGAGGCACAATATGTCAACCATTGACATTTCAGTAACGAAAACAAGATGCTGTGGCATGGTTCAGGTTTTTTTCTTTCAGTTGTCAGATTGTTTTTAACAGAGATACCAGTGTTAGCAGTAGGGCTGATCTGTATGGAAACATGCAATTTAAACTCTGAGTTTCAGAGTGTCTGCTGTGCTGAGCCTCATCTTAATTTAGGGGAAAAAAAAATGTAGGTTTCATGTGTAAGGATTGAACAGTATCTTTACTGGCAGTCGTTACTTTTTGTGTCTGTGTTGGCCTCTAGTACCTAATTTTTTTTAACTGCTTTTTGAAAACTAGGACACAAGTTGACAGATCTTGAAAGAAGAGAACTACTGGCAACAGCAGCATCTTTGTATGTGGCTGAACAACTGAGATCACAGCGATTTCTGGGGACTCCAAGGTAAGTTCATGTCTAGGAACTCAAATGTGCTGATGCGTTTTGTTAATGGCATCTTCTCATACATGAAAGACACTGGTGGGAAACTGCATGGTTTCCTAATGTAGTCTGTTTCTTTCTAAATTCAAATGAGCTGCAGCTTACATTTCCCTACTCACACAAGTCATACATGATTATTTTTACACTACATATTAGCAAACTAATAGGCACAAAAATGTGTTCTAAGCCAGTACAGTAATTAATGCACATCAGGAGTTTCATCAATGCAAAATGTTGCTGCATTAGTAACTAACCACAAATTAAGCATCACAAATTTCCCATGTGCCCATTTGAAGCGATCTAAGCACTTTGGGATAATATGAATATTCAACTACAGAGCTTTAAAATATTGTGGTTCCATAAGTAATTTGCTACCTTGATGAAGAACCTTAATAGTTTAGGGTCTAATTCTGGAAACACTATCTGACTGGTAAACGCTGGAAGAATCGGCACCTGGCTTTAAGTATATTTTTTGGTGCTTTTGTTCCCCTACTCCTTCCTTCTTTTGGATAGTAGCTGCTAGTAACCTAGGCCGTACTGTTAATTGGCCAGCCATTGCAGTACCTTGTGTCAAAGTACTGATTCACTTCTTTGGCTTTTTGGAACAGTATGCTTTTTTTTTGTCTAGGAAGTTTTTAGCTTCTGTTGTCCTCTGGCCCGTCATTGTCAATGCCTTGAGACCTTCTGTTAGAACAATTGAATTTGTGAACCTTGCTTGGTTAGTTGGTGTTTGCAACAGCTGCATACAGTGAATCTGAACTTCAGCATGATTCTTCTTGCCTCACGTTCTTTAATGTAGTTGCATGTTTGTGTGAGAGAGAGATAAGTCAGAATGCAGAAGAGACATTATTCACATTCCATGCCAGTGGTTTGACAGTGTATTCTATTACTGATTTTACAGTGGTCAGGAATAAATCAAATGTGGTTTCAAGAAGTCTTTATTTTTATTTGTACCCACTAAGATAAATAGTACCATATGGTGTTAAAAAAAACGGAAAAAAAGAAAAAAAAGAGACACTTGGAGCAAGCATAACAGCTTTGTAATATATAGCATATGTAGGGCTAGGTCATTGCTTGCCTTATGCACCTATAGGGGAAAGTAAAGCACCTTTTTATTTCCTTCCACAAGTTATATCCTCCATAGCAAATGGCATAAGGAGAAGAACAGACACTCTAAGGCCACTGTTCCTTAAATAAAAAATGAATGAGGGAAAATGAGGAGGAGCTTTGATTGTGGTTTTTACTGGCCAGTGTAGGAAGCAGTCTGGTACTGCTATAGAGAAGTGATGAATTACTTTGTTTATAGAGTTAGGATGGAAACTGTTGATTTAATTAGTGATTCTCAAACTGCTGTTGCGTTCCTTGCTCTGATTTGAGATTTTTTCCTCCGGCCTGTAAAATGTTCTTTCTTACTAACAAGAAAAGAAAAGGAGTGCAGTTGTTGAAGAGTCTTTCAGTGTTTTCTTTCTGTTGCAAGTATTTTCTTTCAGTACTAGGTATCTGTGTGTATCTTAATAAAAAAAAGACACATACAGCTATTTTAACCAAGATGTCAAATATGTAAACAAAGTATTGCATTGAGCAGTCAGGCATGGTCATTCATCTCTTCTTGTGCTGCTTTGGGGAAACAAAGACACTCCGGCTTTAAAAAAAAAAAAAAAAAAAAAGCTTATTTTTTGGGTCCTTCTAACCTAACTCCCTCCATTCCGGCATGAGCAGAGAAGGCAGCAGAGTCTGATCACATGAAGTTTGTGCTTGATAAGACTAGATTAAGGTCTGATTTTCCAGATTTTAAATGGTTGAACTAGCAAATCTGTTCAGTACAGGGAAGATCACTTTCTCTTCCCATGATGAGGTGTACTTAATGTTCAGCTCAGTTTTCAAAGGATAATCTTTTCTGCTCATTGTGAGATATGCAGCTCTGAAATGAATCCTGAGATGAGCCTTAGAATTTTCTCAAAATGGCACTTGAGTGTGGTTGTTCATGAGTAGGTCATTGTTTCAATCCACATATATTGTTAGATCTGCTTGTGTTAGTGATAGTAAAGCTGCCTGTTTGAGGCAAGTAAGGATGAGGTTAATGGAAAACGCTTACTGGATGTAACCTATGAAGAAAGCCAGACCTGATCATGATACCTCTTCCCCAGAATCATGCAGCTCCTTCAGAGGAAAAGTCAAAGAAACAAAGGCAGAATGAGGTCAAAGGGTTGTGCAGCGTCCTGGACAGTGATCTCCACTCCTTTGAGCAGCGAGTGATCTCCCTCTAAGAGGGGAGTGAGGACTGTGGAGCATACAAGTTACTGCAGTCCCATCAAGGATCCCTTGCAGCATCTCTTTAATTTGCCCAAACTGTATCTAACTTGTTTTTGAAGGTGTTCCATGTAATGGGTCTTCTTAGGGAGCAGGATTGTGACCATAGAAAGCACATTGTTATTGCTATGATTGCAATATATTTGAAATATATTAGTAAATAAAAAGTGCAGAGTAGGAACCTGTGCTACTGGCAACAAATCAAAGAGACCAGTTGTAATCTTGGATGCCGTTCACTGCGGAAGAATCGGGCTTTTGGAGTCTGTGTGAATTTTAAATCCGTGCTGGAGGATGTAAGCAGGTTAGACAGACTGCATGTTTCGGAGTTGATCCATAATGTTCTCCTAATGGTTTGGAAAACTCCATTGCCATGATCATCTTCATCAACATAAACAAAATTTCAGCTCTCTGGCACTCTTTATGTTGACAGAATTAATTAATTAATTAATTAATTGATTTTAATGCACTGAAAATGATTGAGAAATTTTTGTGTGAGGAGTTGTATTGAAAAGTAGTATTTTGAAATCATGCATCATTTCCTCTAAATTTGTCACAGCTGCCAAATAGACTTTTTTTTTTTTTTTTTCTGGGCTTGAGTTATATGCTTATCTTTGGTTTTAGTTTGTTTTCTTTTCCCTTCTGGGAGCCTTATGTATAATATGCATTCTTTTCACAACCGCAGGGGTATTTCGAGTTCCCTTTTTTCCCCCCCATGATTTATTCAGCCCAAGCTCAGGATTGTTATTCTAGCCAGATAGATAGAAAGAAAGAGCCATGCTTGGAACTCTTCACAGAAGCTCCACCTTTCACTAGCAGTGCTGTTGAGACTGTGATCAGGTGACATGGAGCTGAGCCAGACTAAGGAATTGTTGTCCCAGCCTGCTTCTCCCTTGGTTTCTGCCTTTTCCCTCCTCCTCCTCCAGATATGGAGGTGTAATTTTGTGTGTAGTGGCTTTCTACTCTGGTTCTGCTAAAATGACCCATATTAGCCTAGAAACGGCAATGCTTTACATCATTCTGACAGAACCAGGTTAAGCACTCATGATGTGAAATGATTCTGCAAGAGCTGGAAGGGTGGGAATGTGTAGCAAGGAGGAAGAGATGAGCAGAGGATGGCTTGTAAAAGGGATGCTGAGGTGGACCATAGCTCTGTGCCACAGATCAGACTAGTAGCAGCCTTGTGAGGGGGTTTCTCCTCTACAGTTGATGATATTTGCAGGGACGTGACTGGAAAATATGTATTTTGCAATCCCCTGAGTGACTGAATCATCAACTGTAAGGTTCTTTCTGGAACGTGCTCTGATGATCAGCGAGCTCTTGCCTCATTAGGATCAAACACTTGATTTTCTTCAGCTAGTTTCAGTTGGACGTGACCCCTGTAGTGGGATTCTTTGTTGCAGTAGTTTGTGTGGTGTTGAGGTTAATACAGGCCACAAGCTGGAGGCTGGTTTGCCTTTCCTGTGTTAGAATAATTTGTGTTATGATTTGGGTGGAGCACCCACAGGTGAGTTTCCACTGTCTGCATTTCTATGTGCCCCTGGCCTCACCAACAGTCTCTGAGGATTAATTTGCCAACCTTGAGTTAGAACAGCTGCTGGAGACCTGTGTGTTCTCAGAGTGACAGGAACACAGACATTTACTTTTGTTATGGAATCTAACATTAAGACCAGTTTTTTTCCTTTTTTTAAAAAAAATTTAACTCTATTTTGTTTAACTGCTTTTCTTGGGAAAAAGGTGGTTGTGGGGTGTGATGTGGGTGTGGTGGTGTTTTTTTTGTTTTTTTTTTTTTTTTTTTTTTTTTT
>WKFP01014670.1:415863-436443 GCA_011057875.1 Pterocles orientalis | reverse complement strand
TTTTTTTTTTTTTTTCTCTCAAGATTAGTTAATGAAAATGCTTGGTATTTTGTGAACTGGATACTAATGTGAATATTTCACTGTGATACCAAGATAATAGGGGCACATGCTTTCTACAGGAAAGAGCCGTGAATGATTGATGATTGTTTCATTGTTCAGCTTTCAGTTATTTTACCTAGGACTTTTCCTACTTATTCCATAGTCCAGTTTATTGTGAAACTGGTGCCACCCACAGCT
Source organism: Pterocles orientalis (assembly GCA_011057875.1). NCBI lineage: Eukaryota > Metazoa > Chordata > Aves > Pterocliformes > Pteroclidae > Pterocles > Pterocles orientalis. The sequence goes on along the minus strand of WKFP01014670.1, from coordinate 436,206 downwards.
GCTGAACAGATTTACAGCCTCTAGTAAAATCCCAAAGTTTTCGAGACAGACCTCGATCTTGTTTCAAGTGGAAACATATTTTGGCTGAAGTCAATCTGGCTTATTTTATGTCTGTTTGATGTAGTTAGCCTTTGAGATCAAAAATGATGTTGCACAGTTGAATCTTCCCATTTTGGCTTCAGACTTGTTTTCATTAGTGGGTTGGGAGGGGAATAGGAGAGTGACTCTCCAGGTGTGGCTACATCATGCTATCTCATGGGTCTGCTAATGTGATGTTTATACTTCTAAACCCAATTGCCTACAGCACTTCCTATGTGTTGCTTGTATTGGCTGCTAAGTGTATTTTCCTATTTTTTCTATGGGTTTTACCCTTTCATCATTTATGACTTGGAAAAAAACAGTGAGGCTGCATGCCCGTATTACCTGATACTACATGCAGAAAGATGGTAACACAGTGGAAAATGTTTTATATTGCTAGCAAAAAACCTAAACATTTTTCTTGCTTGTGTGTTTTTAATATAGAAGACTGGGGTTAGGGAGTCTTGAGTTAAACTCCTAACAGTTCTTGTGGGACCCTAGAGAAATCAGTTGCATTGGATCTCAGTTTACAAGAAGACAGAATGGCCTTAATACTTTACTACATTACTGATGTTTTGTAAATATTTATTTATCAACATGTATAAAGCATTTTGAGGCCTAAAATAGATTATACTATTAAGCATAAAGTAAGGATGGGAAGGAAGGATAAATGTATAGTGAGAAATTACAGATAAAATACAAGCAAGTTTTTGTTAAGTTCTGAAATACCTGGGCTGAGTCTTTACATGTTTTAAAGTTCTGATAATCTAGGGATCCAGTGCAGTGGCCGTAACACTGCTGGTGAACTGCAAGAACAGAAATGGATATATTTAGCTTTTTATTTAATGAGTTGCTGCAGGTTTGTGTCTAGGTTGATTTGGTACAGATATATTGATGTAATTCCTCAGGTATACTTAGTAATGATGGTTTGGATGCCTGCTTTCCCTTGCCACTGCATGATTAGGGCAGTGAGAAAACTGCTCAGAGAGCGGTGGAGCCCCACACCTCTCGGGCATGCTGCTTTCATGTAGACTACACCTATTACCCTGCTGGAGTCTGGGACAGAGCCAGCTCTTTGCCAGCCTAGGGCTTCCCCATGTGGAAGGATGGTCAGATGCCCAATAGGAGAGCTTTCTGGTGCTCCCGCACTGATGGAGCAGTGTGAAATAAGGTTATGTTACATTAGTTTTAAGAAGAAGGAAGATGATGTCAGGAAAATTCACTGGAGTCATCCAAACTCGCTGCTTGGAAAGAGCGAGAGTTCTTATTGCGGCACAATCACAGGCACTGCTGAATTTTGTCAATTGCATTGCGTGACTTTTATTTTTCCCCCCCCTCTAAAACTGCAGCAATAGCATGAACAGTTATTGCAAGTACAGCTAAATATTTTGCATTACCCTACAAATACCCTCTAGTGTGATATAAATATGAAATGCCTTGTTTTCATTTTGTAAGGATGACTAAGTCCAGTCTACTTCATTATGTCTGCTGGGGAAACAGCAGCTGTTGTAGGAGCTTTATAGTTTCTGTGGCTACTGTTCACTTAATGGTGAAACTTGAATTCACATAGTAAACACATGTGAATGTTTTCTGTTGTGCTGCTATGTTCCTGGCCCTTTTTAGCTGGGAAGCTGTCCTTTTCTCATCCATGCTTTGCTTATGACCTCTTCTGCAAGATCCTCTCTTTACCGCAAGACCTCCCTCTTTCCTTTACTTTGATCCCTTTTATAAGCCCAACAGTTCTTTCCTCTCATGCAGGTTTACACCTCCTAAACCTGTTCTTTAATATTTGTCTGTATGTAAAAACTGTATGCGCGAAACCGTAGAACTAACAAAGTGTGTGCTAATCGCCACATGCTCCCCAGTTGTTTTATAGCTGTTTTTAGCAGAGTTTTTCCTCTCCATCTGTATATTTTATTTGGAGTTTCAAAGGGCAGAAATGAAGCTGTGTTGGAGGTTTTTATGGAAAGACAAAGTTTTTCTTGACTTTGGGGGACTTGAAGCTCAGTAAATGCATGTGAGAAGTTTTACTGATGTTTCTTTCCTAGGATTATTAACATTAAAAAGATAAGCATGAGCATGAGGACTTTACCTTATGAAGTTCCTTGAGGCATTGGTTGTATCCTGCTGTTTGTGTAGGGTATAGCTTATTCTGGATGTGGTTGCTGTAGAAGTGTTGTCAACAAAATATATGGGAAGAAAAAGTCTCTTATTCAATGTTGTCTGCATACTTTTACATGCATGTGTCTTGATTTGTCCATTCTGTAGCATGCTTGCTTCATTCATGATTCACAAAGGCTGTAGTTAAATATAAGATATTGATTGAAAGGATAGATAATTCATTTATGCCATTGTTATTGAGTATTACAATTTTCAACCATTTCTTTTTCTTTGATTCAACTGTGAAAGTGGGATGGGACACAGAATGGCCTCATTATTGTAGGAGTATTTCTCTGTTCCCTGCAATGGTTCCAAAAGCTCTTGCACACTTCATCAGTATTATTGTAATTCTTTGGCTGCAGGATATTTGGCAGCTGTTGCACCCCACTGGCAAATCCTATTCAGACTTCACTTCCATTCACCATTGCCATTGGAGAATTGATTTCTCTCTCCTCTGCTCTAACCTTTCCCAATTCATTTTGGATTGTTCAATGTGAAACATTTTAATTTCATATCATACAGCCATTCAGCTCACAATCCTTTTTTAACCTGTCACCAGGGTAACAGCATAGCATGCTTTCTTTGGGCAATCAAGTTTTTATTTCACATGCTTAATGTTGCATTAAATGTTTGCATTTTGTTTAACCCTCTAAAATACTTCGAACTATATTTTGCAGGGTAATGAAGTCTCTGATTTCAGTGTCAAGTCTTCACAGAAATTGCCTTACTCAAAATAAAAAATAAGAAATCAGAAGATGAGTACAGTAATGAGATTATTAATAAAATCCCAAATGGCTGAATGAGGCAAGCATCTGTAGAATAGCAAAAATATTTTACTTCCTGAAAAGCCTTCCAGAAACTTATTATAATCTTTAAACTTACACTTTAGGATTACTTTTACCTGTAAGTGCTTGTAATCAAATTAATGCAAATATAGGATTAACCATGCAATAGCATGACTTTAAGAAGTGAAATGTCTGGCCTGTACTTGTCAACCTGATTCAAACTGCTTGCTTGGGGGGGGTGTGTGTGTGTAACTGTAAGCTGAATAGCAAGTGATTTATATACGTGAAAATTAGACTTTAATGGGATGATGCAATTGATTAAAGAAATATGGATTTTTTTAAGTGACTGTACGTGCAAACCATCATGGCATGAGCAACTGGTTATATTAATTTTATTGTAAACAAGAATAATAATGAAATGAATAAGTTATCGTAGATGAGTACAAAAATAAAATTAAATGGACATTTTCATGTCTGAAAAAGCATTGATTTTGTAGAACTGGGACCTTTCAGAGCAAATCCTGCTTGTCTTGGTAAATAAATAGGACCCCCTAGGTTTGCCCCCACCTGTTTATCTGGAATTTTTAAAAAGTCTGTAATAGATGTCTTTAAAATGCCCAGAATTTCCTATCCTGTGTCTATAATTCTAATTAGAGGTGGAGCATTGAAGGCTTATCATCTGTCATGTTCTACTCTCAATTATGTAGGTATAAAAGGTGTGTGGGGGGAAAAGCCCTTCACCTTAACATAAGTGAAACTTAAGAACGCAGCATTGCAAATAAGCCCAGATTTTGCTCATTTGTATTGAAATAAACCCACTATAATGAAAGCACTAATAATATGCATTTTAGCACTTTGGAATACTAATTTTATAAAGCTTCTCATTTGCAAAATAGATCATACATATTTAGCATTGTTTAAAGAAAACAGATGCAGAATGTTTGCATTACTGTCCTAGCTACAGTGTTTGGGTTTGCATTTGATACAGCTCTTTCTGAGGAGACAGCTGCTTACTGTAGATCAGATCCATAGAGTTGACTTTGATATAATTTTTCTTTCAATGGCATATAGCTAACTATACAAGAATTGAAATGCAGTTTCTTCTATTAATTTCCAAGCTTTCTGTCCAGTTTCCTTTTTTCCACAAGTTGTACTATAAGCTACCAAATATTATTACCTGCCAAAAGAGGTTTGGCAGTGTTTTGTTACTGAATTTTGCCAAAAGGAGGCAAACATATGGTAACAGTTAATTTATTGGTGCTTCTAACCTCCAGGGAACTCTTACAGAAAGCATATTACCTTTTCGTCTAACATATTTTAAATAAAAGAGCTGTTGGGTTGAAACTTGATATGCCAGGATAGAAAGAAGCTGACCTTCAGTGCGGTTATGCTCAATTCAGTCTTGTTTAAGGGTAAGATTAAAAGTGTAAACATGTAAGACTGAGCTAAGGCTTCTTTCTTTCCAGATTTTAGAGAGAAAGGTCACTTCCGCATAGTTTTTGTGTGTGTTTAGGTGAAAGTGTTGAAGAAATATTTTCATGACAAAAATGAGTCCTGCCTTTCAGAAGTCTTGGGGAGCTCTTTCTTCACTTTCTTGATAAGACGTTTCCTGGTAGGTACATTACCAAGTGATAATAAAAAAGAACATTTTTCATTTCTCTGTTTCTACAGGCCCATTTGTTGCTCAGCGACAATGTAGGCTTCTCTAATTCTAATGGTAGAAGTATTTGAGAGGTAACATTGCTCATTGGGCTGCTATTCACTGTTTTGCAGTTGAATTCATATCTGAGACTTGCATAACTCAAAATCAGTGATCTGCTACCTGCACTTGAGATAGCCCTCTTTGTTCTGCCTTAGATACTGTATATTTTTGTTTTTGCAACTGGTGGTTTTGTGAATCTTAGAAGAACAACTACATGAACATGTCATCATATTTTAGATGGGATACTTGAGATAGATGGTGCTTCAAATAAAAAAATGTCCTGATTTTTGTTGACTCATATTAAGTATGCAAAGGCCTGGATATTTTTCCCTAGATCTGTGTTGAGACTGCTCAGATGAATTTTTATGGATGATTCTTTAATATCTTTCACAGACCATTCTTTAGTGGTTTACTTCTCTGTGTAATTGGATGTGGTGCTTGGAGTTTGTTTTGTCTGTGGCTTCCCTTTATAACATGTGTCTTCAAAGCAAGTACTGTGAGAAAGACTGGGCAGGAAAGAACAGCGCAAGACCCTGTTCTTTTGAAACCAGGGATGTTTACCCATTGATTGAGAAAGGAGATGATGACGAGTCTTTATCCTGTCTCTCTGTGGTGCTTAGTAAAATTACTCTTGCTGCTGTTAGTAGTAGTGGGAGGATACAAATTATTTACTTGCCTATTGAATTCCAGACTTAAAAATCACCTCAAAAAATCTGGGATATTTGTTAAATTTTATCCTTTGTAGGCTTTAAGCTTCTGTCTTTACCCCAGTGTTGTGGTATGTGTTTTTGTGGCTCTTCTCTCTGCAGTGGGTGGTGATCTGACACACCTGGGTCACACAGTAATGATTTTCTGCAGGCCCTGCTGCCCATTTTTCTACCAGACACTGAAATTTAAAGCAAGTCTTCATCTGGCTGCACCCAGGCCATAATGTCCTTAGACAAGGGAGATGCTGTAAACCAACAGCTTTTCTTCCTTTCCTTGAACTAGTGAGAGCACTTCTAAATCCTGTGTTTTCCCCACACCCCCCTGCAGCAAATCTCTTCTTGTTACTCATATCTTCAGGCAAATCAGAGTCATTTTAAGATGCTTACTAACACTAAGTCTACCTTATTCCTCTATTAGCTGTGATTTTTCCACTCTTGATCTCGGACTGTGCATGTCTGCCTCCTCTACAGGCTTCCTTTTCCCAAGTCTTAACACCTAGTTTAAGTGAACCCTTCTGAGTGAGTAGAGTGAATCTATGTTCCATTGATTTCCAAACTCCTGGTAGTCTTATGGCTGTTTAAGCTTCAGTCTCCTTGCATTGGGCATTGCAGCACCATTCTGCAACTCTCCAACGTCCTCACCTTTCAGTCATTCATGTGTCTTCCCAGAAGCAGGAGGTAGTGAGAGCTCATTTTGCTGTTTCACAGTTTAAAAAAGTTGGATTGCTGTAAGAAACCCATAAAGCAACCCTTAAAGGGTGGAACACAACTCTTCAGAGATGTGGCCAGCTCATCTCACACAGAAAGGCCCAGAAGGGGCTGCAGTCATTTGCATTTTAGAGGAATTATGTTGGATATTGGTGAGGAGACTTTGAGCTTAGAGGGAACACAGCTGTCCTTGTGTATGGATTCCCTCAGCAGGAGTGGGAGAGCACAAAGAAAGGGCTGGGGTTGAAGGCAATGTTGTGAGAACTGTTTGTGAACATCTTGCTAAGGTATCCTCTCTCAGCTGCCATGCACTACTTCCGAAGATGTATTTTGAAAACTACTCTGGCCATTCTCTTGCTATTTGTTTATTTCTTTACTGATTATTGGTAGTTTTTCATCTAAATTTTCAAGAGATACCAGTGGGTATAGTTGCAGACACTGGGTCAAAACCAGTTAGGTAATGTATGTCGTGATCATGTTTGTGCGACTCTTTTACTTTACATTTTCTGTTCAAAATGTGTGTTTTTTCTGTGTCAGGAAAAAAGTCTTGGTGTTCATTTTGAACATCCTCTTCACAGATAAGTTTTTTTGCTTGTTTATAGAATAGGAACATTCACAGAAAAATGTAGTTGTACGTATTAGCTTACTAAGAAAGAGGAACAGTAATATCTTTTAAACAATGTGTGTAATATTCATTTAATAGTGGATGTGTAAGAAATCATGTTTAAATAAAAATGTGTTTTCTATAGTATATAAAAATGCACCTATACAGCACATGTTATATATGGGTCACATTATTTATATATGTTGTGTGTGTGAAAAATGTTTTATATTTAGGAAATTAATTTCCTTGCTTTGTGAATTATTGAATTACTTTGATTAGTGCTAATTTTCTTGGTGAAAGGCAAGGAAGGAGAAGGAAGTTCTAGTTAAGTACATTGTAGAAGCGTGACTACATTCTTCTACTGTTCTTATCTTATTTAACTATCTACTGGTGATCATTGAGTATTGGACTAGGTGGATATTTGGGCCACCCAGTATGGCCATTTTCATGTTCCCATGCTATAGTCATCATGATTCTTCCAAAATAAGCAGAAGGAAATATAAGAAGATGACCCACTTTGTGTTAAACTTTATGTGCAGTTTTGTTACTGCCACTCCTTTGGTCTGTACCACCTACACAGCCTGGCTTTTCTCTACTTTTACTTTAGTTACCGGAAAGCTTAGTGGGCAAAATTGTATGATTTAATTTTTTATTTATATATATTTATAATTTTTATAATAAAAATATTTTATTAATACTGAGAATGAGGCACTGGCTGTTACAAATTTTTTTGTCCTTCACAATCAACCCTAGTTTAACTGATAATTTATTCTGACATTCTTTCATTCATATCTGATGCATATAACTTTAGCAAAGGAGGAAACCTACACACTTTTCTTACTGCTTTTCTTCTCTTTACTTGTGAGACTGTAATATGGACAATGGTAGGTGTCCTATTAAAAGGATGAAAATATATGGAAGGCAATTTATCTTGTTTTGAATACATATGACTGTTAAATAACAGTTTGAGCCTGGGTTTGTGTGGCCTAGATTCATGGTGCCCAAGTAATGTATTAAATACAGGTAAGCATTGCCTAGAGGTAATTCAGCCTGTGTAAGGTCTAACTCATTGTGCAGAGGTACTTTTCTCTTTCTGTTAGTTAAGAAGGGAAAAGGTGATTAATATTAGGTGGAGAAACTCAGTGGTGTCAACTCTAGATGTAAGCTGAAAGTGCAATAGAAGATGTAAGAGGGTAGATTCAGATTAGATATTGGAAATAAATTCTTTACCGTGAGGGTGGTGAGGCACTGGCCCAGGTTTCCCGGAGAAGTTGTGGATGCCCCATCCCTGGAGGTGTTCAAGGCCAGGCTAGATGAGGCTTTGAGCAACCTGGTCTAGTGGGAGGTGTCCCTGACCATGGGAGGGGGTTGGAACTCGATGATCTTTAAGGTCTCTTCCAGCCCAAACCATTCTATGATTCTATGTATTGAAGGTAACGTGAGTCACTGAAGCTCTGTTGTGTGCTATAATTGTCTAGACGTGAAGAATTAGTACTTATTGAAGATATGCATGTTTTATGTTATCTTATAGAATTTGTAATGAATTTTTGGGGTCTTTCTTATCTGCTATTTTTTTTCTTTAGCTTAAATTAATTAGTTAGTGACATTAATTTGTTCCATAGGAATCTAGAGCAGAAGAAATAGAGAACAAAGTTTTAGAATCCATGAAACATGCCACATTTTTTACATGTTAAGGAGAGGAAGCAGCTGTTACATTGCCTGTTGGAAACTGGCTTGAGTACCTCTAGCCAAGTGCCCCAAGCACATTTGTCTGTGGTTTGGTAGATACATCACAGGTATTTGTGCTGTCACCCAACACTAGATCCTGTGTATGCAGTAAAGAAGCATCTTTTTGAAAAGCTAGCCACTGTCTAGGAAAATATATTGTTGCAAATCAATCACTGTTCTTGGCCAGCTTCTGTTTATTATATTATGGCGTATAGGATGGTTAGTAAGGGAAAATCTGACCATCCTTTCTGGGACTGTGTGGCATCATGAATGTGCATTGTATGTATTTCTGAATTAAGTTTCATATAGAGGAGAAATCACAACAGAACAGAAGTGATCAGTGCAGCTGTATTATAAAACTGATCTCGTTGGTATGAGGTGGCTAAGCTCTCGGATGTCCTCTTTGTTCTGCTGCAACCAAGTTTGCAGGAGATAGTAAGCGCTGTGTGGTGGGTAAGCTCTTACAATACTCTGGAACCCCACTGGAGTCTGGTGCAAGCGTTGTATTTTCCAAGATGCACAAAAAATGAGTAGAATTCTGTTTTAAATAATGACATTCAGCATATTGCATATGTGACAGACTTCAGAGAGACCAAGTCAGATCATTGGTACTACAAAGTGTAGTAGAAAGAAAATCATTCCATACTTCTAGCAATATAATCTGTTCAGTTCTGAGGGGCCTGACACATCAAAAGGGGATTGTAGTAAGTCTTAGGTGAGAGACCTAAATGAAACTATTAAACAAAGGAAAGGTAGCATTCAATGCATAGTTCTTAATAAACTCAAAAAATATTTGGAGGTGATGTTCTATAATAAGGTATTTTCAGTTTGGCTCTAAGACAGTTTGGTTGTGGGTTTGTTTTTTTGTTTTTTTGTTAGCTTAATGTAATTTATAATTCTTCATTGGTTTGCACAGTGTGTTCCCTGTGGGCCTTGAAGGCAGATGTTCTTACTCCCAGTGCTGTTGCCAGGTTTCCTTAGAGGTGGCCTTATTCTGATGTCTTTCCTTTTTCCTTGACTGTAGTAGTTGTGTCTCGCTTCTGATCTGGTTCTTGATTTAGTAAGTTGAGCAGGTGCTGACAGGTTTTGCTGTATTGGGTCTTTATTCTTTAAAGAAATGCTGCATTTCAGTCAGATGTTACTGCCTTTAATGGTGGATATCACAGTCTATAGGTGTAGATATGGATCTCTGAATGTGAAAAAAGATGGGTTAACGTGGTTTTTGGGGATTAACCTTGTAAATTACTGGTAGTTGGAGAAATGGTAATGCGGTCAAGAAAATACTACTATATAACAGAACAGAGACAACACTGGAATGTCAGGTCAAGATTTCTTCAAAATGGAAGTTTTAAATTTGATTCTAATATATGTATTTCGTCCTCCAAACTGGCAGAACAATTTTTCAAATGTGCTGTGCTGTGCAGTATGCTCATTGCTTTCAACTGAGAGGAGCTGGCAGATGCTAAGCACTTCTTAACATAACTCTTCTTTACTGGGGTAACTAAAGAGTTTTGAGCCTGAATTTAAGTATTAGTTTTTTGTTTTTAAACTATGACCCAATAGCTAAACTAAATACTGAGTTTATGGTTTTGAGAGGGTGCAATTGCAGAAATTGTCCTTAAGATCAAAATCTCTTTATGTGAATAAAAGATTCTTCAATATTTAATCTAGCTATCATTAGAGCATGTACCACTACAAGTAGATTTCTAGTTCATGATGAGGATCTGACAGTTTCACTGTACGTATTTGACTTGTGATTAGTTCTAGTCCAGTCCTGTGCACCGAATGCCCATTTGTGGCTGGAGTATGCTGCGTGCAGTCCTGGAGACTGGCTTCTGTCTTACTTGCATCAGACAGGAACCTGGTTCCCGTGTCCTCAGACTGTTCTGAAATGTGATCCAAAGCAGGGTAGGTGCAGATGATTGGGATAATTTACTAGAACTACTCCTGATCTGAACTAAAACAGTGATGTTCTCACACCCATTGTATGTTGTCTTGATTACTTCTGAGTAATCATACTCTCCAGGCTACTGAAAAAGTGGATGAATAGTTGAAATTCTAAATTCAGAAAAAAGGGATGATGAATTAATGGAGCAAATGTGTTTTGAATTCAGTTTTACAGTTGTTAGTGGCAATTTAGTTTGAGATTGGTAGGCTGCAAGTCAGCCAGATTTCACTACTGGGATGAGTAGAGAAAACCTAACATGGAGTTAGGCTTTGCCTGGATATTTCAAAAAATAATTGAGGATGGAAAGTTGTCTTATGTGTAGATGTAAAACTCTATTGCTGTTACCTTACCTTACCTTATCAAACTTTGTTTCGCCTCCATTTTCTTATTAGTTCTTTAGCGATTGCTTGCTGACTATTTTTAAGATGCACAGGAAACGTGTAATATTCTAAACTTTAATACAAAGTGAAAACTAGTACATTATTACTGGGTATAGCCACTGTTTGAATGGAGGTGCAGGAAGTGGGCTGTGTAACGAAGAGCTAAATTGCAATACCATCATTTTATATGGAAGGATGCAGCTGCTACTGAATGATGCTAACTGAAGAGCCGTAGTCCTCCCTACTGCATCACAGTGATTTATTCTGAAGCTCGTTGAACATTAGAAGTGAGATAATTCCTAAATATCTGCACAATAAGAGAATTAATAAATTTCCTTGTTCAAAGAAATAGAGGAAAATTTGTACAGGAAAAGTAGTTTGTAATTTTCCTTTTGCAGAATGTATTATTATAATTATTAGTTTTTCCAACTGCCCCAAGTAAACTCTAATTAAAAATAAAGGGTGCTAGAGAGAAACACAGTTGTGAAATTAAATACTTTAATGAAGGAGAAATAGCCCCAAATTTTTTTTAATGACAAACAGATTTTCATTTTTCCTCTCTGTAACAATTGTCAGCATGCACAAGTCAATATTTTTGACTGATCTGATCAAAAACACCTGCTTGCAAGTACTTCTTTCTCTGGTAAATAGTTTTGCTCATTTAGTAAAGATGATTTGAAAGAACAGATGAGAAGCACAGACTTGTAAATTATATGGAAAATAAATGTGAACACATGGTTTGAAACTTCCTTGCTTCTTATCCACAAATGCTTGCAATGAGACAAGAAACAACATCTCTATCCAGCATTAATGCTTGTGATGTTTCCTTTTTCCAAGAGAAGCCAAATACTAAAGTAGGCCCTGACATGCCATAGGAGAGGCAGTGAGTTTACAGATACCATGTTTTACCTTGAAAATTACAAGTAAAGGAATCAATGCTGACATCTGTTGAAGGACTGGGCAGTCTGACCCTCCTCTGAAACTGAGAGGTCTTGGGCTCTACTTGCAGCTTCCAGGGTTGTTTTGTGTTTCATCTGGTTTGTTAAATGCGAAGTGCACAGAAGTTCCCTGGAGTAGGACAAAATGCCCAAACTCTTTGTCTCAGAGGATGCATCGTCAGGCTGCAAAGCTGTATTCTCAGAGTCTCTGAGAATCTCTCATTCCTTCCTACCATCAGCAGGGTAGGATGGTGAGTCCTCTAATGCCCACCTGGGCCCTGGCTCTTTCTCTTGAGAGATGAGAGGTAGATTTGAACCATCACAGGCTGAGGGAGAGTAACCTAGATCTTTCCTTCTCTGGATGTATGTGCTGCCAGCATGCATTTTTTATAGCAGGATGGGCAACAGGAGCAATCCTGCTTCCTTTGCCAGATAGGTGTAAAAGAGCCCTTAAAGATGTTTGTCTGCATGCTTGGAGGACACCTTCTCCTTAAGGCAATGGAGACAGCTTTGACAGAGGAGCCCTAGTTCCTGCCCCCCTGCCAGGCTGATGGGGAAGCTAGCTGCAAAGCCGTTGGGGTAGGGTGGCTCTGTTGGCAGGACCCAAGCCCTGCACGCTTAGAGACTTCCAGAATGGAAGAGGGTGAGCTTAGGTTGTCTGCAGGGTTAAAGATGAAAGAGATTGAGCCCACACACTTAGGTCTGGGCAGCTAAATTCACCCTAGATTTATAGGATCTAGCTTTAACTGTTTATTTAGCCTTGATCTGGGGTTCACTGATGAAGGCAGTGGAGGTTTGCATTGGGCCCTGGATTTCAGGCCCTTACGTCAGTGGAAATCCCCCAAAAGGCTTCTTGTTGAAGGAAAAGGAAGAATCCAGATGTATGCTGTTTTGAATCAAAGCACAGCATACTCCACAGTATCCTTTTAAAGCAGTGCTTTTTATTTTATAGTTTACCTTCCATGCAATTTAATTTTTTCCCATGGTCACTATTCAGATAGAGTCCATGGCTATAAATATGCATATTTGTTATTGATCATATTGAATGGAATATGTAAGAAAATGTAATGTAAAACCATTTTGACATAACCATTGAGTAATTCTTTCAGTCTTTGTCTGATCAGCTGGCACACAGGCTAGTAGAGTTTACTGTTTTGTATGACATATGCAGAACTATAATTTAATCTAATGATGGTATAGTTTCATACTCTTGGTGAAAGAGGTATATGTATACACATGCACACATAAAGCCGAAAGAAGGAAAAACCATTTTTGTGTAAAAGTGCATGTGATCTGTATAAAAGGATCAATCAGAGTATATGTGGAAAATGTGTGTGAATAGATGTAGAAAATATTTCAAATTGCTGAATCAAATATTCCCAGATTCTTGGGTTCCTTTCACATACTTTTTAGTTCTTAAAATAATCCTGTGAAAGTGCTACTTTTATCTTTTCTGTGCAATGATGAACTTTTATGTTGGAAAGTGTTGAAAGTACTGAGATAGTGAAGCTTAGATTTTTGTTTTGTTTGGCAGTACACTCCTGTTTAGAATTCTTTTAATCTACCCATTCCTTGCTTTTATATTCATCTGATAGTTGAAGGTTCTGTGAAGGATATTTCTTTGTATGTGAACTTGCTAAACTAATAATGCTCAAAAGTCTGAGATTTACTTCCCTTTTCCTTTTTTTTTTTTTTTTTACATTGTAAGATAGCCTCTTGTTTGAGTTGTTAAATTTCTATTTGCCTTTCTTGAGATTTTGGTGGGGGGGAGCGTGGAGAAAATAAGAAACAATTTATATGGTAGATCTAAAGTTTCATTAAAATTGCTTATGCCCTGTCCCAGGCATTTTAAGTGGGCCATCTGTCTAAACATCTCTCCATTTTTTTCTGATCATTTCCTCGACTTATTCATGAGCCATGGGAGGGCTCCTTTGTAGTCTCCATGTAGCTGGTTCAGTCTACCCCCACTGAATACATCTATGTGCTTGCATAACATATCTTTTCACAGTGCTGGAAATTCTCTGAACTTGGTTCAGATGAATGGCCCACTTTCTGAAGGTCTTTTTTTCTCCCTTTGCAAAGATTTGTATGCAGAAACTGACCTTGGTGGCTACAGAATTCAGCACATTATTCTTGATCATTTTACAGGCCACCTGCTGTGAAAGTTATGATGAAGGATTTCTTAATGATTCTTTGACCATTAACATTGTTTTAAGTCAATATTTCACTTTTATTTAACTGCTGAATAGGTAATTGCACAATTGAAAAACAGCTTTATGGACTGTTGTGCAATGTGGTTTTCAAACGCTTGTAATCTTTCATAATGGGAGAATTTGTTATGATAGTTTGGGATTTCTCTGTGTTTACGTAGAATATTATGCAGCAAAAATATCAGAGTAAACAGAATTTGTAAGTTTTTTTCCCTGGCCTTGGAACTCACATTTTGAATTGGAAGTGAAAAAAATCTATATTCAATTTCCTGACCCTTTAGAAGCTGGTGACCTTTATCATAGCTCATTACATCATCAGCAGTAATCGGGAGAGGGGAGTTTATTTGCCACAAACTGCAGAAAATTGTAGTTTTATTGAGTTCCTTCTATCTGATTGGTTGATGACAATCAAAATGGATGGGCCGGGGCAGAGTTATTACTTGACTTGCTTTTGTGAATGTCTGTTTTCTTTCGTTATTTGGTTTTGGTTAGAATAGATAATAGTTTAACCAGTGTCTGTTTTCTATGAGTACAATAAGTGTGTGTCGATCTAAAATTTTTAGCAGTTGCCTGCTTTCTTTACTGAAAACTTGTAAAGAAAGCAGGCGTTATAATTGCTGCATTATTACAAAGTATCTCCCTTTCTCTCTCAGGGCAGTTGAGGGTAAAACACATGAAATAAATTATGGGACTGTGACATCATCTGTAGCTGAACAAACAGCGACAGAGATTGATAATAAATAAATAAGCAGATGAACACTGCTGTTTTTCTTCTTGCACCATTTACAGGTTTTTGTAACTTCAGTGCTTTAGAGTGATGCCTTTATGACTTGGAGCCAGGCCGTCACTGCACTCTTTGTATGTGCCCCTCTTGCTCGTGATACATCCCTTTAGAAGGCAATTTGGAGTAGAGAGGTTCAGAACTGCCCATTTCTGTATGGAGGGAGTTTGTAACGCCCTTCTCCACCCGCCTCCTCCAGCTTCGGTGCTGCCTCTGCTCCCTCCCTCTCCTTGTGTGTAATACTCCTGGCAGGGAAAAATGGTAAACAGCTCTCTGTGGCCCTGATTCCCGTTCATCTTGCCCTCATCTTGCTCCTAAATTCGTGTTTCTTTGGTGATGATCACACATAAAGTGATTTCTCCAATGATAATCAATTTGCCAAAACTGGAGAAGGCAGGGAGGGAATGCTGAACCCTGTGAAAGACGTACTGTCTGGATTCTGAATTTGAGGTTGGAGGGGGAAGCACCTTGAATTTTTTTGCATCTTTTATGATGGTAAAAATTGCATCATTTTTTTTCTTGAAACATTTTTTTCTGTAAATAGAATATGTCAGATTTCAGCCCAGAATGTAGCATTTTAAAAGTGATATGTTTTTGAAAATAGCCAGAAGTCTCGGGAGTTTTCCATGAACTAGTGGAAAATATATTCAGAAGTCCAGATGCTTTCTCTTTGAGTGCCTTAGAAGAATTCTTAGCTAAGGAAGGAACCTTCCCAGGAAAAAAGAAATTATTTCCCATGCATTTGAAATTCTTAGACATTAAAAAAACCCAACGCAACAAACTCACAAAACAACAACAAAAAACCCTGCCAGAAAAACCCCTTTCTTTGCCTGGTAGAAAATTCTGAATTTCTAAAGTCATTAACAGACGTGAGCAACTTCTTTTCCATGTCCAAAAAACTTGAACTTTGATCCCTATTTTTGGACTTTGTGATCCTTACTAATATATAAAACTCCCTCCAACCTCTGAATCCTATCAAAATGGCATCTAGAACTACAAGATAATTTGTTTGAAAGGAATTTGCTTTAATGAAGAAAAAAGGATTCTCATAATCTAATGTCTCTGTCCTAGCCAGCGTAACTGTAGGTTGCAGTTACAAAGCCACAGATGTTTGATTAGCAAAGCTGAAAAATGGCCCTGTGCAAGTGGATCTAGCAATTCCAGGAGGGAAGTACAACTTGCTGTGTACTTGGTGCAGCTCTGGACCTTGCCCTCCTGACCACCAGTGTTGCAGAGAGAGGAATTGTATGCCTGTGTAGCTGTTTGAAACCCAGGCAAAGCAGTGATCGTAGTCATGCCTTTCAAGAGGCATGCATCCTGTTTGGAGATACACTTGACAAAGCTCAGCAAGACAGGACTGAACAAAAATAATCCCTGCTGGAGAACAAGACTGTCTTTCCTTTGATGGCCAGCAGCCAGATTTCATGAGGTCACTTCCAGTCAAATGCAATATGAAACAGGGCTGTGCCAGCAAAGTTATGAGGAATCTCATGCCACCAGTGAAGCGGATCTACTAAGCTGTGCTTGAGATGAGGTCTTACCTTTTATACAAGAAATACGAAGTTGCTGTAACCCACTAAATCCTGCTGGTTATTGCAGTGGAGTACCATGGAGAATTTTGCCAGGCTCTGCCAAAACCTTGCTACATTCCTTCTTACTGGTGCTCCAATGCCAGGAAGTGCAATGAAAACATCTCTCAGCTTGCTGCCTGCTACCTGTGCAGGAAATTCCTGTTCCTCCTCTTCAGGAACTCCAGTGTCTGTCATGTTTCCTATCAGCCAGTCTGAATGTTTTGGTGACATACAGGAATTGCAAGATGAGGTGCTGAGAAATGTCATTGCACCCAATAAGCCATAGATATTTCCTCAGCTTTGTTGTTTTGACAATTGTTGCTGTATATTAAATGCGAAAGGCAACACTTGGCATCATTAGTACAGGAACAGGTTATTTTCAATATCTGTTTTCATTGACTTTGTGGATAGTGATAGAGGTGAGCTAAGATGTTAGAGAAAATCTGGTTTAGGCCTTACTTGGCTTGAATCCAGGAGTAACTAATAAGTATGCATCTATTTGTCTTGCTAATATATTTAGTATTTCTATTTCATCTTTTCAAGCAAGTTGCAGGGCGTGGTTTTTGGAAACTCCTTGTCTGATTATGGTAAAATGGTATAGTAAGCTCTATAATGCACAATAGATGACCATTATAGCAGAAATTATTCCGAAGAAGAGATCTAATGGTGATGAACTTCCTGTCTCTAGAAAATTCTTACAGAGAATCTAAACATGTGCAGGATTCAGTGTGGAAGAAAAGCTATACCAAAATAATGTGTCTTTGTTTTAATGGTGTTTAAACTCCACCTTCATACCCTCTCTTTAGGCTACATGGTGCTTGCTGATGCTAATATATGACAACCAGTCATCAGAAAAGTTGTAGCGTGCCTCTGGACACCAGTTATTACAACAAAGTGGAAGAGACTTGAGAAGTTTGGATGAGGAAACTGAAATCAAATATACATTTAAGTAAATTAGCTGAAAATTACTGTTTCACTCTGAACTTCCAAGAATGGAGTCTCAGGTCTCATTTCTTTGCTGTCAGATGTGCTTCTTTAAGCTAAAGTTGAAAAGATTCTGGTTTCTTGTATTACCTGATAACTGGTGCAGCCACAGAATGCAGCAGGAATAGGTATAATCCTGCATGTGGGCTGTGATGATATATCGTCATTTTTTCCATTTGCTTGAAGGGCTCTGTGGATAAGATACTCTAAAATGTATATTAATTATAAAATTACTTATATTACTTGTTTCGCTGAATCTTTTGTCTGTAATTGGCCTTTAATTAAGGTTTACTGAGAATGAGATGAAAGAAATGGTGATTATATTTTGCTCTCAAAAAAAATGCTCCAGCTATCAGTGTTGCTATTCTCCTGCCAGCCCACTTTCTCATTTGCTTTTCATCCTGTTTGAGCTAATTCTGAAGCAAGTGCTGGCTGTATTCAAGAGCCTCCTGTAATTTTATCAGTGTACACAGTGTGTCAAGGCAAATCTAGAAAGAAAGTAGAGTGTATTTTCTCCTTATATGCTATTTGACAGAAAAATGTATTTAGTATTTTTTTTCAAGTATGCTCTCCAACTGTGTCCAGACATTAATGATATTTTATATCCTTCTTGACCATCCTATGAGGCAAGTGCTTCTGGTTAAAATGGGAGAAGCGTGAAATCTCTGTTAAAAATTCTTATTCTGTCTGTTTCTTTTTTAGAATTCCTATTGCTAAATCAAAGAGAAGTAGCTGGGAGCTCTCTGTGCGTCTAGGAGATGGAATTTACCCAGTTGCAGTTTCAAAGGATGGCACATCATTTTCTGTAAGTTCTGCTCGTTTTCTAAAAAATTCAATGTATTCAGTCAGTGTATATTATCCTTGACACCTACTTCGATTCTCTATCTGCTCAGTGACCAAACATAGATGTTTGTTTTGTCTTTTGTAGGCATTACTGTGAATTGCAAACTGAGACTCTGTGTTAATTAAATGGTGCTAGTGTACAAGGATTTTTCTCCGCTCATGCCTGTGGAACACTTCTGTGTCTGCTTGTTTAGTTTAGTAGTTAATGACTCTATTTACTGTCTTGTTTAGCAGTAATGTCTTATGCTGCACTGTAGGTATATACAAACAAGAAATGAAGTGCAATGTCAACAAAAATACGTGAGCTTAAGTTAGTGATTAAAAAAAACAAATCAAAGAACCAAGCAAGTTGAGAGTGTAATCACACTGGAATGGAATTATTCAGCACCTCAGTGGTAAAACTGTATGTTGTATTACATACCAAATGCCAGTATTTCAAATATGACTAGAGTACTTCATACGAATGTGTATAAACTATTGTTTTTATTAATATTCTAAGATAATTAAACACTTAATGTTGTCACCGTGAAAGGCAGAAAGAGAGACCGTAACAGTAGAAGAACGGTAATGCTGTGTTCAGTAGTTCTGCTGTTCAGCAGAATAAAGCCAAGATGCAAACTGGTTGAATTGGAGTATTGAGAAGGGAGATTTATAGAGAGAACAACTTTAAAGTCTATTAATGGTAATTCCACAACCAAACTGAGTTGGGTTTGTGTTTGTGTTGTTTTTTTTTTTTTTTTTAAATAAGCAAGTTGACTTGCATAGTACCTGCTGACTCTTAGGCAAAAGTTTTTAAAAGGGTCTAAAGAATTAATTTTTTTGTAGAGAGAAAAGCAGGACTATGAGGAATCCCAGGAGTTCTGTAGTTTACCTCTGACAGCTGTTTACTCTTCTTGCTTGTCTTCATTGAAGAAATTTCTGCAACATCTCTATGAATTTTTTTATAGTCATGATGTTCACACCTACGTTGCATTCAGGATAATGCGATTCCTTTGAAAAAGGGCATTTAAATTAATATTTCATATAATGAAGACAGTATTGACTTAGTGATTCACTTTTACATTTAAATTTCAGTAGAATAAAGTAAAATACATGATTTTCATTTGAAACTGGTTGTGGTTTTAGGTGGTTATTTTCACTTATGTAAATTGAGGAAATGAAAACCTAGCCTTTTTTATTTCTTAAAATCTTTTTGTTTCCTCTCTGGGGCAAGAAGGTGCCTAACCAATATCCTTTTTTAATACTACCTTTGCTTCTGTCACACTGTATTTTACATTTGCTCATGACAAATGTGAGAGTATGAACAGAAAGCAGGAATACTTTCTGTTCCTCGTGGATCATAGGTAAAAAGGATACAGAAAAGATAAGTTGTTGTGATCAGCACCTTTACATTTTCTCTTGCAAGTGTACTACTTTAAGTGTGAAACTTATAAAGAATTCCAGAGGGTCTTGAACACCAGTTTACTCAGTACCTAATACATAGCATTGCTCTGTGGCTGGGACACCCACCCCACACATGGAATTGTGCTTCAGGAGGGAAGGCCATGTCTGCGTGCAGCTTTTTACTAAATTAAATTTATATAATGGCCCCAACAGGCATCCTGTAAACTTGGATACAACCCATTACTCAAACAGCAAAGCATCTCTGCCAGATTTCAGCCCACTTTAGAGCTGGACTGGCACTGGTTTGTGTGAGCCCTTCTCAGGAGCAGCCACTACCCCCAGCCTTTCCACCTTTTTTTTTTTTGCAACACCACTGTCTAACAGTGCTCAGCCTGGAGCTGCCTGGTGCTGTGAGGAAGATGCAGGCTGGCTGCTGGTCGCTGTGGGTGTTGCATGGGCCCTTTCTGCTGTGGGCCCAGAAATCTAATTCCCACAGCTGGACCTCCCTAGACTAGGTGTTTGGTTTACCACAACTGTCGTGGTTTGTAGAACCTCGGGGACAGTTTTCCTAAACACCTGGTGGGCTGAGGCAGGGACGGGGAGGGTTTCACTCACCACTTAGGGTCACGGGCAAGAAATCGACACGACTGGTGAAGAACAATAAAACAACTGAATTTATTAACTATTTACAACAAGAAGCAGGACATTGAAAGAGAGAAACCACATCTTACAAAAAAGGCCCTTCTCCCCCACCCCTCCCTTTGTCCCAAAGCCCAAAGGCTTTGTTCTGTACCTTCTCCGCCCCACGGCGGCACATGCTGGAGGGGACGGGG
>WKFP01014670.1:383185-412032 GCA_011057875.1 Pterocles orientalis | reverse complement strand
TGCGCTCCTTTCTCCTCACAGTCTCTCCCGGCTGCCACGTGGAGTTTCCAACGGGGCTTCAGTCCCCCGACAACTCCCCTGACTCTGGTGTGGGACTTCTAGTTCCACTGTGCTCCACGGCTGCTTCTTTTCTTTACCACATGGCAAGGGAAAAGCTGAGAGCATTCTGTTCCATGGTTCTCACTCAGTACCTGCATGGCCGTCTCTTTCAGCATCCCTCTTCTCTTTTCTCCGCCGTTGAAGGTCTTTATCGGCTCCCGGGAAGAAGGGCTCCTGGGTGAGCCATGGCGGAGGCTTGGGCTACGGCAGGTCGGTTCGCAGAAGCCAAGCAGGCGGCTGGACGGCTGGACCACCCGCCCGAGCCGTGCCCTGCCCAGACCATGCCAACCCATTGTTCTGTGCCCCCCCTTAAATATGTTATTCCCAGAGGTGCCGATTGGCTCAGCTCTGGTCTGGAGTGGGTCCAGTCTGAAGATGGGCAAGCAGTTTCTTACAAAAAGGCTGGTGGTGTCCCTTCCTCCTTTCCCCTGTTACCAAATGCTTGGGGGGGGGAAAGAGGGGGTGACTCCTTAAGAGTCATTTAAAAAAAGAGGAGCCAGCACTTTAACCCCTTCCTTGCTGCCAGACAAAACCCGTAACAACAACTAATTACATGGATGTGCACCTGTGTGCATATGTGCACACAAATTTTTTGAGTGATTTACTTAGTTTAATGTAGTTATCTAGGCTCTTGCTTATACTCAGTTAAATTCAATAAAGATGTATCTTTAAATTAGTCTGAGAGAAGTTTGCAGACAGAGGAGAACTAAGCAGCCTTTTATACTTTTGTTTCCATCAATTGTGAAGGTAACTGAGCATTCAAGCTCGTATATGGGTCAGTCCTGGATTCCATTTGCAGCGGAGCAGCTGAGTTGTAAACTGCCCTTATCTCCAGGAGGTACGAACTCTGAGAAAGGTTGCTGAACATGTAATGATATTGCTGCTAATTTATAATTTTCACATACAGAAAATCGTTCCTATCTATAACACGGTACAAACCTGTCTCAGTTTAAACAAGACTGCTAAACAGTTCTGGTGTTGTGCAGCAGTATGAGCATTACAGCTACTACAAGCCCAGTTTAACAAGGCATATACAGACTGATTTCTAGTCCTTCGGTTTGTTGTTCAAACGCTAACTCCTCCAACATAATCAAGTGGTCAGTCTGGCATTTGTGGACTAGGCAAGGATGTGTAGTTAAGCCTGACCTTATTTTTCTTTGTTTGTTTTCATAAATTCCTTTGTCTTTTGAAAAGTTATTAGGGGACCCCTTTGCTACTTTTCCTTAGTAGGGAAAGCACTGTGGGATAGCAGCAAGAATCTCATCAGGGTCAGGAGGGAAGCAACAGACCTGTTGTGTGTCCCTGCAGTATGCTACTGCTGTTACCTCTCACTGCTAGGTAAGGAGAGAGGAGCACCCCTGGGAAGCTGAGCACCCCTCAGCCTCACGGGTAAAGGGATAAATAAGCAAGAGGGAGGAAGCAGGTAGGACAGGCTGGGTACCCTAAAGGTTGGGCCAGAGGGATTGGAGACAGAACGTTTTGCATTCTGGTTCTAGCCTAACCAAGCCTTGTATGCTTGAGGAGAGAGAATTCCATATTTATTTCTGTCTGGAAAATTCCTTAGCTGGTGAAATAAATTGGTGGATTTCATTGTGACCAGAAGTGTCTCATTTAAACCTTGAGGTACAGTATATTAAAAATTACTCCTGAGCCTAGGAAGGTAAAAAACAGGTAACTGTTTTTGAATATCAGGGTTGTTCAGCGTTGCACTTATTTCTTATTGTTACTGGATAAATAGGAGAGGACGTTTTATTCTTTATTAATAGTTTTCTTTTTGCTGGGGTTCTTGTGTGGTTGTGCTGCAGACAAGAGAATATAGTAAATACAGCACAATCTAAAATCTTCTGAATTATTATTCAGAGTTTTACAATGGGAAAACAATTGCTTCAAAACTTCAAAGAAGTCAAAGACTAGAAACAAGAAATCTTGTTTCTGATCAGGAGGTATACCATACCATCAGAAAAAATGAGGAAATTCAAAGCCTTCTGTATTAAAACTTTGCTGTCACAAGCGCAAGCCTCACTTTTTGAACTTCTGCGCTTACTTTTTGCTATTAAGTTGGTGTGGCACAAGCTCCTGACTTTGTGGGTTGTGTGTCCCCTTGTGGCTTGTGACAAAGATAACTGAATCTGCGGTGCGGTTAGAGAGCCCAGTGGGAGGGCCACCTTCACATTCCCCTTCAGAAATTTGCTCCTGCTGCAAACTGTGCATTGCAGCATCAGTGTTCGCATCCTGATTTACTTTGTTTACCACTGGGACTCTGCCAGCAGTGACTCCTTTCTTTTTCCCTTAACTCTTCTACTCTCACCAGCCGAAACCTCCCCACCTCACAGTGTGCAGTGCTGTGCTCTCTGTGCAGGGAGTGCGAGCAGCAGGCTTCTCCATGGTTCCCGCTGTTTGCCAGCAGATCATTCGTCAGCATCTCGGTCTATGGGTCATCTGTGGTTGTCTTCCTTTATCATGAGAATCTTAATGAATTGGGCAGTGTTAACTGCTCTTTATTTTTCAGGATTTAGAGTTTTGTAACCATCTGTTTTTAACCGCTTTCTTTGTGACAGAGGTCCTTGATGCAAGCTGGCTTTAGGCTGCTTTAGAGGCTGAAAGACTTAAAAGAGAAGTGGTCAAGTGTTAGCGATACTATTTGTCTGAAGCGGTGCAAACAAAAATATTAGTTTTCTTGTTTCCAGTAGAGGTTAAAAACTTTTGTGAATCCTAATTTGATATTTTTTATTTTAAAAGAAAAGTAGCTATGTTGTTCCAAAGCCAGCAACATATGTGCAAATGCTTAAGTTTGTATAAAATTAGTGTACTAGAATTTTCAGTATCAGACAGTTGTTTCTGGTGATACTCTATCGACATAACAAACACTTTTGCCATTAAAAGGTTCTGATGACCTGACTTGACATTTAAAATTTAGTAACTTTGAAATCTGCTTGCTTGTGTACCAAGAACTCGACAACTAAATTAATGTAAATGTCATTCTTTGTTCTTTGTCCTAAATATTTAAATATTAATTGCTAGAAGAATCTTTAAGCTAACTGCTTGTCATATATATCCATTTAGTTCTTTAGAGGACAGATGTTCAGATTCTGGGCTTTGATGAGTATTCTTTTTATGCTTAAATTTTTTTCCTCTCATCAGTGGAGTTAAAGATCTTACAATCAAGATTACTGCTAAAATAGAATCTTGAGGAAGAATATCCTCCCTTACATCAGACTGATGTAAAACAGCAACAAACAACCCAGAAGCATCCGTCCACCAAACTCTAGAATCTTTTGTTTAGTTCCATTTCAGACAGGAATCTTTTTCATCTTGCCCTTTTTGATTGCCAGTCTGGCAAGGAAATGTTTTTATTATTGATACAAAGACTTTGATCCAGTTTTGCTAAAGAAGGTTGGAGTCTTCTTTCTTTTCAAAGCTTGAGTGTTCTGCAGGTACCAAAGGGCAGGAGAGACAAGAGCAAGTAGGAACCTGTATATATGGAGCAAACCTGGTAGCTGTGTGGTTTCCCTGCACTGTACTAAATTGACCCTTCAAAGGCAGACATCAGCCATCGAGGATGCTCTGTATCCGTGTGATGGTGGCTTTGTTACCTATTCCCAGATTTCCACTCCTGGCTGCTCACTGCCAGTGGGGAGTCCCCTTGCTAAGTGTGCTAGATGGGAGCAGCCCTCCCCAGCTATGTTGTGAGCAGCTCCCTAGACACTGTGTGTAGAGGATTTCAGTGTCACAGACAGCCATGAACCGACCTTCTGTAATGTGAATGAATTTCATGTCGGTAATACACTTAAAATGTATAATAAAAATAATGTCAAAATATGCAAGTGGTCTAAGCAAGGGAGAACATAAATATATTGGACCAAGAATCCAATAATAAAGTTCAATTTATTTGATCCACTAATGTGTAATTTTCTTTCCACAAAAAAAAGATAAATAATTATGTGACTGTAGTGCAATCTTTTCACTGCTATGACCCACCCTCCTTGCTTCCTTCAATATTCTTCAATTTGATTTTTTCTGTTATGAATGTCACTTGAATTAGACAACTAAGGAATGGTTTATATTAATATCTTTGCGGTAGAGCAGGGGGTAGAAAAAGGATGGGTTGTCTTGATTTTTGGCTCTGCTTTTTTCACAAAAGCAATGAATTAATTCAAAGGCTCAAATGATGAATATCAGCAGTAAGTAATTACACTTTAGGAGATTGATACGGTTTTGAACCCTGGCCAGCAGCAAAACATGACATAGCCACTTGCTCACCCTTCCCCCTCCCGGGTATGGGGGAGAGAATTAAAGGGGTAAAGGGAAAAGAGACCCATGGGTCGAGTTAAGAATAATTTCATAACCAAACTACAATAAAATTGAAAATGATAATGATAATATATACAAATATACAAATGAGTGGTGCACAGTGAAACTGCTCACCAGCCGATGACCAAGGCTCAGCCCATCCCGGCTAACGATCCCTGGAGCAGGGACAGTCCCAAAACTGCAATCCTGGAAAGGAGATAAGAGCCTGAGTGTCCAGGAGAGTGAGATGACCCCAAGAGAGGAGTGACCCAGAGAGACAGGGAGTGAACTTCCAGACGGAGCCTCATCTATGTACTGGGCATGACCTGCATGATATGGAATATATGTCCAATTTGTGTCTCAATCTTAAATCTAAGCTCGAATCTGAGGCTAGTAATTGGGGCTGTGCTTCTTACTAGCTTCTCCTGCACCTGCAGACACTGGCACAGCAGAGAAGCTGAAAAGTCCTTGACTGTCCTGGCTGCAACTATAAACATCAGTATGTTATCAGCCTTCTTCTCATCACAAATCCAGAACACAGCCTCTCACTAGCTGCTATGAAGAAAGTCAACTCTGTCTCAGCTGAAACCAGGACAGAGATATAGTTGTGTTTCTTTTTGTTTAAAGTTTGTTGCTCTATGGATAGGTTGAGGATGTAATTTTAGTTCAACAAGGAATTTGTAGCTGTGTTTTAAAAAACTGCATTTTAAAAAACCTTTTTTTGCGTGATCTGTTTTCTGATTCTTTGTTAGACTACAGGAATCCTCTGTCTTAAGAATTCTTTGTTGCCAATTTGTGCCAATTTCTCTGCAAGTAATTGTTGTTATTCTCCTTTTTCATGTTTGAAAATAGCCCTTTTTTTAGGGTTCTTCATCTCTGTAGTAGATGCATACCTTCCCAGACCACTTGGCCTCATCTTCTCATCTATTCAGTTGACAAAGAATTTCCAGATGTTTTCAGTTATGAAGTAGCTTCTTATCATTGAAGTTGTGCTGAATGAAAGTTGTTTATTTTTGTAAAAAAACATGAGGTGAAGTAGTTCAGAAGTTACTTTGAGCAAATGGAAATTCAATATGTTTCCAGAGGGACCTGTATAGGTCAAACACTGAATAAGAGGACTAGAGAAACCTTAATTACTTTTTTCAGATTGCTAGTAGGATGGGCTGCCATTTTCACAAAATATTGAATAACTTCCTAAATTCAAATTTAAGAGCAAGTGAATATAGTGCAGATGCAAAATCTCTATGTAAAATTTGTGAATCTTGCTTCACCCAATGAGAGGTTGATTAATGAATGTTCTTAATTTTTTGGAAAAAACAATGGTTTTTCTGTATTTTTTATGAGATGTAAAGAATTTATTAGATATCTGTGTAGGTGTAAAATTGGCTTGTGTGCTTCTCAGTGTTTTCAAGAGAGAGCCTGTTGTATAGTGCATAAATGAGATAATAAAATACAAATCTAAGGCATTGCTGTCATTACTATTTGAATACATCCTGTATCATCAGCGTAGAGTAGATGAGTAGTTATCTGTATGCTTTAATTTAGTTAGTGAAATAATGTATATCTAGTTATAATTATGCTTTGACTTCAAATTTAAATGAGTAAACATTTAATTAGGAGAACTCTGCTGAATTAATTTGCTGTAAATTTTATGACTGAGGGGTAAGTTGATTTAAAATTACTTTGGGAAATATTTTCTTTATTTTTTAAATTCTCTTCAGAGGAGGAAAAAATGCTTAAGAAGAAATATCACCCAAAAATCAAAGTAGATGCAGCTGAGGTATGCAAAGCATCAAGTGTAAGAAGGAATGGTGTAATGTAAAATCAGAGCAATGATACAGAAAATTGCTGGAAGCAAGCTTAGCCCATGTTTAATTCCTTAAACACAAATGTGAATGGAGCAGGATCATACTTCAGTGCGTTTTAACTTCTATCTTTCCAGTAGTCCAAGTAGAAGGATAACATTACCCAGCCCTATTGTATAAAATTAATGATCTTTTTAATAGTTTTGGTATTTTATTGCTTTTTATATTAATAGTATTTTACATTTCTGGTATGCTTCAGGCACATATATAACTAATTGGTCATATAAAAGAAACACGAGAGCTGTATTAATAGGGATGAAAAGCAAATACTTGTAGGAATTAATAAAGAGAGGTAGCCGGTAGAGATATAAATTAACATATAACACCAGCAGAAGTACATGAAGATTTTCTAGTTAGTCTAGTTCTAAATATATATCTATATATTTGAATGATATCTCTCTTATATTATTATATGCACAGAATAAAATATACTGTTATTCCAGTGTCCTATGTTAGTTTGAATGAAAGGAAAGTGCACATGTAAAGGCACAAGTGGAGGGTTAAGATCAGTTAGATAATCCTTACGGATGTAAGCAGAAAACTTTTGCTGCCCTTTTCCAAGTCATATTTTACTTGTGCGGTGACACACAAATTCTCCATTGCAGTGCATGTGTGGATATGCAAACACAACTCTTTGTTAACAAGTTCTATAGGTTCTAAAACTATACAACCTATATGTTCTATAGGTTGTGTACCTACTTTTTAAATTCAGGTTCAAATCCGAAACATTTTATGTTTGTAAGGCTTATGTGTTTTGTATAATAGCATTTTAATGTGGTATGCATAAGCTAGCCCTGCAGTGAGAGCTGAACCTATGCTTTCCACCCTTGCAAAGCACTACAGTTATCATTGGTCTATAGTAGAGCTCTTGTTGACTGACTCAGTGGCTTTACGCATCCTGCATTCCTTTCTGTACAGTGGCAGATGTCTGCAGGAAGGGTAGAAGTTGCCCTATCCTACCCTGATGGGTGAGGGGACAGTTTCTCCTGGGAGACAAGCACTGTGTGCTTGAACCCTTCAATCTAAGGAGTGCTTTGATCCTCGTGTTCTGACTTTGGGGGCAAGTGGTTTAATTGCTACATTTCTATGGCTGCTGTCGTTGTGTTTTTTAAATGAAAGTGGCCTTGGCCTCAGTATCTTGTTGTGCACTCAGTGTTTCTGGTATGCATTTCCACTCTGCTGCATTGAGTGTCCCAGAGAATTTAGGTGCTGGGACACATTAGATGAGACAGAGGTAAAAATGCTTAGGTAAATATTAAGTATACTCATATAATAGTTGTATGTACTTGTGTTGGGTGTGCTTGTGTACTAAGCAAAAAGAAGAGTGCATCTGGATTGCGTGTTTTCTTAATACCGTACCATTTTAGCAGTAAGTATGTGTAAGGGACTGGTACACTAGTTGCATGTTTGCTTTGTTAAGAGAGATTATTGGTGTGGGTTTGTTTGTATGTCTGGGATTAGTTTATTCGCAGTTTTCCGTAAGCATATAGAGAAGGTATCTGCAACTATCTGAGAACTAAAAATTACATGAAAAGTAATGAATTACTTGGGTAGTTTTAAATATGCTCTCCACTCCATGTCAGGGCAGTGTAATAGCTTGGTAATAGTTTTTGAAGACTTGTAGTCCTGATACAAAATTCATAGTAACATACTGGTTGCGTACTCATTAATTCACTGGTAATGTACAGTCTGGCACTGGTAGGTAGCCTACAAGAAACGTTTAAAAATGAAAATGGAATGAAAAGTCTGAAATGCTAAAATGTAAAATATTTTTAAAAGCAGGCATGGTTAGTTTGGGTATTTACTTTTCTTGTGTTAGAATCAGTCTTCTCTTCATTGTTTTAAAGCAGAGTTCTTAGAAGGCAGAGAAGGAGCTAGGTTTTTACAATGATAGATTTTAAATTACCTAATGAGGAGTTTTACCCACACAGGTGGCTTCATAGGATGAATTCCTGTGTTATGAAAATGGACATTATGTTCTGCCATGGGTCATGATCCAATGATTCTAGGAATTCCAGTGATTCATAAACTGAAATATAAATTAAATATCTGTAATGATACAGAGCAGTAACATAGCATTTTCTCTCTTTAGAAAATTCTTGTTTGTGGCATAACGGCATTTAAAGTGTCCTGCCACCCTTCTAGTCCTTTTGTGGTCTCTTGATGTAATGAGTGAAAACTCCTTGGGGCATGGACATTGTCTTCCATTCATTTGTGTGCCATGCACACT
Organism: Pterocles orientalis; assembly: GCA_011057875.1. Taxonomy (NCBI): domain Eukaryota; kingdom Metazoa; phylum Chordata; class Aves; order Pterocliformes; family Pteroclidae; genus Pterocles; species Pterocles orientalis. The sequence continues at coordinate 403,548 of WKFP01014670.1, read as the reverse complement.
TCAGATCCTGTACCACAATATTCATATCGTTATTTTCTAGTTTCTAAAAACAACACTTAACAAGCATCACTTGGATGCTTTTCTTTACCATTGATTTTGCATCCAGCAAAACTGGAAAGGAAAAGCCCAGCCAACTCCTCCCTGCCCTCAAAACCACCACCAACTCACCCCCCCCCCAGCAATTTTGTAGAATGAATAGATAAAAAAAATGTTGTGAGCTCCTCCTGCTGGTTCAGCAGTAACAATAGTTACATTTAAAGACGTGCTAATGTGATATTAAGAGCCTGGCTTGTTACCACAGAAGCCATAGTTAACTCTGCAGCTCCTGGATGGTGTTTCATCTTTAATTCTGTTCTCTGAGCAAATATCAGCACATTTAATATTCAGTATGACACTCTACCTTGGGATATCTGGATTCTTTGGCATAAGGGAGAACTATAAGGTCATTACTGCTTAGAGTTGCTTTCTTAGCTCTAAATTTCTGTGCTGCTTTAATTTAATTTTTAAGTAAACCAGACTATTAACATTACTTTAATGTAGCTTTTGTGGCTTATGACAAATAATGCTGCTGTAGTGGATAGATGTGTGTCAGCTGTGAGTAAATGTTTTGATGTAGTCTTCTCAAAAGATAGACTAGAAGAGCTTTCCTTTGAAATATGTGAAGCAGTTTTAGACACAGCTTCTCAGATGGATCTAATTAGTCTTTCATACGGACTGGATGTCCATTTTTCGCAGCTGAATTCTCATTTCATTCACCCATAACTAGAAACACCTCGCTTCAAACGTGTTTCTTCAAAGAAAGAAGGGTTTAGGGTTCCATGTTTTACTGCTTTTTGATGTTGGTTTCCCTTTAACTGAGAAGACCTTATGTTTATACAACTGTTATTATTAAGAAAACATAGCTTTGTTCATGAGAGTTCATTCGGTATCAGTGTTGGCTGTTGGTAGAAGTCAGAGATCTGTGGAATAGATCTCGCTATATGAGACTAGTGGGACAGCTGTATGTCTGGCTATTAAGCTTGTTGTAGGGAAGATTTGAATGCAAGCAGCATGTTCTAATAAAACCAGGGAACCTGGGTTGTAGGAGGATGCAATTGAAGACTAGAGGTACAAATGATCCAGCTCATCAGTGGATAGCAGTCCTATTATTTATATACAGTAGTCACCAAAGAGACATTATACTCTGTACTGTTCCCCATTTTAGGATATTTTTACATGTCGCAGTGCTGCATTAATGCAGCTGTACTGCTTCTTGTTAAGCTAACTTGTTCAGAACTAGCACATGCATCTCTATGTGATGTGGCATTGTGCCATGTCGCGACACCTCTACAACAAAGAATATCATGAAAGCTGAAGTGATAAGTGTCTGATTAATCAGTGTGAAATATTCAGTGAATGATACTTGGATACTGCTGTGGTGGATGTTTAAGGAAAATGAGTGGAAGGAAGGCAAGGTGACAGATGCTCCGCCTGTGTCTCTTCCCCACTGACTGCTTTGTGGTCATGGTGCCCTTTAGACTAAGGGGAATTAGCTTGCAGAAACAGAGTGATTGTGCTGGCTGTACTCTGCTTCCCAGCAATGTAGATGAACTGGTTTTGCCTCTGGTGATTGCTGTTCACTACTTTTCTTCGTCAAAGAAAGGACAGTCCAGCCCAACTGCCTTAGATGGTGGCACCTAGGACAGTTTGATAGGAGACGAGTGTGAGATGTGGTGGGCTGGGAGCAGTGGCATTAGTGGAACCGGCTGGTCTGCAGGGTTGACTCTCAGGTCCTCATTCCTTGTCCATATCAGTAACTCCAGCAAATTTGCATGTCTGCTAGGAAACTCTCACTGCAGAGCTTCTTCCTGCCCCTAGCCTCACCCAGTCATCTCCTCCATTTGCCTCTCACCATGTCACCACAAGCTGCTTCATGTTCCCCGTTTTTCCTGCCAGAAAGCAGGTCTGTGTCTGTGTTCACATACAGATTGGCTGGCCCAGCTGTTGGGTGACAAATTGTCCTTGTCAGTCCAAGAGCTGAATGCAGGCACTCATTTCGTTCTCGGTGCACTTCTTATTTTCATAAAACTTAAAGGCGTTGTAATATGTTTGGTTAATACTGACCGTTCCGTGGGTTTCAGAAGCTGAGTGTGTGGTGGAGTTTTAGAGGACAGACTCACAAAGAGACAGTGTGTTTTGTTAACCTCTTTTTCCTTTTGTGATCAGGCTAAAGGTACTGTTATTGAAAGGGTTAAGAAAGAGAACAAGGTTGTTCTGAATGCAGGAGAAGAGAAATGATTTTAAATTATTAAAAATGAATTGCATCACTGTCTGTGGCTCATAGAGAGAATAAAAAAGGAGCATGATTTAAGTAGTCATAATGTACTGCCAATGGTTTATTTCATTTCCCAGAGAAAATCTACAGATCTCAAGGACATACAATAAATTGAAATCAACTGGATACCAAAATAGGACTATAGGTCCATAATTCTAGAATTATTTCAGGTAATATTGTATGTACCAGTCTTTATTTCAAAACGTTGTTGCAGTTCCAAAAATCACTTAGATTTAAGGAATGCCAGATGTCAGGTGCACGATTTGCAATAGCATTAACTATGTGACTGAATGCAGAATCCCTTTGCTATTCAGTGTGTTACAGGCCAGCTCTGAGCACTTCCCGTAATTTGTGTAGTGATGGGGACTGTTGCCTATCTATCCCTGCCTCTGCCTAAGTCTTTCAGAGGTGCTAGCTAAATCTTTGAAACTGTACTTTCTAAATGCAGTCACTTTTGTATGCTCTTCGTTCTCAAGAGGCTCTGAGCCTCAAGCTTCGCACTGGAGTCAGTCGTGGAAAGGCTGAATATTTGCTGGGGAAATCACTGCTATCAGAATATTTATAATTACAAAGTGAAGTACTCTGCAGTATCAGGTTTCACATGCATCATGTATTTAGTAGGTTCTTCTTAAACTAATCTGTCGATGTCTCACCTCTGCTAGATGGTGTGAGATGGGAATATGGTGAAAATAAACTGATATTTTTTAATGTGAAAGAGTGAAATACTGTGTGCTAAGGGAGACACTAAAAGTATGATGAAGACAACAATAGTTCTGTCTGTGGACTAAGACTTGAGTAGCATGCAGTAAGCCTACCTGAACAATTTGGAGACTAGTTTAATTAATGAGTATTGTTCAGTAATGTGTCCACAGCATTTGAATCTGTTTAAAATATGTATACAAAGGAGATGAAGCGAGGTGGTGCTTCATATCTCAAACTTTATTGGTTCACAATATTCACATTTACATCAAGTTGTGTCTGAATTCATCAACTCTGCATGTGAGTTCTCTTGTAATAGTTCTTCCCCTTCTCTGCTCCATCTCCATACCCCCTCCTCCCCCCCAGTTTGCTCTGTAATGTAATGCTGATACGCCGAGGATTTGTTAGATGAGTTGGATCTATTAAGGTCCTTGCATGGACCTCTGCAGTGAGCTGAGGGTGTAATTGCTGGTGAGACTGCCATTTTCTGTGCAGCACGGTAATAGAAATAAACAGTAACGGTCAGGAATATGAGTTTTATTCCAGACTCCGTTTCTAAAGGGTGGTGAAGCATTCAAAGGCTGTGCTTTCTGCGTGTTTGCTTCTTATTGCGTACTGCTACAAATGTGTCATTTTTCGTGTTTTGTCTCTTCCCAACATTTCTCTTTTATTCTGCTTTCATTCATCTGGCTCCTCCTAGTTTCTGCCCCTTCATCTTCTCCCCTGGTCCATTCTCGTTGTCTGGCTGGTCTGAGTCTCCCTTTTGGACTTCCACATCACTTAGCAGTCACTCTTTGTTCTCTTCTACAGGAACTTCTCCCCATGTAGCTGTGCCCTCCAGGCTTTCATCCATGCATTGGTCCTCATTTCCATTCTCCTTTCTTAGGGCCTCAGCATTGTTTTTGCTTGTTCCATTTCTTCTACCTTACTGTTTTTCTGGCTAGTCCTTCTTCTAAGATCAGTCTCCCACTCCTTACATAGTTCTCTCTTTTCCTTCATCCTATGCTTCTAGCTCCTTTCTTGCACAGTCAGTGCATGCTTCCATCTCTTCCATTCTCTGAGTTAAGTTTCATGTGTTTCTGTTACCACTTCCATTTCCTTGCTCCGTTTTTAGTCTACGTGCTCAGTGAGTCCCCCACACCTTCTTGTTCCAATTTTTCCCCTCCATCTTTTCTGCACCTCCTTCACTGACACTTCCAATCCTTGTTCCATTCTGCTTTTTCTAGTCAGGGAGCCCTCAGTGTCCTGTTTTTGTTACCTGTGAGTTGTTTATACTACTGCTTCTTCTCTGTCCTAGTAGGAGTAAGCATTGAAACCACAGAGGTGACAGTCTTATTAGGTTTATACTTGAGTTGGTATTCTGCAAACCAAAACCATGATTTCAGGGGAAGCCAGTTCAGACCTGGGCTGATACATGTTAAATACAAGGAAATGTCTTCTAGAAATGTAGTTGTGAAGTGTGGTCATCTACAGGTTTAGATAGAATTTGTTTTTTGAGATGCATAGGACTTGTACAAAGTTGTGCAGTTTGCAGGAGGATGGTAGAGGTACATTCCAACAGTTTCACACCCCAGGCAGATTGTCAAGCCTCTGTTCCAAATCATAAAGGAGATGATGTAGCCTGTTGTAGAAAAGTTAGTAGAACTTTGTAATGTGGCCAAAAATGTATTCTTGTTCTGTGACAGAAATGGCTGCATGTTTTTTCTCTGAAATTTTCCCTTTCTGAAATCACTTCTAAATGACTGTTCAGCCTAAATAGAGTTCATCTGAGTTGTAAGAAACTGAAAATACAGTGTGATGATGGCAGGAGTTGGACGACTTTGTCTCTAAGCCTCTTCCCTTCCTGCTCTTGCTGCAGCTCCGTGGCCCAGACCCGTGCCTTTTGGCAGGCTCTTCCTCTGCTCCTCCTGTGCTCCTTCTGTCTTCATTCCAACCTTGTCTTTGTGTTGTGGCTGCCCTCTTGTTTCCACCATCTAACCTCTATCAGCTGTTTCCTTTATTGCCATAATCGCTGTGTATTTTCACACAGTGACCTCTTTGTCACTGTTGGAACAGCCCAGCTGTTTGATGGTAACAGACTAGTTTGCACGCATGGTTTATCCCATTTTAATTTAATATTTTCTCTTAGCTGATAGGGGAGGAGGGAAATAGTTTAGTGAAAAGTGCATATGGTTAAACTGGCATCTTTATTTTGATGATAGCTTTGTGTATTGTTAATTTATAAAAATATACAACAAACAAATTAAGGGTTTTTTATATTAGTTTTATCATCTAAACTCTCAAAGGAAAGCCACATTGGCCAATCAGCATAACAGAAACACAGGATGTTTTGGGTTGGAAGGGACTTTTTTAAGATCATGTAGTCCAACCCCTGGCCATGGGAAGGGACATCTTTCGCTAGATCAGGTTGCTCAAAGCACCTCACCCAACCTGATGTTGAATACTTAATAGGCAATAAGCAAGAATGAAGACCAATTTAGTTGTTTAAAAATAACAACAATAAATGAAGAGAAGGATAGAGATAAATATTACACCAAAATCTCAAGAAAGTGAGAGCCTGGGCCCCCTTTGTTTAACAGTAGACCAAGAACAAAACTGGCCAGAATAAAAAAGACAGCAGCAACTCTTAAGAAAAAACAGAAATAAACAGGCCCTTTCCCTTACACAGCTAATGGATTTTTCCTGGTCTTGGCAAAGGAAAACTTTTTGAAATAGGTGAGTCAGTGGGAACAGGGAGGGAAGGGCCAAGGGATGGTCATTGTCAGTCACAATCAATCTGTCTGTCTACCCAGCTGAAGTCTGTGGTGAGATCAGGTCATGCTGGCTCGTTGTGTGGGATACATCTACAATCCAAACGGAACGTTAAGTTGCTCAGGCTGACCCTGCAGAGTAAAAAAACTTATTACTTGTTTTATTGTAATTTATGTCATAAACCCGAATTCACAATACATGGTTTTGCTTTGTAAAAATGTGCTTGAAACAACTGAAGTGTGAGATCACCTTAAGAGTGAATGCTTTCGGGAGCATTACTGAGTGGGATCTTTTGAATCCGTTGGTCAATTCACATTCCCAACAGAAGCTATTTCAATAGCTACGGGTGTGCCCCAGAAAGTTCAGCATTAGTAATACTTTCCAGAACTGGTGGGAAATTATTTTGAAAATGGCAGTAGGAAGTATGTTTGATGTTACACACAACTCTGGCATTTTTCAGGCATTTGGAACTATTAATCTGCTTTACTAGATCTGCCTAACTCTTTCTGTGGATATGTGCTGGGTTTTTTTTATTCTTCAGTGGAATTTTTTAATGGTCTCCATTAGTTTATCATTTTAGCAAGTTTACATTTTAGCTGGAGTGATTAACAGATGAAATGACTTCAGAGTATAAATTCTAATTTGGTCTTCTAAGTTATATTTCATCTCTGTTGTATGCTTTCCTAATTACCAGCATATTTCAGTATTTCAAATTAGACTTTTAAAGCATGTATTATTCATCTTCCCTAGATTAGAATTAAAAACAACATGGGCTGGCATGTTATTATTTCTTCAAAATCTGATCATGCTGTATTTTCTCTCTCATTTGGGTCTAATTATCTCTTTAAAATATTAAATCAATAATTGTTTTAATCCACATGATGTAGTTTGGTGGATTTTTCAATTGAACTGTCATTGGTTCTTCACAGAATCATGGAATGGTTTGGGTTGGAAAGGACCTTAAAGATCATCAAGTTCCAACCCCCCTGCCATAGGCAGGGACACCCTCCACTAGATCAAACACCTCTGAACTTGCTCCAACAGGTCCATGTCCTTCTTATATTGGGGGCCCCAGAGCTGAATGCAGTACTCCTCGTACTCTCATGAAGATGCTCTTCCCCTTTTTTGACAGATGGACTCCATTAGCCCCTAGTAGACCAGTTTTCTCAAAGCAAAACCTTGTTGTTGTTGGATTTTTTTTGTGGTTTTTTTTGTTTGTTTGTTTTACCCTCTTAAAACAGCAGTAGCCTGTGTTGCATTTGAATTGGAACACAGCAGTCCAGCTCTGAACCTGTATCAGTGGTGCCTGTCATTGACACCAGTAATGAAGAAAGCTCAATGCTAATTTTGCAATTTGGTATCATCCCTAGGAAATGTCTGAGGAGTAAATAAAAAGCCCAGGTAACTTTGGGAACAATAAGATTTCGATACAGCTTCGTGACTTGAGATAATCTCTGAGTATATCTTACTGTGTTAAATCTTTTTCTTTTCAAGAATGACATTAAAAACCAATCTGTGCAAAGCATGTAGAAAATTAATTAACATTGGGAAGAAAAGAGATGTCTGAGCCTTTCACCTGTAAGGTACCCTTTATCTCCAGCTGAGTTTGCCTGCCTTTAATGCTATTTGTCATCTTCCCCAACAGGTATCTTGATATTTTTTCCAAACTGCCCTTTATACTTTGAATTATTCCCATAATGCCAACATCATGTATTAGTCTGTTATCATCTCCTGCTGAAGGCTTTAAATATTTCTTTGGCTTAAGCAAAAAAATAGAGAGACGTTAATTTGACTGGCATATACTTCCTTTTAGAAACAATTAATTTAAGGGAGAATTAATGAAGATAAAAGGTCTATTTCTAAGGTGAAGGATGTTGTAAATACAGAGTTAAGGCTTATCTATTATGAAGTTTTTCATATAACTGTTATTTATGAAGAAGATATTCATTATTTTCTGCTAAAGCAAAGACATAAAAGGAGAGTCCTACATATAGCTTTGGTATGGCTTGATGGTGCACACCTGTAGGTGGTGTTTACCTGTGCAAGCAGCCATCTTGGTTTGTACTGTTTGATTTGGAGGAATAAAATATAGACAGGGACTGATTTAATTAATGGTTTCCTTATGGGTAATCATTGGGACATGATGGAGCTGTCTGGTTTCTTTTAAATGTTAAGTAATTTAAATTTTTGCTGATGATAAAGATATGTGGCTTGAAGAAAGGAATGGCAGGGATTGCTCTGGTTTTGCCAATATTGTACATTGATGCATCTTGTCATTTTTTACATGGATATTCACACTTGTATTTTTATCTTTAATTTTTTTGGTGTATGTGTTTAAATGCACACTTCTATAAATGCATGCATCTTATTTAATCGTATTTCAGCACAGTATTTAAAAAGCATAGCATTATTACTGCTTTATAGTATCCTTAAATCTCTCAGTCAGGGAGAACTGTGATTTTTTGCATTCTTTTCTTTCTTCTTTCCCTGGTTGCACCTTTTGGTCTTTCTAAGGAAATAGGTTTTGTGTAAACAATCTCTTGGGTTTAGATAACCTTGAGCTTCAGTGGTGTAGGAATACTGCTCTGCTGTCCTTTAACTTATGTGGCAACTTTATCATTAGTGCAGTCTGCTGTTGAAAACTAGGATATTTTTTCTCCTTGTTCCAGTGTAAGGCATCTCTATTTAAAATAGTAGGGATAATCTGCATTTTGATTGCATGCATCCAAGGCTAAGAAATATTTGTTGGACTCACAGTGGTGGTTGAAGTATGTCTTACTTTCAAATAAGTGATTTTTGCAACACTAGGGACGGGGCAAAATTTTTTCTTGTTTTGGGCCTGAGGTTTTTGTTTTGTTTCTGTAAATTTAAGGGTAATATTATGGTTTTATTAAATTGGTCTGCATTTTGTTGCACGATAGAGGAAATGGGGCTTTTATAGATGTGGGCTGTTGACAGTTTAGATACCGGATCTAATGCAATAAAGTGGCTTATTAGGATCATGGAAAGCTCTAAAATTCTTGGGCTGAAACTTCATGATACATACAGCTTTATAGTTTTGTTACGCATTTTGCTGGAAATAGGTTATCAGTGGTTTTTATTGCATGCGAAAGTATTTCGGTGTCCATTTAGCTGGTCTGATTGCTGACTGGCGAAAGGATTCTATTGATACCAAAATCTTTCTCTTCTCACTGAGGAACTGCTGTTTGTCTGCCACTTGTTACTTCATGGATCAGAAGCGTGCTTGTCATGTAGGAAAAGCCTGCACAAGGTTTCTCTCCACAGAAACAAACTGTTTTTTTCCCCAGAGTGCTTCAACATGCAAGGTCCTGTAGGAAGTGTACAATTCTACATTAAAAGTATATACAGTACCGACTTTAGTTAAAGCATCCCTGAGTTACCAGCTTTTTCCAGTTCTGCCCCGATTCCTGAGTGGCAATGAGAAGGAAGTTCATTACAGTATTTTAAATTGCTTGTAGGTAGTGTACTTTGCTGTCTCTGTGCTAAAGATGAGATCCACCCTCATCACTGAAAGAGTTCTTCTGGTGGTTGGTGTCTGGTGGAACCCATTGCACTCAACATCCCTTACTCTGGTCAGGCTTGGGTCCAGGCAACAGGAAGAGATAGGTTCTGTTAAAGTAGCTGCAAGCTGAAAACTCCACCTTTTGCTCTTCCAGCTTTCTTGATAGTGAGTTTATTGGAGATTTTTTTTGTCATCTAGGGCTGAAATCATAGTGAACATGTAACAAGAGCTGCCAGCTTTTTGTAAGTTAGAGAGCCTGCCAGCCCTCAGAGCAGAGTGTGGTTCATGCCGGATCAGAAAGGGAGCTTTACCTGGTTTGGGTTGAAGGATACCACACTGTCATTATCAAGTCTCAGAAACTTTTTTCAAGGAAAAGTACGCTCTTAGTGTGATTGGCAACACAGCAGCAGCATCTATGTAAATGTCATGGCCATGTCATTTCAAGGAAGGACAAATGTTGTCGTCTTGTGGAGAGAAATCTTTTTGTCTGTGAACTATTCACAGCAGAAGCAGGCAGTTCTCCCAGCCAAATGGGCTCTGCTCTGAGAAGCTGGATTAAGGGGACTGGAACCATGTTTTGGCCACATTCAGGAAAATCTTAAGCCTCTGGAAGCTTGACAAGAGAGAGAATACTTTGTTTCCAGCGGTGTAGAGGGCTGGCAGACTCCTTTGCTGCAAGTGGTGGTGTAACTGTGAAAGTGTTGTTAAAGCATTTGCTGTCAATATAAAAGAAATCTATTTTATTTCTAATAGGAGATCTGGGAAGTGGAGTAAAAATTTACTCTCTGACAGAAGAGGCACTCTTTTGCTATCCCTGTAACTGCTGTAATTCTAGCAACAAGTCGTAAGGCTCACAAATATTTTCTCCTAAAACTAGCACTATAGTTTTGTGGCTGCCTAAACTTGAAGTGGAACTAACCTACTATAGCTTATGTCCAGCAGACACCTGTTGATGCAAGTCTCAGTTCAGCCGTGTTTGGTTGTGCAGGTCCTACAGTGAACAAACTGAATAAAACACGGATTTCATTTTTAGGGCTGTGTCCTGATTTCAGCTGCAACAGAGGCAACTTTCTTCATAGTAGGTAGTGTGAGGCTGTGTTTTGGATTTGTGCTGGGAAGAGTGCTGGTAACTTAATGTTTATAGTTGCTGTTAGGACAATCAAGGACTTTTCAGCTTCTCTGCTCTGCCCACAGCCCCAATTACTAGCCTAGGATTCAAGCTTAGATTTAGGATTGAAACACAAATTGGCCAATGGTATATTCCATATCGTGTACATCGTGCCCAGTTAGACTACCCAGAAGTTCTCTCTCTGGCTCATCTCGGTCTCTTGGACGCTTGAGCTCTTATCTCCGTTCCAGAATTGTGGTTTTCGGACTCTCCATGCTCTGAGATGATTAGCTGGGAATGGGCTGAGCCTTGGTCATCGAGTGGTGAGCAGTATCACTGTGTATCACTCATTTGTGTATTTGTATATATTACTATTATTATTGTCATTATTATTTTCAATATTATTGTAGTTTAGTTATTAAATTGTTCTTATTGCAACCTATGAGTCTCTTTTCCCTTCACCCCTTTAATTCTCTCCCCCATCCCCAAGAGCGGGGAGGGTGAGCCAAGTTGTTGGTTGCGGTGTTTTGCTGCTAGCCAGGGGTCAAAACCTTCACAGGCTATAATAAAGCAAGATACACCTCAAGAAAAAAAAAATCAATAATTAGGTGTGTGGTTTGACATACAGAGTTTGGAATTATCTGTAAGGATTGATTGATTCCAAATAGTCATCATTTCCTCACATGTCAAAGACACAGCAACAGAGAAAGTAAGAGCAGTTAAACCAGGCTTCCTATTGATATTTCTCTATCTTGACAATCTCCTAATTCACAACTAGGTTAACTAGGGGAGTAAAGTACTTCAAACCTCTATTTTCTGCCTAGTTGAGCTGCTTTATTCAGTATTTCTCTGCTTCTGAAGATGTAAGGTTCCTTTCTACATAACATAATGGGAAGGAGGATTTTGCAAATTCAAGTTTTATTAACTGAACTAATGCCTTCATCAAGAGCACAGATACAGAATAGGTGTCTGTACTGAAAGTGTATTCAGTTTTTGTCACTTATAGAACAGTTCTGCTGTCTGTTATCTGGAAACAAAATGTGTGAAGAAGAAAGACTTGGCACATATTTGATACGAAATGTAATATTAATGTATCTGCATTGTGATTTTTTTCCTAAGTAACAATGGTGTAAATGCTTGATAACCTGAAAGAATTGGAGAATTTGAAAAGAGAGATCCCTCTTTGTTTTGCATTATCTGGCTGCACAGAGGAAAAACATATGAAAAATTTCCATTGTAAGGTGGCTGAAATTCTTTGTATCAGAAAATATCAATGCCCAAGGCCTCAATCTTAGTGGCATAAAAGGTAATTCAGCCTGAGCTATCCCCACTTCATGGGCAGGAAGATATTTGTTCCTATAAAGAGATGTGCAAAGCTACAAAATTGTCAAATGTTTCAATTATTAAAAAACAGAAGACCTGTCGACGTAATGCAATAACTGGCAGCTTCTTGGATAGAAAGTACATCGAACTCCAGGGATTTTGAGAGTTTCTTTTCATTAATCATATAATTCTGAATATTAATTTTTCCCAATCCTACTTGTGATTGCTATCATTAGACAGCACCTTTGTTGTGATTATAACAAGGAAACTCCCCACAGTGAAGATCAATGCACAGCCAGGTAATTAAATTTTATATGTATGTTAACAAGCTTTGATTATTTTTGTAGTCAATAGATGTTGTAATGCAAAATAGAGGGCTTCCATAACTTTTTAAAAAATCTGAGATTTTAAACTATCTCTGTGGAAGAAGTGGAGATTGTTCACTGTAGAGAACAGAAGTTAGTAAACCAAAATGAAGGGTGCTGTAGCTTGCGGGATCTGTTGTATAATAAACCTGCCTGAGTTCAGTTTTCATAGAATTATTATTCAGGAATGTGCCAAAAATTTTTCAAGACTGGTGGAAAATCAATACATAAAATATGTGTTTTGCTTTATTGTGTCATCATTCTGTAGATATAAAAGATTCAGTGTTAGAACTTTAGCATTTCACTATGCACTTAGGGCTTTGATAGCTGCTTTTGTTGATTGTTTTAGTATTTTGACCTTTCCTAGATGCTTCACTTATGGACTGTTAAAGGTGTGTGTGTCAGTCTTCATAGCTGGCAATAATGAGTGTGATTGCTTTGAAAGTTGGTGTAGGTAGGTAAACAGAAAAGTTCCCTGGATTTTCCCAAGAGCAGAAAAAATCAGCTTTTGTCAACTTCAGTTGTCTGCGCTGTGAGTTAGATTTAGTTAGTTAGATTTTTACTATTAGTTATTGTTTCTTAATATAAATTAATAAGCTCAGGGATACTTAAGTTTTCCATTCTACCATCTATTGATGAGAGAGACAACAGACATCGTTTCAGTTTACCCGTTAGAAATTTGCCCTCTTCTCCTTCTCCAGTCCTTCCGCAAAGCTTTCCTGTTTGGATGCCTGCAAAACACTGACCCCGAGGTTTGACAACAACCCTGCAGTGGCCAGTGTTTATCATACCAAGTGATGCCTTTGCCAAGTCATCGTCTCGTACAGGCAGACAGCAAGTGTTCATGCTCATGTTATGGAGAGAGCTCAATTTGAGGATTAGGAGAAGTGATGGGTATTGCTGAGTGCAAAGGCTGTGTTTTCATGAAAATAACCCTAGCAGGTAGAAGAAAAGGTGAGGAGACCTAAAACCTGTATTTTGGATCTTTTCCCCCTAGTGAAGTATTTTTCAGTTTTCCTTAAAGAAGGAATGTTTGTCCCCAGCCACTAGTCAGAGCAGGACAAAGAGGGAGGATGGTTGAGCTTAGTTCTCTTAAGCTTGTCTGGTTTTGCCCTAGTCTTTTGTGACTGCATGATCGTAAACATCGCAAATGATCCACTGTGCATAGGGAGGAACCAGCCTGTCTGCAGAATAGCTCAGTGTTGTATGCAGATAGTATGTCGATCTTTAATTCCCTTCGTCAAAATCCAGAATTCACCTTCAATATATCTGAAAGACTTAAAGTGGTGGTATTTTTTGTTTTTGTTTTGTTTTGGTTTTTTTGCCAGTAAAACTGCGTAGAGGGTTGGTACTTGCACATGTCTGGACTTTGCAGTATCTTGCCTGGGCTGAAGTGTCGGCATCACTTTCCTACCTATTGCTGGTGACACACCATGGACTGGGTGTTTCTGCACCTGCCTCCTTTGAAGGACACGCACTGCCAGTGCCACCTGTGGACCAAGTGCTGCTAGCCTGAGAGCAAGCAGCCACTCTCCCTTCTGCTGGTCTCGTACAGTGGGGAGTGGTTAAAACCCTTCTTTTGTTGAAGATCTGCTGGTGCAGCGAGGAATATAAGATTCATGAGGCTGGAGCCCGAGTGCCAGAGGAGGAACACAGATGCAGGCTGGCTGTGAGGCTGGAAGAAAGGGAACCTCAATCTGGTTTCTACTTCTAGAGCTGCTCAGGGATTTTTATCCTGTGACTGGTTTTGACACAACTGACTAAACCCAAAGTTTAGCTTAGGTTATATTGATCTTGCAATTAATAGAGTATAGTATGATAAGTAAAATAGTTTTTGAAGGGTTTATCGACTTGGATGTTGATGTTAATTTATCAACATAAAACATGCACTCAACATTAAGAATTGCCTGAACTAAATACAGTTTTTTTTTCTTAAAAATTAAATATAGCATGCATTTAAAATATAAATTACAGTTTACATCAGCTAAAAACAGCTGCTCTACTTCTTGCAATCTTTCCGGTTCTAAAAGGACCATTCTTTCTGCAGGGGGATGAATAATGCAGGTTAACTTGTTTCTGTGGGCATTTATTACAGCCACACAGAACAGTTCCTGGAGAGGTTTTCTATTTCTTATTTAGCAGCAGTGAAAATTGCAATTATTCTATTTACTTGGCTTGTCACTATGGCAAAGAGGAATTTGGACTGTGAGGAGGAAATGTTTGTTTTCTCTGGCTGCTCCTTGCATATGCTGCTCCAATTATAAATAAATATGAATATTTACTGATAAAATGGAACATTTTTCAAATTCAGTGAAATTGATTTTTAAGATCCGAGATATAGGCATAGGCAACCCATATTGTGTTTTGTATAATGCTATTCATTATACAAAACTAATAGTCAAAATAGTGAATCAATAAAATATCACCACGCATGTCAGATGAACATTATAGCTATAAATTCTTCATCAGGAAGAATCTGTAGGGGAAAAAAGGAAACAAAAAGCTAGATCAAAAGCAATGTGGGGAATTAATGTGGAGAAGATGAAAAGGAAGGAAGCGAACAATAGGGTTGATGTAAGTGGAGAATTAAGTAAAGCAGAAGCAATCATTTTTTATGGGACAGATGAAAAGAAATTGAGAGTAATTGTTACGGGAGGTGCAAGTAGTGGCAACTTGAAAATTACATGTATTTAATGGCCATATGAAAACTAGGGCTTGCCTGTGATTTGTGCTATCATTCATTTCCAAGATGTATCTTCCTAATAGCTTTTGGAGTATCATGTGCTGTTCTGTCAATGGCGCTCACAAAAGCTTATTGGATTCTTTTGGAAGTTAAAATACCATGCTAGCATCAGTCAACATTATTTAGCACCACGTAACAATTTTATTTTAAATATTTGAAGCCAACCAAATCTTCCATTCACGTCTGCTGACCCTTTGTACATGCAGCACTGGGTTAACTAGCTTGCTTAAAGGAGTGTTTACAGACACAGCTCATTACCTGGTAGAGCTGATAATGTGCAATGGGAAATTGTGCAGCTTACTCTGAAAGTTCCTAAAAGATTTACTGAAAGAAATATAAACTCAAATTATTGTTAGGGTAAAATTATATTGGTTTTTAAGCACACTAAATACTGTTAATATCTTAGTGTTAAGAAAAGCCCATCTTCCAAAAACGTGCGCAAGGTTTATGCACAACTCCCTTACGAGGAATCCTTTGGGAGGAATTGGGTCTGGGTGTTTCCTGGCTGTCCTTTGCTGCATTCCACCTGGTGCAGGTAGTAAAAGAGCCCAAACCCTGTGTCTCGGCTCCTAGGGTCATTCCAGTCCCATGCAGTAGGACTGCAAAATATCTGCATCCTTGTGCTTGCAAAAGACAGTAAAGGAAAATGTGAAGGGACAGGGCTGCCTTCCTTCTGGGGTCTCTATCCCACTAGTAGGGGAAGCCCTGACCAGTGAGACGGATGCGGTGTTTGTTCCCATAGGAAGTTTCTTGTTCATTGGCTTAAAAGATTCTTCCTGATTCATCCTAATTTTTCTACTTTGTTCTACCTGTTACTCACACCAGTCAAGAGCTGTGATGATACGTCTGTAGGAGATTTTAAAATTGTTACTGTTATTCCTACCTGTCATCTGTTTGCTGAAGTCTTATCTTTAGGTCAAAGCATTGGACGTGGCGGTATTTAGAGAGCCATTTTAAATGGGAAGCAAGTGTTGTGGTGTGGTATTATGTAGGGCTGTCGCTAATAGTTTGAACACTGGCCCTTTCAACTTTTGCTGTTTTTCCTAACAGAATATTCAAGCCCACCCTCAGTCCTTGTTGTTCTTTCTGTGTTGTCCTTAATTTGTCACCACCTTTTGAATAATAACGCCTTGAATTATGGATATATGATTGTACCAGGCTCTTTATAGTTCTCTCTTTATCACTTACGATATGTTTGATTTCTAATGTGTGAAGCTAGTTACATTAACAGGGTTTTCTAGGTAGGGCCCCTCTATGAAGGGACTGTGATTTCCATGCTCTGAGATCATGTCGCTTGCCTTTTTGACCTGTGATTACTCTACCTATTTTGGCTTTTTATTGAATTCCAAACTAATTTTTCACTTGCTGGTGTTTTCTTTTAACTTTACTGGTTTTTTTCCCCCCCAATGTTTCTAATTTGCTTTTGGAGGGTTTTTTAAAAATTTTTTTCAGCCTTTAAACACTTTGTCTATTTCTTCATTTTTAATTTTACGTACTTTTGCACTAGTATTGTGTTACATTTCCTGTTGACATACTTGCGTAGAGCCTCTCTTAAGCTCTTTAAAAATATTAGGAAAGTCTTAGCATTTTTGTTTTGGCTTTGCTTTATTTCATTCACCATCTCCTGAATTTCCCTTGTAAGCTGCATTGATTCTCTGGATTTCAGGTGCAGCCTGCTGGAAGCCCTGGTTCTCCAAAAAATGCATTGTGCAGTTAGTTTCTCTTATTTTCTGAGTTAGAGCTTGCACACAGCAAAATCTTTAATGTAACCTTTTGTCTTGTACCTTCCAGTCTCTGTGATGCTACCAACTACGTCTTGCTATTATCATAGAATCACAGAATGGTTTGGGTTGGAAAGGATCTTAAAGATCATCAAGTTCCAACCCCCCTGCCATGGGCAGGGACACCCTCCACTAGACCAGGTTGCTCAAAGCCTCATCCAGCCTGGCCTTGAACACCTCTAGGGATGGGGCATCCACAGCTTCCCTGGGCAACCTGTTCCAGTGTCTCACCACCCTCACAGTGAAAAATTTCTTCCTAATGTCTAGTCTAAATTTACCCTCTTCTAGCTTATACCCGTTACCCCTTGTTCTCCCACTGCACTCCCTGATGCAGAGTGCCTCCCCACCTCTCCTGTAGCCCCCTTCAGGTACTGGAAGGCTGCTATTAAGTCTCCTCGGAGCCTTCTCTTCTCCAGGCTCAACAACCCCAACTCTTTCAGCCTGTCCTTGTAGGGGAGGTGCTCTAGCCCTCTGATTATATTATAATATCAAAATTAATCTTGTTTCTTAGTGAGAATGAATTGCACACTTCTTAAATTAAATGATCAGCTGATTGCTCCCTCATGTCATGTCACTAGAGGTAAACTCCAGTTGTTTCTACACCAAATGCATAGATTGTTGAACGGTTTGGACTGGCTTATCGCCTTAAGAGCAGGGACACCCCTGGCAGAGAGTTTACTGTGAAAACTGTAGCAGAATTTAGTTCAGGAGCACTGCATTCCTCATATTGAGCTCTTCTCTTCTGTCTCTTAAAAGAAGGAGGAAATTCTTTTACAGATATTTTCCTGTGCGTTGATCCCTGGCTGGGATGTGGGGGACCATATTAAATGACTGGGATAGTGGAATCCTTATACAGTGTATGAGGGTCTCTGGCTGCTCTATAGGATATTTTCTGCAATGCATGTTAGACAGAGCCCAGCCAGGTTCACTGGGCTCAGGAATTGGGCCCTTGTTTAAAAGTGTTAGGGAAAAGTAGGAAAATGTTAGCATCTCTGGGGACTGGTAGGGCTTTGAATATGGAAGCATTATGATCTGGAGGTAAACTTTCCGCAGTTTCCCATCTTTGTAATTTCACTGATTTTTTTTGGCTGCATTGGAGGATATGAAATGATGGGTGTTTGTCTTCTAATTTTTTTAGAAAAAGGTGATAGAAAAACTAGGTTAAGCTATATTAATGGACTTTCTGGAAGGTCCCAAAAGAAGTGTTTAGCGATAGCTCCACAGTACAATTCTGTGAAAGATAAGCCTTTTGTGACACAACCTGCAAAAAAGAAGTCTATACATTTCCTATGGTATCTAAATGTGTAAAGGCAATAGAAGCAGTAGGGTCAGGATGTGCCTTTTGTTGCTGCCTGAAAAGCAGATCTCGTGATTGTTTTGTATTCTCTGTGTGTTCTCTTCTAATCTAGTATCTAATTGATATCTAATTCATATCTCCAGAATTTCACAGTGTTGTAGTAAATATGCAGCTTAATGTGTGGTGATTACATGTTTTATTTAGGACAGTGTAAAAATTATTCTGTTCTTGCTGACAACTTTTATAAAGATACATATTTTTGATTTGCCCAAAGTCTGAATACTTATAGGTGATTGAAATAAAGAGGTTGTTTAGCAGGTGCTGACTGCAATTTTGTAGTTACTGTATTGTAATAGCTTCACGAGGTTTCTTTGTTGAGGAAATTATCTTTAATGCTAAAGGATGTAGGTAATCTGTCTCTAATGCCAAATTGTTTCAGGGTGTGCACTTCACTTTTTCCCCTACATTTACGTAGATCGGAAAACTGAATGTTCCAAACAGCTTTTGGGACAGTTTCCATATCAACTTTTATGAGCTAAAAATGTAATTAAGGTTGTTCAACCCAAAACATAAAAAAGAACTCAAATTTCATTTACATGGCATTTTTGAAGGAAATTCTGTTTCTTATTTAACTGGTTCTATTAGCATGGTGAATTTGAGTTTCCCTGGTAAAAGTCAGTAGCAAGTCACTATCACCTGTTAATGTAAGTAGCTGGAACCATAAGGAAATACTGGATTCGAAGAGGTGTCTAGTCACAAACAGTACTTTTATGCCTTTTGAGTGAATTAATGGTAATCAGTTTGTTAACATAAACAATGCAATCCCATTAACTGCTAAGGTAAATAGTATTAGATATAAACATCGGTTTTTACATTGCTGCGTGACTTGATTTGTTCTGCTTATGAAACACTTCTAAACTTTTTAGTATTGCCTCTTTCATATAAGTGGCTTATGACTCTCCTGATATCTTATCTTCTTCCTGCTGCGTCAGCTTTACATCCTTATCCCTTGTGCACTGGCCCGTGTACCTCCCTTTTCTATTTATCACTGACCCCTCTGGAGCGGTGACATTCTTACTCCCTTTTCTAGGCTTATTTTAAAAGCAAGAGGAGGCGTTTCTAAAGGGTGAATATGCCTACTACTATTCCTGGTAATTCCTTACAGTTCTTTCTTCTCCCTGCAAGATGACTGCTGTGTTTTGATAAAAATGCGTATTGTCTTGGTGCTGGTCAAACATGCCCAAGAGAGATGATTCAGTTGTGTGGCTGGGGAGCAGGGAATGGTGGAAGGGATTGGGTAAGCCTCTGGTGATGCTATTACTTCTCATCAGCTTCTCAAAAGTCATCAGTTAAAACACTTGCTTTGATTTTGAAGTTGTTAAACTTGGAAACTAACCAAACAATGGGAATAGGTGTTTTTTATTGCATCTAGTCTTCTCTTTCTCAATGCTTTTTTTTTTTTCATTTCAAAAATGAAAGTAGTTTTGTTTGTTTGGTTGGGTTTTTTTGTCTTCTGGCTGTAAGGAAGAAAGGGTCTCTCCTACAACCACTATTTTTTCTTATATTTGGGAAACCATGTGGCTACTCTATTACCATTTTTTTTCCTCAATCCAGTGGATTGATACAGCATACAGAAGTGTTCCCTGTGGCTGTTTGATTGAAGGGCATACATTGGGTTGCAGATCCAAAACAGGTTTGGCTTTAAAAAAAATCAGGTTTGATTCTATGATACACTTACTGTCCTGAAGCATCTGTGGCAGATTGGGGAAGATATGCAACAGCAGATATTTGGCATTTAAAGCTTTTAGTTTAACTGGTGATTAATCTTGGACTGGGGATATACAAAGGACTAGTGCTGACCTATATCCTGTTGTGACAGCTGAGAGCAGAAGTTGGAACTGCTGGATGAAATCCATACCCAGTTGCCCACTGTACTTTCTTCTTGTTACTACACAATGTTAAGTCAAAGACACTTTTTTTTTTTTTTTAACTGTTGCTTATTCTAGCTGTTTACTAATTTGAAGAGAAGACAGCCTTGCTGCCGTGGTAGTACAATGAGAAAAGTAGTTGAAATCAGTAGCAGATTGTTGAGTGTGGGCATCCACCCTATGTAACTAGGTCAAGGTAGAATGCAACTTCCAACTATAAAGTTATACTTTTCTTTCTCATTAGCCAATTTGGAGCCTGCTGATTCTGTTGGATCTCTGTATTGAGAGTTGTAAATGGTGTGTGAAATAAAACACTTCTCAGTTGATGGATATGGTCCTTGTGATTTCAAATGCTCTTCAAATTGGTGTGGTATGCTTTGTTCAGACCAGATGTGGAAGTCTACCTAATGCATAATTTTCAGTTTGGGAAGGAGATAGAAAGGAGACTAGTAGGAACTAGTAATTTATTTTTTTTTAATGCTGGGGATGTGTGTGTGCATGTGTTGGTCTGCTTGTTTTCTTATTAAAAAA
>WKFP01014670.1:360054-375137 GCA_011057875.1 Pterocles orientalis | reverse complement strand
TTTTTTTTTTTTTTAAACTGTTGCTTATTCTAGCTGTTTACTAATTTGAAGAGAAGACAGCCTTGCTGCCTTGGTAGTACAATGAGAAAAGTAGTTGAAATCAGTAGCAGATTGTTGAGTGTGGGCATCCACCCTATATAACTAGAGCAAGGTAGAATGCAACTTCCAACTATAAAGTTATACTTTCTCATTAGCCAATTTGGAGCCTGCTGATTCTGTTGGATCTCTGTATTGAGAGTTGTAAATGGTGTGTGAAATAAAACACTTCTCCGTTGATGGATATGGTCCTTGTGATTTCAAATGCTCTTCAAATTGGTGTGGTATGCTTTGTTCAGACCAGATGTGGAAGTCTACCTAATGCATAATTTTCAGTTTGGGAAGGAGATAGAAAGGAGACTAGTAGGAACTAGTAATTTATTTTTTTTTAATGCTGGGGATGTGTGTGTGCATGTGTTGGTCTGCTTGTTTTCTTATTAAAAAAAAGTTTTCTTTTAAAAATAATCTTCCCAATTTATATTCTCTGGTGATATTTTTCCAAGTAGATGTCTGAGTAGTGGTATTGGAGTTTCTCAATAGCTAGTATTAATTCCCACCCCTCTCTCCCAATTAAGAAAACAAGAATTAGAGGCTTGAGAGTTATGTGTGACTTGTCAGCAACATATTGGCAGTCAAGGCAAGAATTCATTAACTCTTGACTTAAGCTTGAGATCTAGCTTCTGGTGATGCGGTCTCTTTATTTAAAAGCTTTTCTTAGCTTGTGTATCCTTATTGTGTAACTTTCACTGCATGAATATATGTGTGTATATATATATATAGGATGAATGCTTAAAAAAAGAAAATGCATTCCAAAACTGGTTCTTTCTCTAAAATAGTAGTATGGGTTTGTCTGTTGTGTTTCACAGTGACATTTTGTTGTGAATACTCTTCGAGAATTTATACTGTCAAGTGGGATAGGGCATGGGATCCCTGTGTGCCTCTGAAGTGAAAGAATGGAAACTCAGCAGCTGAAAGGCATTTAGAAATCAGGCTTGCGTACTGGTTTCAGTAGCTAAGCATGGATCATGACTCAAAAGCTACTAAACCAGCAGTGTCTACCTTCTCACTGTTTTACCAGTGTATTAACTCCCAGCATAATGCTCTTAATGACGGGGATTCTGTCATTGCTCTCTGTGCTAGACCCCTTTTCAAGACAGAAAATGAGAATAACCCCAAGATATTATCCTATTGGCCAGGGAAAGTTGGAGTGCAATGCAACTTTGAAAGTGCCCCGTATGCACATGATAGTAGCTCGAACCACCTGCACCATGTTCCAGCCATCTAGGAACAATACCTGTAGCCAGGCTGGAGTGTGTTTAGCCAGGCAGAGCCAGGAAATTTGTCTCGGTAGAGCAGAGCAACTGGAAAAGGAAAGCAAGGTGTGTTTTCACTTTTTCACTTCTGCATTGGTGCTATAACAGTAGACACCCATATTCCCCAAACAAGCTGTGCTTTTTGTGTCTGAAGCTGTTGCCAGCAAATGTCAATGATTTTTAATAGCTGATTTATTTTCTTGCTTATTTTTAGCTCCCCCCCCCTTTTTTTTTAACTTTAGTGGGCTCAGGCAGCTTACAAATACAAGATGTCATGTTAGTAATGACTCCACAAAGACAACTGAAGTAATAATAAAAAACATTTGCCACAGTGGAGCATTTTTGCTGCCTCTCTACTAGGTTTTACAGAGAGGATCACTTCCGTGGTGAATGCTGGAAGAAAGCCCTTACTAATTAGAGATGATGAAGGCCATCACTTCTCTCTCTTGGTTTGTTTTGATTCTGTTGTTAAGCTGAGGAGCTGTTGCCTGTTGAGCGCTCCTCTCCTTGGTCTGTAGCCTGGCATGCTCCCATTTCTAAAGTGAGATATACCAAAGCAGCTAATGGTAATTTACATCTATATGTGCTGCTGTAGAGAAAAGAGAGATAATTTGAAAGTGTGCACATATGTTTGCTTTATTCTAGTGGTTATGGGCTATTTGTTCTTCTTGTGATTAAAGACTCCCCATTCTATGAATGTGCTTAATACTTTGAAAACTTGAAAGAAATGATGGCACACCATACAATGTCAAAATGTGCATTTGAAGTAAAAGCCCAGCAATTCAGATCTTCTGGTCTTGTTCATAGCAGGTAAAAGGCTGCCTTGATGACACTTAGAGCAAATGAATTTCTCTCCTGCCATCATGCACTTCTGAATAAATTGCTTGATCTAGTTTGGTACAAAAGGACATGATCTATAAATAGTTAACAGAGCTTTCTTCAGGGCAAGTAATCTATAGACTGGAACTCTCTCTTGGGGTCTTTTAAAAAAGTAAGGGCTGATATGAACAAAAGGAAAGTTTGTTTTTTTAAAAAAAGAAGAGACCTTTTTAATGAGATTGAAACTCACTTGTTTCAACTTCCTTTTGAAAGCATCTGGCCAACCACTTCAAAAGTCTAAAAAGCTAACCTTACAGTCACTTGAATAAAAGAAGAAAAAAGGTCTGTCCATTAATCTGATGTGAGTGTATTGTCAATAACTACAAGCTGAAAATGCAGGCTAAAACAACTGGTTAATTTGAATTTGAATCATATAAGCATCAGTGAATTCAGTTTTTATTTGAAAGCCACTGTTTTAGGCTTAAAGGAACTTCACGACATTTTTCTGAGTTTGTTGATACACTGCACTGTTGGCTGCAGGGTCTCTCTGTTCTATTTGCTTTTTCATGCACTTCTTTGGCAGCTAATCTCGCTGGTTTTTAGACTGCTAACTGTGATAAGCAAAACTTCTAAGACATTTTAGTGTGCTAAAGAAAGCATCCATCTACCAAGCTTCTTCATGTGGCATTCTTGGAAAAAAAGCACAGAAACCAGTTATCTATGGAAACAAAAGGAAGAAGCCTCCCTTTTATGGCATTTTCAGCATTGTTTCTTCTTTTCATTGAGATGAGGCCAGTCATTTTGAAAGTGGTGTCAATGTGAGTTTCCCTGAAAAAGCCTGTATGATCTGTGCATGTAAAATTGGGGTTTTAGTGGCAGTGTTGTGTGCAGGCCAGGGCGGTGACGGCAGCAAAGGGACTGGTGCATGTTGTTGGTGTGGATGTTAATCCTGTCAGTGCCTTCAGATACGTGCTAGTGTGTGTATGCACACCTGGCACAAGGACCAGCACCAGCAAGTGTGTGTGACTGTGTGTGCTTGGGAGCAAGAAGGATCCTTCATGAGAGTGAGGAGAAGACCGTCTATGTTTATACATTTGCCATGGGTTTTGAGAAAGCAAATTGTTCTGTGCCTAAAGAGAAGCTGAAAGCCAAGTACCCAGCCTATGAAATCAATTGGGCAAGTGAAGGTTACCAACTTGATCAATTAAAAAAATTTAAAATAGCACGATGGGAGCTTTTTACTGACCACCTGATCTAGGTGAAGAAGTAGACTAAGACTTCTTTAAAAAACTGGAGGAAATCTCTGTGTCACAGAACATGGTCCTCATAGGGGACGCTGACATCTTCTGGAAGGGTAACATGGTTAGATGCAAGGAGGAAGATTTCTGAAGAGTGTTTGGGATAACTGGTTGATACTGGTACTGGACACAGCCAGATCTGCTGTTCGCTATCTGAAGACGTGATAATCAATGACAGCCTTGGCTGTGTCAACCATTAAATAAATGCTTGGTATTCAGGAACCTGAAAGGACTGAGGAACAAGGTAAGCAGGGTACAGACCCTGGACTTCAGTATATTTGTTTATTTAGCAGGTAGGGAGACATGGGAGACAGCTCTGAAGAGCAAAATTGCTCAGAAAAGCTGGTAGGTATTTAAGGACAGCATCCTCTAAGTGCAAGAATACTCAGGAAAATAAGCACCTTTATCAGGAAAACAGCTTCGTTAAGAACAGAATAGCCAAGCTCTAATGCGAAAAGGAAGCTTTTGAGAGGTAGAAGCAGGGACAAGATACAAAAGAAGAATTTAGAAAAATTGTCCGGGCATGGAGGGATAGTGTTAGGAAAGCCAAAACTTACCTTTACAGTTGCAAGGAATGTCAGAGGCAAAAAGAGAGCTTCTACAGATGCATTAGTAATAAAAAGCTGAAAAGAGGAAATGCTGCATCAACAAAGGGAACACAAGTGGTTTGCTAGCAGCAGACACAGATAAGCCTGCATCGCCTAATGACTTCTTTGCTTCAGTCTTCACCAGCTGGGTCTCCCAGCCCTCTGTTATAAGTGAAAGAGTTCAGAGAAGAGGTAGATGCAGATCAAGTCAGTGACTGGGAGAGTTCAATGCATGGAAATCCGTGGGATCAGGCAGACTGCATCTAAGAGTGTCGCGGTCTTTCTGAAGTGGTAGCAAGAGTGCACTCTGTACCTTTGAAACGTCATGAAGGTTGAGGCAGGTCCCTCATTACTGGAGAAAAGCAAATGTTGCACCAGTCTTCAGAAAAGGCCAAAAGCAAACTCCATGGAACTACAGCCTAGTCAGCCTCACTCCAATCCCTGGGAAGTTCGTGAAATGGGTCCTCTTGGAGCACATTTTTGGGCACATAAAAAAGATGAGAAGGAACAGTCAGCATGAATTTACTGAGGGCTGATCAACCTGACAGCCTTCTATGATAAATTGACAGGATTTGTGGACTAGGGGAGAGCAGTGAATGTCATTTCCCTTGGCTTTAGTGAGTCTTTTGACGCCATCTCTCACAACCAGATGGATAAAAAGCCTGTTGAGTGGTCAGGCTCAGTGGGTCATGGTTAATGGGTTGTACTCTACTTGGAGGTCACCAAGGGTCCTCAAGGGTCCGTACTGTTGACCAGTCCTGTTCAACAACGCTTATCAATGACCTGGAGGAGGCAGCTGGGAGTGCACGGTCATAAAATTCACAGAAGACATAGAACTGAGGAAACTGCTTAATAGAGTCAATGCTGCCACCCAGTGGGACTTAGACAGTCAAGGGGAATGGGCTAATGGGACTTTATTGTATAACTAAACAAAGTCAATATCTTTCCTGTGGACACAATATCTGGGTGTGGTCTGAGTTTTGAGTAAAGGGGACTAATCACTTCCCTCTATCAGCAGATAATACTTTTGTTAACAGAGCACAGGGCACTGTTAGCTGCCTTTGCTGCCAGGACATGCTGCTGACTCGTTCACATCCAGCTGACATGTCTGCTCTCATCTCCAAGTCCTTCTCCACATAGCTGCTCCCCAGCCAGTCAGATCCCAGCCTGTATCGTTGCAATGTGCTCATCCTTTCCACATGCTGGACTTAAACAATTTGTCTTGAATTTCACAAAGTTTCCATTAGCCCCCTCCTCTTGTCTGTCTAGTCCCCCCTGGATGGCAGCCGTGCCCTAGAGTGTGTCAACTGTTTGCCCCAGTTTTATGCCATATGCAAAGTTGACAAGAGTATGTTCTATCACCTCTTCCAGGACATGACCCTGAAATGTAAAATGCTTTATGGGTAATTAGGCGCTGGATCCCTGGCAAATGTAGTCCAAAGAACAGGAGAGAAGGCATATACAAGGAATTTAACTAGTAAGATCTGCCCACATGGGAGATGGGTTTCTTTACACTTATGAGCGACAACATGCAAAGTACTATTTAGTTGATACTATTTCCTAATGTGGCAGATATGACTCCCTTTTTATTCAAGGTACTTAAAGTCAATGTGTGGAAGTTGGAGGAAATTGTATAGGAAGACCCAAGAATGGCCCAGACAGCTCTGCAAGTGACTACCAGCCTCCAAGCGGCTGGTAATTTTCGTTACAAGGAAGTGTGTTGTGGTTATTAGCTTTGGGAATATACAGAGATATGCAAGATAGCATTTGAGCTCTCCTGCTGACTGGGAAAGAATTTTTTACAATGAGGACTAGCAAAATATTTTACAAAATGCCTGGGGTTTCATGTGTCATGCTTCTAAAGGAAGCCTTAGGCTCATTAGCCCCACAAAAACTTTGCTCTCCTGTCTAAGGATACACGGGACTGCAAAAGGTAAGAGACAATAGATTTGGCACAGGACAGTTTTCACTTGCCTCTTCCATTCCACATTCTTCTCCATTTGCTGGACAGTAGTTTAGATGAGAATTTCAGGAATTTTGTGAAAACTGTTTGGGAACCAAAAGCTGCTTTGTTCAACTCAATTTGGCTTAGTCTGAGATCACTGTAGACTGTTACTGAATACTGCTGCTAAAGCAGACCTTCTATTGCTACACTGTGCTAGGAGTCCTCTGCCCACCCCCTCTTCTGCCCAAGAAGCAATATCCATTTTTTGCCTGATTCATAAAAATTAAAAGAATCTCCTTGCTATTTTGGCATGGGTGGTGGTGTTTATCTGTAATGGAGGTAAAGAGGCTTCTGCCTGAGACAGTTACTTTTCCCAGAGAAGAGGGCATCTTTACTTTGTGTAGGCTTCAGGAAGGTCCTGAGACATGTCTGCTACCTCACGTTTACAACAGTGATGCTTGCTACCATTGTTCCTTCCTTGGAGGATGATTTTAAGGTTTCAGTTTGTGGAGTCCTTGGTGTGCACTGGATGTGCCTTAGATCTACAGCTCAATTAATGCTGGTTGGAGGGACTGGAGTCTATGACACTTTTCATAAATCTCCTGTGAATAGTAATGTCTGTTTTCATGAAGGGTAACATCTTCATGGACAGCTGTCTTGATCAGAGAAAGTTTTCAGTGAAGCAGGTCTGTGGAGGATGACTTTTCGTTTGGTTGATGTTATTGACTAGCAAAAGCCATCACTTCTGCTAAAGCAAGAGGTAGAATTAAGGGGTGTAAGGAATCAGGGTGGGGTGGCATAACCCAGTAGTTACGGCTGGGACTCTCTAGGTTAGGAGTTAAACCAATAGCATCAAGTTAAAGTTGAGTTAAACACCATACTGGGAGGCAAAATTGGAACCATGGGATTAAGTCAGCAGACTTAAGTTAGGCAGACCCAGGGCTGGCATGAGGAACTTCAGGCATAATTTTTTGAAGCATCAGTCAGGAAGCAACTGCTTGAGCTGCCCTCCAGTGTCCTGGAAAACCACCTTCATTTCCAGGAGAAAAGAAGTGACATATGCCAGATGTATGCGAGACTCTGCATTAGTAAATTAACAGGGCTGTAACACTCAGGCTTCTGCTGCCTCCTTTAATTGCCTGACATGCATATAGAATGCCAAATGATGTTCTCTAAAGGAAACTGAATGCAGATTATGCTTTGCACCTCTTTGCACTATTGGTTAGCTGGTACCTATCATGCTGAACATCAGGAACTCAGTCCATGAGAGGTGAAGGGGCTGCTACTTGTGTAGTTCGGGTGCATGCCAGAGAAAGTCTACAAAATTGTGACAGTAGAGTAAGCTGTTGACCTTTTTCTAACATTGTGTCTTGGACTTGTCATTCTTCTTTCTGAGACCTCATTTACAATAGCTTCTGAATTGGAAATAATTGTAAAGCAGGACCATGGCTGCTTTTATCTTTTATGCCCTTACACAGGGACAAACGATCCTATTAAAAAAAAAAAAAAAGTCCACCACCACCACACCACATTGATTGCTATGCTAATAGCAATAGTTCAAACCACCATAGTTACTATAGAGTAATTTCCCCACCCAACACAACATGCTCTGCGTATGCACACACATGCACACGCTTGGAACTGAGCAGTTGAGCATAAAGCTGGACTATATAGCTGTTGTGTAAGGCACAGTGTGGCCTATTGAGTGAGTGGTTTGAGTGGGATCTCCTCCCTACAGTTTTAGTGTTAGTATCCATTGGGTGATGATTCGTTTCTTGATGTCTTACGAACACAGAAACAAAATGAACCAGGTAATAGTCGATGTAACTCTTCACTAGTAGTCCCTGCTTGCCCCTTCACACACAGCCCCCTCCTCCAAAACTAAAGCAAAAAGGCCCTGGATTTATTGCAGTATTGGTTAGGTTCTGTTGTTAAATCCATTGCTAGAGGAGGAATGGAGTCAAATGCAAACTTCTGACAAGTTCTTCAAGCATCTTGTCGGTTCCCCTACCTCCACCAACTAACCTCACTTGGGTGTTGGCTGCTGCGGTACAGGAGGGCGATTGCTCTGTTAGGTAAAGTGTTGGTTTGATTTCAACCACCATCTAGGTCCCACTGCTTTCCCCTCATTTGTAGTGAAAGTAATATACTCACTACATGATAAATATTTTGCCCTCAGTCCTTGTTCTTTTCCTCTGATGACTTGACTCCTGGCTTTGTCATCCTACCCACTTAAGCAGAGATAGCCAACTTCCTTGTGAGCCTCTTGGCTTCACATCATCTTCCTCAGTTGCACATACTGTGGTGAGCCCCAGGTGAAAGCAGCTAAGAGCCTGTAGCTCCATTCTGTGAGAAGATTGCTGCAGTTTACTGGGGTATGCACTTCCCACCCCAGCCCTTTAGTCTTTCTTGAATGGGGGAAACATAGCAGAGGCAATATATTGCTTGCTGGTTTTTCTGTTGCACGTAAGCAGCCATAGTTTTCCTAGAGTGTGACTATTGGTTTAAACCATCTGACTGCTTGAGTCTCTACTTTCAGGGTGGTTTCCACCAGAAATTTTTTGATACTGACGTAATCTGGAATCAATGATGGCTAGATTTCTATGGACCCTTATGAGGGATTTTAAACAGGTCGTTTACTGCTGTGACACACTTGGTTGATTTTCTTTTGTTCATCTGCATGGTCACAAAAGAGCTAAAGTTGAGTTTGTTGTGGAGGCATCAACTGGCATTCTGCCACTGGAACACCCTTCTCTATGACTATAGATGTTGGCTATAGAGTTTCTGCGAGGCTGTGTGTAAATCCCCCAGTGCAACAAGCAACATGTACAGTTGAAGTTTTTTTGGTGGCCAGTAGCCTGGTATGCTTTCACACCACCTCCCCTCCTTCCTTGGAGAAACATGGCTCCAGTGCAGACCATCTTTCTTTGGTTATAGCGATAGTGACAGGCAGCTTTTTAAATAGCTGCCTTACCAAAGTTCAATTGCTAGTCAAAGAGAGATGAGACAGAACACCAGATTTGCTCTTCTCCAGTTGGAAAGTCTTTTTCAGATGTTTCTGCTGTTCCCAATAAAGGTCGTATTTGCTGATTCAGGTTTGCTGAGAGCGGGCTAGGTTCACTGGTGTGTTCCAGCTGCTTTGCAGTGCTCTGGCAATGCAAACCAGCTGCAGGTCTGGTTTAACTCAAGCCAGGTTTATGACTGGTTTGCATCACTGGAGCAATGTAAAGTACCTGAAGCATGCCAGCTAATCTGGCCTGTTGGTGAACCATTACAAATTACTTGTTTTTCTTCATGTTCTTTACATGTAACTTTATTTATATAGTTAAAGCCTGTAGAAATTGAGTAGATTGTGTCACTAAAAGACAGATTTTGTGTTCTAAAGTCTATAAAATTAGAGGTTTTTTAAGTCAAAGCTTTTTCTTTGTAACTGAAATAAAATCATCAAATTACACATTGCTCCTCTGCACTTCGCTGTTATGGATTTCTTCTAAGTTACATTAAGATTACAGTTGCCTGTTCTTATTATAAAATGAAATAATGATTAGCCTGAGATCTAAAAGAGTAGGCTTTATAAGTTTTATTTTGCAAGATGTGGGCTCAGCTTTTATTCTAAATGTAGTAATTTTCCTTACTGAGAATGTAGGTAATATTTATGTCATTATCAATATTGTCTGTAATGTACTGATTGAAAATATTTTCAAGATTTTGAGAGAGGAAGGAAATCAGACAATCATTGTTTTTCTTCTGTTTATGGTAAAATATGTAACTGAAATCATATTTACCTACCCTGGATAGCATGATGGGTGTTCAAAACATGCCACAAATATTAATCATTATTTATATTAGTTCATGTATAGTAACTTTTTTTCATAATCCATCTCTTCCTCTAAGGCTCTTACAGTGTTGAATTCATGATTTGTGTTTTTAACACTTATTACACAACAGAAGAATGACAGAAGTGTCATTACTACTACTCTGATCAACACTTTCTTCAGAACTCAGGATTTTTGCTCTTCACCTAGAAATATTTTTGCATAAATATTATGGGATGGTTTTTAAAAAAAATTCCTTCTGGATAAACATATTGGCATTCAAATCAGAAATAGTATTCCTCTGGTTGTCTGTATATTGGAAGAACACATGACAGAATTTTCAAAGTTTTTCTAGACTTTGAGGCAAAACACCAAAGAATTAATTACTGCCTCATATTAATTAAGATAACAATGCAAAACCCTTCATTAGTAGCACAGGAAAAGTTCTTCCTTGGTCCTTGGAGAGAATATTATATGCAAGCCCTGTTGTGTGGGTTGCGAGGTGTCACTGGAATTTATATGCATTACTTGTCTAATTGCAGTAAATGTAGCATGTCCAGATAGGTTTAAAAGTTGGATGGCTGTTTGTTACTTGCTGGAAATCACTTGAAACCTTGCTACTCAGAGGCAGCTGTTCACAGGTCCTTCACCTCTCCCCAGAGATAGCTGGAAGACTCTGTTGTTGGACCCTGTCTTTTATGGCAGAAGCAGTAAACATGACAGGTTGTTTGGGAGCCATCTGTTTTAAAATGGTTGCTGCTTTGTATGCAGTAATGAACTTGAGATCAGTTTTCTGTCTGTCTTCATAGTTAACAGCCTTGTTTGGTGTCACAACAGGTGGAAGTTGATGGGATGAAACTAAATGTGACCAGCGAGTGGAACCTGGCTTCACCCTTATTGTCTGTCACCATTGATGGCACTCAGAGGACTATACAGGTAAAATCACCAACACATCGTTTGTAGAGCCAAGATAACCAGAAGCCTCTGGGTATACAAGTAATAAACTTCCTGCATCGTAAAAAATATGTTTTGTTGTGCGAATAACATAATCTTTGTACTTTGAATACATCTAGAGCTTCAGTGGAGTGAACTTCTCTCGAAATTACCTATCTAGAGTTTTGAATATCTTTCATTTAAAGAGGAGTTGCTTATTTTAGACAGAAATTCCCTCTAGTTTTTGGGTTCTCCTTAGTTAATGGATGTGAGGAGATACAGTTTCTTAATCACTTAAGGAATAAAGAACAGATTACAAAAAAGTGGGGTCCTGCAGTAAAATTACTCTCTTCCTCATGTTTGGATTGTGTGGTTTTTCCACTTTCATGCCTTTACAGATTGAAAGCTGCAGGAGAGTGCGTCTCCCCTGTTTTTATATATCCTTTTATGAAACATGATAAGTTCCATGACTTGAAAAAAAAATGCAGAAAACATCCCGAACCTATGTGTTTCTAAGAAAAGAGGTCTAAAAAGATTAATGCACATTGTTGCTTCTGACCAATAATGTGTTTGAAAATAACTCCAAACAAAAGGGTGTGCCTTTAACTGCCATGCAAATTTTCTGAAGGCAATGCCAGTCAGGGTTTATATATTTATTGAGAAATCATTAATTTATAAATGTCTGTTGATCCTGGAAATAATGAAAGGAGACAGAAATAAAAAACTTTAAGAGTTTTTACAAGTATTTTTGTACATGCAACATTGTCTGTTTATTCGGTATACATTCATTGGTGGTACAGTGGTCAGATTTCTGATAATTTACTGTGAAATATGTGAATTTTTTGTTCATTTTCACCCCTGGTGAATTACCCAAATGGAAATGCTATTTGTGCTGTGACTGAATTTAAAAGACAGCACCTTGAAGATAGGAAATGTATCTTTCAAGGATAGTATTGACTGAGAGTGGAATTTTCATAACATGCCCAAGTAAATTCTGGGCTTAAATTTTGTAGGTTTCTTGGAAGGTTAATGCCA
Source organism: Pterocles orientalis (assembly GCA_011057875.1). Lineage (NCBI taxonomy): Eukaryota > Metazoa > Chordata > Aves > Pterocliformes > Pteroclidae > Pterocles > Pterocles orientalis. Next base: position 363,356 of record WKFP01014670.1, on the reverse strand, counting down.
GCTTCAGGGCTTGCGTATATCTCAAATAATTTTGTATTCTAAGGTGTATTTTTATGTTTTAATACTGGACCATTTTGCTGCTATTTTATAAAGGAAATTCCTAATTTTGAGTAGGAAGCAATACAGATGTATGAACACATGAAATCTGTCTAGGAGAAAAACATTATATTTAGAACAGATAACTGTATTCAGAAGGCCTCATTGCAAAGTATATAGTAACTATGTCACTGAATACAGGTCTCCATGTACTAATACTAATAGTAGTAAGAACAGTTAGCTGAACATTTAATATTTGAACTGGCACATAAAATTAGTTTCAAAATTAATGATCATGAGATCTGAACATGCTTTCTTCTAGGAGCTGAGACAGCTATAGTGTTACTTGCACTCCCTGAATATGACCAAATTGTGTGAAATACAACAAGCAATTGAGCTGACTGCATGATATCTATCCAACAGAACGTGGAATAAGCGCATATGTTGTTTCTTTCTCAGGTGTTATCTGTAAGTCTTTGGTTTTAGCAAAGAAACCCGGCGGCTTGAAAATTTAATCTTTTAGTCTATGTATGTAAATTTATGGGAACCTTAAACTTGACCTCTGATATCCGCTCACTGGAATCTAAATTGGTTTTTTGGTTATATATTTCTCTAGACTTGCCCCGCTGCAAGAACCAAATTAGACAAGTGTATTCCTGTAGGTTGATTTGTCTCCAAAAGCAATTGACCCCTGAGTCTTGAAGTATCTTCTTTCAGCAAGACTTAGCCCTAGAGCCATTTAAGCAACAAATATGGATGAATCGAATAATTCCAGCTGTGCTTTATTAATTTTCAGCTAGTCTAATTTCTCTTCATAGTTAGTTTCATTCTTTTAAATTTGTTCAACCAAATACAGTCTTTGTGAACATAATATGTCTTTGAAGGTTTGATGTATGCACCTTCGGCTCGATCCTGCAGTCTGGCCCCAATCCAGCAAAGCACTTAAGCACAGAAGCAGGAAATAAATAATTTTAAAATGTTTTGGTTTAAAGTGTATTTATGTAAATTATAGTCTAGACATTCAAACTGTTGCATATCTGTCGCACATTTAAAAATAAGTAATTAAGCATGCTCCTGTATTTCCCCTCCTCTGCTGAAGGCTCAGTGTGTATTGGAGCAAAGCAGAGCACCAACCCTGCCAGAGAGTTAAGAAAGCCTAAGAGCTTAAAACCCAGGTTTTCTAAGATACTTCTAGGGCGTGGGACCTGGGAATACATCTGAGTGTCTGAGAAGAGGTATATGCCCTGTCTAGGGCATATCAGGGCAGCCCCCCTCCCTCATGGTTCGTTTCCACTGTGAGGAAGCCCATCTGTGTGTGGCAGATGGGCGCTGCGGAGTGCCTGGCCAGGTCCCCAGGTAATAGAGGGACCAGAACCCTGCGGTATACTGCAGGTCTGTTTGGCTGCAGCGTGAAGGTTCTGAAATCTTTGAGGTGCTTTGGATTATTGTGACATCCATAGGATGCAACAGAAGGTGATGAACTGATGAGAATTTGGGATTATTTGAGCATGAGATTTCTGTGATACAGTCTCTGGGGATGAGGGTGTGGGCAGACCCTGTAGCACTTCTTGAAGTAAGTGAATTCCATCATGTTTTTTTGTTGTAGTTTTCAGTAATTCCTCAGCTAATCACAATTTTTCAGTGTTTTCTCCACTTGTGACTAGTCTCGACCTCTCGTTTGGAGAGGCCACATTTAACACATTTTGAAGTGTAGGGATTTTTTTCACCAAGCAAATTAATTTTTTGTATGCAGAGATACTTTGCCAAAATGGTTTCTGCTACCTGCTCCCAAAGATGTTACTGGCTTAGAATCTGGCTTACACCTTGCTATTGCGAATTCAGAATCTGCCATTGCTGAAAATCAGAGAAAACTGTAGGCGTGTAGTTACAGTGTGTCTTCCTGAGGATTCAGATTTAAAGGGGATTGGCTGTTATTTAATTGTAAATACATATTTAAAATATATTTATAGATAAACCATGATTACAATATATTTAGAGTAAAAATAAATGAATAAATTAAGCGCTCAATGATGTTTGTGAAGAGTAAGTGGAAAAGAGGAGGTTGGATGAGTTGTGGAAAAGAATCACAAGAACTCCAGTGGAAACTGGAAGGGAGAATGGTGGTTCAGAATGGTATCCTGAAAGTAACAACAGTTGGAAGGAAGGCAGCAGGCAGATTTTGGGACAGTGAGGACATTTTTGTCCCTCTGCCTCTGCTCCCATGTACAAGCAAGATGGATTTCAGTGAGCCCTGTGGCTGCCGAAGTCATCATCTATGACCTCTTCTCTCTCCCTGTGCATATGAACTGGGGAGCATGTGGAAGGAGAGAAGGGAATCAGCTGCCTTTTCCATAGAGCTGGACATCTCCTTTTATTCCCTCTTGTGAGCCAGAATCCAACTGGACCTCAGGGTAAATCAGTGAATCCATAATTCCAGCAGAGGGACTTGAACCTAACTGTAAGTCTGTCCTTACTACCATCAGGTTGCAAGTAGGTGCCTTCTACTGGGATACTGTGCAGGAAGATTAGATATCTGCAGAGAGAGCAGGTTGCCCAAGAAGAAAATGCATGTAGGAGATCATCAAGCTCTCTTTGCTTTGGCACTATATGTGTTTGGGCAAGTTCTCAGAACCTACCCCACCAACCATTCAAATTCTGAGCCTGCTCTAGGGCAACACCACATGGACAAATTTTACAACTCCTTAGTGCTGTTGAATGCTCTGCTTTCATTGATCCTATCATCAAACACTCAACCCATCCTTATGTACCATTTACTTGCAGACAGTTTCTGACCCAGGATTCTGACCCAGAATAAATGGACACCATCTTTTGCCAACGCTTTTGCACCTCTTTGTCGTATCGTATGCACCCAGCCTTTCCACTGGTGTGTCATTGGCCCACACTGGTTTCACAGGTCTGCTAGCTTGCTGTAATGAAACCTCCCCCCCTCCAAAGGTAGCGCAGGCACTCTGCCTGGAGCCTGGAAAATTCTTGGTGACTTTCGGCAGCTTCAGCAAAGCAGTATTGCAGTGGCACTGGTGATGCCTTCTCTTGGTATTTCCTGGCTGTCATATCACAGAATCACAGAATGTTAAGGATTGGAAGGGACCTCGAAAGATCATCTAGTCCAATCCCCCTGCCGGAGCAGGAACACCTAGATCAGATCCCACAGGAACGCATCCAGGCGGGCTTTGAATGTCTCCAGAGAAGGAGACTCCACAACCTCTCTGGGCAGCCTGTTCCAGTGCTCTGTCACCCTCACTGGA
>WKFP01014670.1:342682-360034 GCA_011057875.1 Pterocles orientalis | reverse complement strand
TTTTCAGAGAGAGGTCTCCCACAATAAAGCTCTATCTACTTTTCACTTTCTTTAACCTAATGAGATTAGTAATATCCTGTGCTACTCAAGGGGTTAATCAAATAACATTAGTAGTCACAGTATCTTCTGCCGTATTTTTTTTTCTAAAGGAGCTATAAATTTTAATGACAGAAGATAATCAGAATGAATAACTATAAGGATTCTGTATGTGGCCAAAGACCAAAGCATGGTATTCAGTTGTTGACAGACATGTAGTTTTCTGATATCTAAACCTTGAAAGATAAGGAATGGTTCTCTTGAACATGGTAATACATTTGGGGAGCAAAGGGAAGGGAAGAGGAGGGATATCAGAATGAGAAAGGACTATGGATCCTGTAAAGAATCTGATTCAGGGCAGTCATAAACATTATCAGATCTGGAATCTCATGGCAGTGTGTTACCTGATCATTGTCCCCCTATAAGAGCAAAACCTGTTACAGCATGTCAAAACAAGGGTAAAGTTTCAAAAAGTTTTAGGTTTTTTGTGATTTTGTGTAATAACAGCAAAAAATTTAGAAGTTCACAGGGAGGATTAAACTCTTCATTTTTGTAAATAATTATAAATAGCTGGAAATTAGGCTGGAGTAAATGTCTTTTAGATTCATTCTTTACCAACACCAAATCATCAGTCTTTCCTGTGGGTTTTTTGGGTTTTGTTTGCTTTTTTAATTTGTTTGTTTTAAAGCCTTTCATCCACTGCTTTATAACCCTGACCTACCTCAGAGGGTTAAAGGAGCACATGGATGTTCTTGGAATGCACTGTGTATGTGTAATAGAAATACTGCAGTGGTATTAATATTAGATATTTGCTTGTCTAAAGCTTGGGAAAAAGAAGTAACAAGTGATGTTAACGTTGGATATCACATGAAGAAGTATTGGGAGGGATCTGTTTATGTTTTTCTGTTTATGGGAGGACAGAAATTCCTAAGCCACCTACTGTAATTAAATCCCAGGCATTAAGAGAATGGTTCTTCTTTTAAAAGTAGTAATATGGTGCCTCAGCCTCTTATAAAGGTGCAGGTGCAGTTTCTCTGTGGGGTTCGATGCCCTGTAAGCCATTCATGCCATTTTTAACATCCATATTTGTACTGTTTAGGAACAGATTCTGTTTAGTCCCTGGGAAAGGACTGAGATGGCTTGTAGCAGGTGCTGGGGGAGGCCAGTATCAGCATCCTGGCAGGATCCCTTTTAAAGGGAAAGACTATTTTGGCACAGTACTATTTATGCTAGTCTTAGATGTCTTTCATATATCAAAATACTTCATACACAGCAGGACTTGATCATCTCGTTCCCCACTGGGTGACTGCTGCCCTTGTAAGAACCTGGAAAATATGGAAGTGCCCTGAGGAAGAAGAGCTGAGGCTTAATTTTCTATAAAGTGTGATCTAAACCAGGTAATGGCTAAGAGTAGAGCAGCACACAAAACTGAGCTAAGTTTCCATCTGTAGTTTAATGCACTAAAGGGAGGAAATGATGGCACCATCAGTGGAGAACACTAAATTGTGACAAAAGTAGAGTTATCCCCTAAGTGGAAAGACTTGTGAGGCTGCCCAAGTCTGAACACATAATGCAAAGTGGACAGTCTCCAACATATGAGAAAGCTTTGTCACATTGCTAGTCTGGGATCACATCCCTAGACTGGGATTGTGCACAGTGGAAGGGAAGCGCTGAAATGAAGTTTTGCTTTCTGCAAAGGTTCTAGGAGGAGAGGGAAAAGGAGACTGATAAAGCCAAACTAATCCTCACATTTTGACACAATGATGACTTTATGGTTTCACAGCTACTTATTGTATTGTGGGAATATTTTGTTTTTTAATTAAACCTGTCTGGGGATGATTCAGGCCTGTATTTTGCTAGGTTGAATTTTCAAGAATTTATAAATATTGGCCAAAAAGTGGATAGCATTCTCCATTTGAAATTCATGGCGTAAGATGTTCAGAATTTTTGCTAGTGAGCAGTTGAAATGAAGCAATAGGGGCTGCAAGAACTTCTGCATTCTGAAAAAGAGCACTATGCTGGGAAACTACAGTGTTCCACTAAAAATTTTATCTTCAGTCTATCTGTAGGTTTTCTGGGCTTGTATTTTTTTTTTTCTGTATAGTCAGGTACATGTTGTCTGACTGTTAATGTAGTCATGCCATCACTTGAAAAAGTTGCAAAAAAACATTGTCTAAGTGACAACCTCTAAATTTTCTGTAACAACAGGTCTCCAGCTTTCCTGTAACAAATAAAGGTGGTATGTAGTAGTTCAAGATAAATGTGCTTGAGAAACTTATGTATACGGTTTCTTCTGCAATTTTGACTTGACACATTACTTTTGTAAGCAAAGCGAAAAAAAATGCTTTTGGTCTGTTGGAGTTTCTTTGTTTTGGTATGATTCCTTTCCTGCAGCTGCTCCCTTCCAGTAGCTTGGAGAGCCCAAGATACCAGAAGATTTGTGGAAAGTGCTCTGAGGTTTTGTTGTTGTCTAATAATGTCTGTGTTGGTTTAGAATCTCTTTCAATAATATATATTTTATATTTGGCTGAACTTCTTTATCCTTTATAAAGGTTGTTATCATTTTTGTCTGCAAGTGCTCATCCGCTTCAGGCTTAATGCAAGGCTACTGCATCTTATGATGAATAGATCATTGATACCCAACTATGTAGAAATAATTTTCTATGGCAAAGTGGAAGATTTTAAAGTCATATCACACTAACCTCTGGTACTTTACTGGCATTTAAAGATTAAAATGATTATTTGTGAAATGACTGTGGTATAGCATACCCTTAAGATAGAGGAGGAAAACCAAACACAATTTATGTGATTGTATACGCTTGTCTATTTTTACATGTGTGTATAAGCATTTTGTTTGTATATACATGGCATATGCAGTATTGCATACTGTAACCTGTGTGTGTAAAAATATTACATATAATATTTATGTAACACCCATTTGACAGCTTTGAGACTATGGATAGATTTTTTGAAGTTGTGATTTTTTTTTAAAATTTCATTTAGCTGGTTATTTTCTCATAAGAAAAAAAATATACTTTTAACTCATATAATGCTAATTAAGTTAGTCTGAAGCTCTATCAGTTGAATCAAGCAGAAGAACATTGGTAATATCTAAGATCACATAGGTGATGCCAACAATGTAATTTTACTGTATCGGCAGGTAAACATACAGTGTTGTTTTGTCTTTGTTCAAATGGTAGACTTCCCTTGCTTTTTGGTGTAAACCTCCTAGTAAATAATTAGCAATTTATTAGGAAAACAATGATAATGCATATAATTAGCTATTCTTTTTTGTTAGCTCTATTTGATTACTTTCCTGCTATCACATGCAATATGAAACCATCTATTATGAGGTATAGAATATGTAAATATCTAACTTTACAAGCGAAACTGGAGACTGGTCCTGTTTCTAAAGAGGTGGAAAATAAAAGAATAATTGTTAACCACGTCCTTTCATTTTCTTGAAAACATCAATTACATTTACAACTCCCAGAAACAGAAGCCCACCAGTGGAACAGAAATAACTCCTTTCAATATGATTCAAAAAATCTAATCACGTCTAACAGCTGAAATTTATTTACAACTGTAATTTGAAACATTAATTATGATAATGTGCTGGCTTCTTTTGTAACATGGTTCTCAAAAGCCTGGCAGTTCTCTTTTTGGTCTTGATGTAACATATGTTTTGTGGCTTAGAGAATTTCTCTACCTTTCTTTCTTGTTTTTCTTTTTTTGAAATATACGCAGAAGGGAAATTTCTTTTTTCTCCTCTGTTTGCTATTTTTCTCCCCTTCCCCATTATTATTTTTTTTCTCCTTACTGTCTGTTAATTTGAGAGATGGATTTTGGTGCTTATACTGACTCTTAATGCCATCGACAACTGAATGTAATGCTTTGTATTTTGGACACAGCAGACAGTAGCAGTGAGGATTTAATATCCTGTCATACCAGTACACTTTAACAGCGTCAGAGCAGGAAAAAGACTGCTTGTATCCTTGTCTTGTCTTGAGATGATGGCTTTAAAAGGTGCCTTCTTGAGTACGTACATATTTGGCTTTATTAAATTGGTTATTAAATTATTTCTGAAAGGGTTTGGTTATTGCTGTGCTAGCTTATTTAGTTGTGAATAAAGAGAATCTGTGTAAAGAAATGCTTCAATGATTTGGTTTTCATTTGTGAAAAATAAGTTGTCAGGATACCTGGCTTTACTTTGAAAGCCTTTAAAGAAAATTACAAAAGGACTCTATTTTTCTCTTTTTTTCTATTTTGCTTTGTTTTTTAAGTTGTGTTTTTCTGTGTGACAGGGAGATTAGCCAAAAAAGTGGAATTTTTATTAGGACATGAAAAGGTCTCTAATGACCCTTGAAAGTGGACAAAAGGGTAGTACAATAAGTGACAGAACTTCAACAAGGGCGGAGGGCATTCCAGGAAAAAAAGAAATTAAATCCTTTAATTTTTTTCAGCTTGCCATTTTCTGACAGCTTATCAAATGGTTGGGACTTGTTTGTTTTGGCATGCAGTTCATTCATTGTAGGCAGCCGGTACTTTGTTCTTCTTTGTGGTTTCCAAAACCTGATTGTGTTTATCCTAGACTGTGGGAAAAGTGTATATTCCTGTTTCCTTTATAAAAGTAAACGTCAGGTTTTGTATGAAATTTTATTTCCCATATTTTCCATTCCATTAATGATTATTGTTGAAATATGTCAGGCTTTGGCACATCACCCTTTGTTTTCATATGATTGTACAGATTGCAGTGTCAGTGTGTGACCTGTTAAGTCAAAAAATAAGCATGTTTGGGCTGTAGTAATTATTACTTCATAAAGTGTAGCTGAGGAACATGCACCTTTATTGAAAGGGACCAGGATTTAATTTATTGCTATTAAAATTGTTTTGGGGGATACCTAGCTATTGTTGTATAGCACATTCTCAGTCTAGAGAAGAAAAGACTAAAGGGAGCTGTGACAATGGCTCATACCTGTAGGTAGCTGTAAAAAGAAAGACAGTAATCCATGTTTCCCATCTGTGATGAAAAAGAGGAGGACTACCAGGCTGCAGTTGCAGTAAGGGATATTTTAGTCACATATTAGGAAAAAACTTTCTAACGAAAAGGCTTCTGAATAGTGGGATAAGTTGCTTAGGTGAAACTGTGAAATCTCTCAATATAAAGATTTTAAGAATGAGTTAGGCACACATAATTTGGGAGTGACATGGGTGTGTTTTGATTTTGCCAAAGGTACTAGACTGGAAGATCTCTCAGATGGTTTGCAGCTCTGTTCTTAGAATTCGTTGTCTTTAAAATGCTGAAGATCTCCGTACAGCTCTTTGTTTGCATTTTATGCCCACCTTCTCAAATCTGTGCTTCTGTACTCATATGCAGCTGGCATTGTGTAAGTATCAGGGCAGTGTTCTGTGACTGGAGCCCTGATATGGGATCTAGATGTGCAGTAATTTGACAGCAGTAAGAAGGAGGGAGAAAAATCTTCACATTGAAGGAGGAGTTGATTCACAACAGGAAATAATTCTTTGTACATTTTGCATATTTAGATTACGGATGATACTGTGTTAAATCAATAACATTTTATTTTGCATTGTCTCATGCCTTACTGACGATATAATATTTGATGACTGTTTAATAACTTCAATCAACTCCTGAACCACAGTAGGTGACCAGACATTTCATAAGGTCATTTTTTTCTGTTTTCAAAGAGGTTTGCATTTTAAAAAGAGATTAGAATGTCTGTCATGAGGAGAGAATGAAGATACTACTAAGTGCAAGTATCAGGAATACAGAATCACAGACGTTTAGAGATGGCCTTATTATTCATGACATTAATCTTTCTGCAAGCCCAAGGTTGTTCTTTGTTCTACTTGGCCGTATTTGTTTTCATTGTTCTTCAACAATGTTTTATGAGTTGACTGAAGCAAAACCAAAGTCTGAGCTGAAGTATGAATTAGACTTCTAATACTGAAACTCTTGAAGGAAATGTTTATATTTTATCTTTTAATGTATAGTTTTGTGTACTCGATTAGTTTTGATTACTTTACGGCCATGTGACACACAGAAAATTTAATGGTTCCAAATTCCAGAGACACTTCTAATCAGTTTTTACATCTGTTTCTTTCAGCGGCTTTCTCGGAATGCCTCTGGAGATACAAGCATTCAGTTTCTAGGCACAGTGGTAAGTGTGTATAACTATTGTCAAGAATTATGTTGGTAGAAGAGTATAATGTAAACAAAAAATAAGTCAATGACACTGGCAGCACATTGATGCTGGTATTTTTGAAGGTTAGTATTATGTGTAAATATTCCGAACTTAACAGCTGAAATCTCTGAGGCTGATTTCCAGGGCACAGTGCACAGTACCTACATTCCACATTTCAGTTGATTCAAGTCTGTCTCTGTTTCATTTACAAGGGATTTAAGAGTACCTGGTTGTAGACTTATAAGTTTATTGCAACGTACTTGAGTTTGATTCACATCAGGATCAAATGCACTCTTCCCCATGACCTCAACTTTGTGATCTCTGTTGCTTCACCATGCCGCGTACTCTCACTTCCCAGAGGCAGGTCAGTAACTGTCCTATGAAAAGACTGTATAGTGATGCAGAGTGTTCGGTAGTTCTCCCAGATTTTGTTTGCTGGAGAGAAGTATGTTTAAAATCCTAATCAGATTTCACACCATTGGACAGAATTTACTCAATAAAATGGATTTTTCATCTATTGTTATCTTGAGCAATTGTGTAAATAGAAACTAAAGTTTTGTGTTAGGTGATGGATACTTGTAAACGTATATGTGATTGAGGCAGCATCCAGTTCCATGATTTACGTGATTAAAATGCAGTCATTGATTTTTTTCAAGTTCCTTATGCACCTAAAAATAGTTCTGAAAATGAAATAAAATTGAAGTATACTGTAAGTTGTCCTAATTGCTGCCAACAGGTTTAACAGTGAAAAGCCTAGGTAGGACTGAAACATTCCCTTTAGAATTTAGTTCTGATATCTCTGTGAACTATATGTTTTAAACAAAAGTAGATTAAGATTGTATATGATAATGCTTTCATTCCACTTATGATTAGTTCTTCTACAAGTTGTATGAAGCCATTTTTTGGGAGGTATAACACGGTAGGAGTAAACTTAACAAGAATACCTGTAGACTTGCACGTTGTTTTTTAGTAATGAGAAGTGCCCCTAGTATTTTTTTCTTCTATAAATATATCTCTGTATGAGCATATACATTTATTTGTCTTATTTAGGATCAAGCAGAACAGCAGTTATAAATAAGACATAAAAGTTTTGTTCTGCACTATTGTATTTGTAATGATGCTTCAGTTCTGGAGTTGCATCCTGCATAAGCGAGATTGCTGCTAGCTGACTGATCTGATAGTCCTTGTGTGAGAAGAAAATAATTACTCCATCTAGAGAAGATGTAAACAGAAATGCAGCTTGACAATAATGAAAATATTTTAATTGAACCCCTGTAGGCGGATGCTATAGCACTGAGAAAATTCTGATTGTGTATTTAGTGACATTAAAAATTAAATTTCTTTTAAAGTTGGATGTGAAAATGCTTCATATTCGTATGTTAAAAGTGCCCTGGAGTGTTACTTGCAGACTATAACTCTTGTCCTGGGCCTTGTGCAACAGCAAAAGAAGACAAAAGAGGGTACATTTTTGATGTGCTTTTAGCTTAAAAACGTGATGGTGGAACACCTAATGGATTGTAATATATGTCATATCTTACTGATTAGCTCACGTGTGTTTATTGGATACTAGTTATTTTGGGAAATCAATTATGTGATTACAACTTAAATTCTCGGGTGGACTAAACAGAAAAGCCTCTAGTACTCTATCCACCATTTTTTTGTTTAAGGTAAACTATGCACCTGTCTTGCAAATCAAACCCAGAGAGAGAACTTCAGTGAGCAGGGTAGAGAAGTGGTGATGATGTCTGCTTCCCAGGGTTTGCTCTGGTACCAGTTTGCCTGCAGAATCCAAGATAGAGTCTGCACCTGTGTTCCTGTCAGTTCCTCTAGCCTACTGTCCTCCTCCTTTCCCCTAAGTCTCTTTATTTAATTTGTCCTTTCCTTCTTTAACACGCTTGTACTCTTCTGATTTCAACTTAATACATTTGACTAAGGTAGTGGGGACAGAGGGTGGGTTTTCCTTACAGTGGTATCCCCTAAAAATTGCCTACATGTATAGATACACAGTCTATATGTGTGTACCTGCGTGTGCGTGTGTGCACATACACAAATGTGCATGTTCAAACAAATAAAAGAAGATAATCTTAACAAAGGTGCTAGAGATACCTTTTGGGCTCATTGTTACGTATCTCTTACTAAACCTTTGCTAACATAAAAGTGCAGTCAAGATAGCAAGTGGTTGAAAGGAATAATCAGGGGAAATAAACTCTTGCTCATTATTTTTGTAATGTATTGTTATCAACATAATAAGCAGTTTATGAAATGATTGCTCTGGTCTTTTTTTTTTTTAGTAGAAAATGCTAGGAATAGCTTTGAGCATTCTGTGTTACTTTTGACAGGGGCAAATTCTGATGGCACTTCAGTGGTGGCAGGCAGCGTGGTGCTGTGGAGTGCACACACTGCTGACCTGTCCATCAGAACATATTTTTAGAACCAGCTGATCAGGAGCACAGCTTGTCAGGAGGACATCAGCTTCAATAAACGGTTTCACTTCATTTTTTGACATTGGGTGGTAGAAACATTTCTGGTACTGGTTTTTGATAAAACACAAGCCCCTGCTTCAGGAAGCCAGCTGACACTCAGAGGAGAAGTGAAAGGTGTGCTTCTCTATTAGAAACATCCTTGCTGTCCCAGTTAGCTAGGTGAAGGACGGAGAAAACTACTTTGCAGCAGAAAGACAACAGTTTAATATGAATTTTGCTGCATAATATATGGTAAACATGTGGCCAGTGGGACAAATGTTTCTGTTAGTGTAGCAGCACATTTCTGTTGTTTTAGAGGAGAACAGGAAAAATCATGTTCCCCAGTGCAATCATAGCTCTGCATGCACACTGTTAGCATCATTTGGGTGTCTACATGAATTTGTAAGAATATTGTTGTTAGTTTCTGGTGATGAGTAGAAATTATTTTTTACTTGAGCATTTCTCTTCAAATTATAGTGGCACAAGTTTATTTTCTCTGAATTTCAGTATTTTCTCTGAATTTATTTTAGTAGAAGGTTATGAGTCTCAGATCTGATATAGGACTTGTGCTGTTTGAGGATGTACAAAGATGTTTCTGCCCTCGGAGCAAACAACTTTTTAATATACTTTTAGCTGTAAGAAATGGTTGGTGAGTAGAAAACTACAGTGATTTGGTTTAATTTTCTTGGGATTATAATGTTTTGATTAAATTATTTCAAAACCGATCATGAGTTACTGCTGTAATTGAGACTTAGAGCTTTTACATATTGTTCTTCTCTGGCAGATGTGACTAGGTATCATGTATTGATGGAGTCCTGCTACTTTAAGCTAGAATTATTCAGATAGTGTATTTGTTTTACTGTAACACTAAGGAATCTTCTTGTGCTGTATATTGTACAAACCAAAAAGGAATCCATGCTTCAGATTAATGTCCAAGACTGTGCCTAAAAGCAAGAGCATCAGGAAACAAGGACACAGTCCTTTATGGGTTGTTTCCTGTATATAAGTAGCTCACAGAAGCAGATTTGTAAGAATCATGAAAAATACTAACATTTGTACACAGAGCTACTGCTTCAGCCTCTGCAGTTCAAAAGCCTGTGTGTTTGAGTAGTTTTTCAGAGGTCCAAAGTCCACCCTTCATTCCTTCTTTCTAGTTAGCCTCCTGTTTCTGTTGTCTCTTGTCTCTTCATTTCACCTTCTGTTCTCTTACGTGAGAGGAATGTTTTTTGCTGGCCCACTGATGGCCGCAGTCATTTGCTGATTATTCATGTCTCTGTCAGCTGGACTTCAGTAATGAAACATGTCTGGGCAGTCAGCCTTTAACACTAGAAAGATGCAAGAATATAGAGAACTACAGATTATTATGGAAGCATTAAACTTACTTTAGGCTGTGTGTAATGGCTGCTGTGTAGAATTTCAAATAAAGACATACACTGTATGCTCAGATACTGAGTGGCCTGCCTCCATCACATCTGTAACATCATTGTCAGTTTTGGGCTACAGGCTATGCTTGACAACGATAATCTGCTGGCTCAGTGGAACACTTTCCTCAAAGGAGACAGTCCCAGACAGTGAAAAGTCACCAGCCACAGTGGAAATTTTCAACCCTCACTATCCTCTACTCATTATTCATACCATTTCTTTGGTTTTCTGTTCTCTAACATCAGTACAGTGATATAAACAGTTACAGGATGATAGAAGATACAAGTGACAGATGTTAGTCGTGTTGCTTAATGTATTATTTGAGAGTGTTCCTTCAGTGGTGAACGCAACATAGGAGACCACATGGAACAGAGCAGAATTGTTCTCACCTGATGATCAAGCCAAGACATCTTTAGGGGCTTCCAAGTTTCCTAGCACCATTTTCTTTGTTCAGCCTTCTCACTGGAGATTTTTCCTTTGCTTCAGTCTTATCCATGATGGAGTGCCTTCTGCTGCCTTTGATTTACAAAACACCTGAAATTTTGCTGTGGAGGTTTATGTTCTTGTGTGATTACTATTAGCCTGTTAATACTATGCTTGCTGTTCTTCAGCCTTTTTTTGCAGACCCATTTAAACTAGTTTAGAGATCACTGCTCTGACTATATTTGCAAACTCCAGGTTGAGAAAACTGGATTTGGGAAAACTAGTCTCTGTCAAGCCCTGGCCATGTTTTTTAGCATAATTGGCATACGTTCTAGTTCAGTAGTAATCATTCAGTATTAAAAACTGATTGTTCTTTAGCTACTTCCAGGTAGGTTGGCAAAAGGCTGTTTCATACAAGATCGAGGTTATTAGATATGTGTGGTGTTCATGAAGTTGGTAAGAAATTGAGAGCTTTACATCAGAGCTGTTCATCAAAATTTTTGCTTTTCCTTTGTGACTTATTGCATGTTCATCATTTATGGATCTAAGGTAACCCTAGGAGCACGGGTCAGTGTAATAACTTTCCTTCTCACTGCTGATTTCCATTCCTGCTCCTTCCTGCCATGACTTGCCTGCTTTTGCTTCAACAGCAAACTTCCAACTTCTGTCCCCTTTGTGAGGCTTACAAATTGTCCTGGAACTTTTCAGTTTGTGTATAATCTCATCAGCTTCCAGACAGATTCCTCCTTTTTTCTTTCTCCCTGCATTCTTACAAAGACCAATTAAATAGCAATAAAGATGGAAGCTTTGACTGTATGAGTCTGATTTAGCTCACAGTCACAAATGTTTAACAACTGGCTTTTTTCACCCTTACAAGTCATTGCAGTTCTTAACAGGTTTTCTTTCTTTCTGCTCTTCTTTCTATATGTGACACTTCTGAAACTAGATACTGAAGATTTATGCAGACTTTCAAACATTGGTTGAAAACCTGCAGAGGTTACCAAGGTTGTATTTATTGTAATATGTAGAGTATTAACCACAAGAAAATAAATTATAGTCCAGTAGGTGTTTATTTTGCAAGCTAATGTCTTTTTTTTTTTAAATGGTTTTTCAATTCTTCCCTTTCACGAGCCTTAAGATTAGGGTCCCTGCTGATGTAAAGGGAATTCTACTGTTGTATAGATTTTTTTCTTTCCACACAGCTTCAGAGGCATTGTGAACAATAGTGCTCCTAGTAGTAGAGTTATTGTCAGCAGCATTTCAGTAGTGCAGAAGGTGTCACTAGGAAAAATGTGCAGTTGCTTCTGGAAGCGTTAACTTACACAAGTTGCTTTTGAACATAGATGGTGAGGATCTTGAGAGTGCCTACAAGCTGCTGCAGTATTCTGCAGAAAGTGGGTAATTCATGCAATGAGGATTTCACTTGTGAAAGTAGTGATACTTCAAGCCATCATTAGAAATGGTCAGTGAGAATTGTTCCAGCTCATGTGACGTGAATGATCATATGCAACCACACAGCTGCGTATGCTGTTTTCATTTTAATTCTGTATATATTTGTATGTTTTAAAGCAGAAGTTGTAGTGAATATATTAAAGTTGTCCATTGAAGGCAAACTCAAAAGCACCTGGGAGATTTAGAAATACCAGTGTTACCAAAATCCATGTCCTAAAATCACTTAGATTATTTTGGGAATCTTGCTCAGGATTCCTTTGGAAAGAGAAATAAGAAAGTGCCTAGAGTTATTTCTAAGTTTTGCTTCTGTGACTTAAAAGAAAGCAGAAGTGCCACAAGTTCCCATAGAACAACTTCTTGTAGTCTTTGCCTGAGACCTCCTTGAGCTGGAAGTGGTGGTGTCAAGGTGAAACTGAAGCTGCGCATGTGCTTGTTGGGTGGCCAGTGTGAATGTGCTGTCTCGCCAACTGGCTGCTGCCAGATTTCCCTCAGCTGAAGCATGGATTTAGGTCTCTTGTGTCCTTAACGCAGCTAGTGTTCTTTAAAAGATTTCTGGAAACGTAGTTATGGTTCCTAGAATACTTATAGTAGTTGGACTTACCTTTTCTTCAAATGTGGTTGAAGCTCATCAGCAGGTTAAAATAATGTATGTGTGTGCAAATGGGATAATTAGATGGAATGAGGTGGGGAATGGGGATTGAGAGGCGGAAATCTGGATTGCAAGTCTTGCTTTCTTACAAAACAAGACTGGAAATGAGATATTACATTTAGATTCTAATGTTTTCATTTTTATTTGTTCATTTTTAGTCTTGGCCTTTCCTTCTGTTTTCAATTAAAGTTTTAATTTGCAGAGAAAAAAAATGTGTGATAACATCATAAGTAGATCAGAATCCCCATGATGTCCTTAATGTTGGTGGAATCTGTAGAGCGTGTGCTATCTGTAGTGTAGTAGTCTTTGCTTATAATAAATTATGCCCCTTATTCCTTGGAAATATGCAAATGGAAAAATAAGGATTTCTGATTTTCCATGCTTTGTCTGACAAGTTTCTTTTTGAGCACAGTAGTGCTTTAAGGACCAGGACTGACCTTGATTGATCAGCCTGTACTTCTTGGAACACAAATGGACAGGTTACCCAAGTGTCAATCAAGTTATTTAATTTGGTAGACTAAGATTTACCAATGTTGAAATAATTATTAGTTGCTTTTTTTGGCCAAAGTAGTGTTGTTGGGGTTTTCTTTTTTAACTGTATCAAGACTGTTACATCATAGTGAAGATCTAGTGTTTTCTTATGAAGATGATGTCTACTGCCAAGTAATAAACATATGTCTAGCCCATGTTTTTAAACAGTTTTTTGATGGCTGCAACTTTGGTGTATACCCAGGAACTCTTTAGGAGCTATTAATTTTGTATGGCTTTGAAGCTTAGACAGGGATCTTAATGATACAAAGGCATGATGAAGTTAGTAAAGCTAATTTAAGTATCTGAATGTAAATTTTAAATGAAATTTTTATTGATACTAAATATACTTTGTTTCTCATTAGTCTTCTAGGTTTCAGTAGTAATATCAGTAAAATAAACATGTTTTACAAAGATTTAACATTAAAAATGCTATTAATATGACCCTTGGTACACCAGCACAATTAGATTTCAAAGTGAGCATTTAGGATGTAACAGCGATTAATGACAACCATCGAAAACAATTTTGAACTCCATCAGTTTAACTCAGGAGGGTAAACTTAATATGATAATTTATCTAGTTGAATTGTATCAGCTTAGCAGGAAAGTATGCAAATATGTGACCCTTACCTAGAATCTAAATGGATGCTGTGCTGATAGATTTATCAGTTCCATTAAAGAACTTTAGGGAACTTTGGAATTTCAGCAATTGTTCCCTTGGAGGCTGAAAACCAAACCTGATCTCATACTGGGACCATTCTGGTCTGCATATTTCCATAATTTGCCTTTGCTACTAATATGACAGCAAGACGCAAATAACTGTTTCTAATAATATCAAATGGAGTTGTGGAGGACAGCATTTTAATGCAGTAGAAGACCTCCCCGTGGGGTTGTTATTGCCACTATAGAACAGCAGTTACACAGTTGCAACAATAGTCTCTTAATTGATTCGTTTAATTAGCAAGAGATGAAGCTTGTGCTGCATCTTGTCATCTGTTATCATGGGGGCGGCTACGGAGAGAATCTTTGCATTTGTCACTTTTTCTGGTTCGGTTTAAGTAGAGTAAAAAGAAACTTCCAAACGTGTTTCAGCTATAGAGGTGAAGTTGGTAAGAATGTTTTGCAGGCATGCGTCCACTCAGGTTTTCAGTGTGTGGATGTGTCTGGTTTAAAAATCAGCATGGTCTCCAGAGTACAATTTGTGACAAAACATTGTTTTACTTGGGGAAAATCTTAATCCAGCTATGCTGGGCATTTCTAACCTAAATATGCAAATCTAAGTATTACAGGAATGGTGGGTTATTTGGGGCATCGCTATTGTAACAGTTGACTAGATTTACTTGGAAGAAATAGGGTCAGATTAATGAAACTGGCCATCTGCCTTGTGATTGCTTTTTCGTGGCATTTTTGTTTCCAGACTAGATAAACAGTGATTTACAGGAGCACATGGTACGTGGTAGGAAGCATGTGTACGAGAGTGACTTTCTTTGTGGTTGGTTTTCCCTGGAGTAGTTATGAATACAGATACAGTGCTGTGCTTGCTTCTGGGAGATGGAGTAATTTTTTACTCAGATCTATTTTATTTACATTTTAAGGGTATGTAAATAAATATATTTTAAAGGCATGTAAACATATCGGGAGCTTCAGCTTCATTTTTCTTCTCTCCTTGGCTTAGTTTTGTCTTCTGTTCAAGGTTATTCTTCCTTATGGAGGGAAATATTTCTAGAGGAGGACAAACGTCTTGTTAAATGCTAATTAAGAAAATGAAGGTTACGTTGGCATACTTCCATTGTCATCGCACTGACCTAAAATAAGGGATCTCTTGCTAATCTGAAATAAATTAGACAGAGGGGAAAGCAAGTAATTCTGTGCATGTGAAACACTTAAGATGTCTACTCCTGAACTGTTTTTTAAATTACTGTGCTTTGGGTTTTTTGTTTGTTTTTGTTTTTCTACTTGTGTGCTGTAGTGTTGGACATGCCAATCATGGAGTATGATAGCACTGTCGATCTGTCTAGAAAAGGGACAATGTGCTGTTAGAGAAGGCGGCTTTTTTAGGACAATTTAAACAAACATTTATCCCACTTATCATTAAAGTTCCCATGATAATTTCCTCAAGGTTCTGAGATTGCTTCATATTCTGAGAGTCTTGGCCAAAGTCCACTTTGTGTAATTACCTTCTGTCTGCACAAATCCCTAATGCAATTTTAGATGTGTTTGGTGTTTTTCACTTCCTGTCCTAAATAGTGAAAATATTGCCACACACAGCTCATAATTGCTGTGGCTTATATTCCAAGTTCGAATAAAGCAATTCCTGTAAATTACCTTCGTGAATTTTGTTTTCCCATTGTTAAAGCACAGAATATGTAATGAAAGATGAACAAATAGTAGGATACATAATTAAATTCACAAACTGGTGCAATAACTCAGATTTTTTGACTTTTCAGTTTCATTGTGTTTTGGCTGTTTATGAGCTAAAATCTCTCTCCTGCTAGGACCATCACTGAGGGAAAGGCCAACTCTCAGACCATGTCAGAGGTCAAACTTAACACACTGCACTGTGCTTTGAAGCAGGTAGGAAGCCGGTATGGGGCTCTCAGTGCTGTCATCATGCGCTCAGCTGGCTTTTACTTGGGTTCCATACTTTTTTGTTCCCACAACTGAAACCCTTGCCTGTGCATTTGTCTCTTAACTAAAGCTGATTTCAATTCCTCTTTCTGGATGCCTTTCATGGACTCCAGACTATGCGTTCGCTATGCTGTCTTTAAAATGGTCTTCTTCTGTGTTGTCTCTTTTGATAGGATTTATTACTTTATACGTGAAGTTCAGTCCTCCTGTTTTCATCACCAAAGCCTTGTATTACTTTGTCGTATGCCATTTCAAATCTTCTTTTTCTTGGTATTTCATTTGTTCTTTCTAGTCATCCTTTCTTTGATTTTTTTCTGCCATATTTATCTTCTCCATCTCTTCTCAGATTGCTTCTCTTGTGTATTTCCTGTGTCAAGTTTTTTCAGGCATATTTGGGGTGTTTTTTGCTAGAGAAATATGTGGATTGAGAACAGAGGTATTACTTTTAATCTGACATTAACTCTCATGTTGTTCTGTAAGTGGCATTTAGAAGTACAAGGATAAGAATAAACTATAGAAAAAAATGCTATGCATCAGCAAGTTCTGTAGCTACTGGAGTTAATGTGCAAGTACTATAGACAGGGAACACCAGGGACTCCTGTAAGACAAAAGTCTTTCCTTTGTCCCTATTGTATCTTACAGTATCAGGGTCCAGTTTATTCATTGCATGTAAAATCTGGTAGTAGCCTTCAATCGGTATTTTGAAACTCTGTAATTTTACACAGTGTTCATTTAAGGCTCTGTGCAAATAGCAGGAGAACTGAATTTACCAAGGAGAAACAAATGGTTGTGGTGGGTTAGCCCTTGGCCAAACCACACACACCCGCTCACACAGTTCCCACCCCTATCCAGTGATAGGGGAGAGAATTAAAGGGGTAAATGGAAAAGAGGACTCGTGGGTTGAGATAAGGACAATTTAATAACTAAACTACAATAATATCGAAAATACTATATACAAATATACAATGTGATACACAGTGATACTGCCCCCCCAACCGATGACCAAAGGCCCAGCCCACTCCCGGCCAACGACCCTGGAGGAGGGAGAGAATGGGTGATACACAATGATACTGCCCCCCCACCCGATGACCAAAGGCTCAGCCTGTTTCCGGCTAACGATCCCCAGAACTACACTCACGATTCCCCCAAATGGGGGGGTGGGTGTGGTGCACCACTCCCGGAGGCACTCATGGAACAGAGAGAACAGACTGAGTGTCCCAGGCTGAGAGCTGACCAAAGTCGGGGGAAAACGACCACCTGGCCACAGCTAATGATCCCCCGGAGAGGGAGGATCCCGAAACTCACGGAACGGAGATAATGATTCAAGCGTCCCAGACTGGAGTGTGTGTGGGGGGGGGGAAGGCCTTGGGAGAGCGAATGCAGACACCTGAAGCGAGATGATCTCAAGCCCAAGGGAAGCAAAAAAGAGCGATCTCCTGGAAGAGTCCTCACCTATATACTGGGTATGACGTACATGGTATGGAATAAACAATTGGTCACTCTGGTTCTCAATCTTAACCTAAGAGCAAATCCCAGGCTAGCAGCTGAA
>WKFP01014670.1:326390-338442 GCA_011057875.1 Pterocles orientalis | reverse complement strand
TTTCATTTGTTCTTTCTAGTCATCCTTTCTTTGATTTTTTTCTGCCATATTTATCTTCTCCATCTCTTCTCAGATTGCTTCTCTTGTGTATTTCCTGTGTCAAGTTTTTTCAGGCATATTTGGGGTTTTTTTTGCTAGAGAAATATGTGGATAGAGAAATATTGTGTATTACTCTTAATCTGACATTAACTCTCATGTTGTTCTGTAAGTGGCATTTAGAAGTACAAGGATAAGAATAAACTATAGAAAAAAATGCAATGCATCAGCAAGTTCTGTAGCTACTGGAGTTAATGTGCAAGTACTACAGACAGGGAACACCAGGGACTCCTGTAAGACAAAAGTCTTTCCTTTGTCCCTATTGTATCTTACAGTATCAGGGTCCAGTTTATTCATTGCATGTAAAATCTGGTAGTAGCCTTCAATCGGTATTTTGAAACTCTGTAATTTTACACAGTGTTCATTTAAGGCTCTGTGCAAATAGCAGGAGAACTGAATTTACCAAGGAGAAACAAATGGTTGTGGTGGGTTAGCCCTTGGCCAAACCACACACACCCGCTCACACAGTTCCCACCCCTATCCAGTGATAGGGGAGAGAATTAAAGGGGTAAATGGAAAAGAGGACTCGTGGGTTGAGATAAGAACAATTTAATAACTAAACTACAATAATATAGAAAATAATACTATATACAAATATACAATGTGATACACAGTGATACTGCCCCCCCATCCGATGACCAAAGGCCCAGCCCACCCAAAGGCCCAGCCCACTCCCGGCCAACGACCCCGGAGGAGGGAGAGAATGGGTGATACACAATGATACTGCCCCCCCACCCGATGACCAAAGGCTCAGCCTGTTTCCGGCTAACGATCCCCAGAACTACACTCACGATTCCCCCAAACGGGGGGGGTGGGTGTGGTGCACCGCTCCCGGAGGCACTCATGGAACGGAGAGAACAGACCGGGTGTCCCAGGCTGAGAGCTGACCAAAGTGGGGGGAAAACGACCACCTGGCCACAGCTAATGATCCCCCGGAGAGGGAGGATCCCGAAACTCATGGAACGGAGATAATGATTCAAGCGTCCCAGACTGGAGTGTGTGTGTGTGTGGGGGGGAAAGGCCTTGGGAGAGCGAATGCAGACACCTGAAGCGAGATGATCTCAAGCCCAAGGGAAGCAAAAAAGAGCAATCTCCTGGAAGAGTCCTCACCTATATACTGGGTATGACGTGCATGGTATGGAATAAACAATTGGTCACTCTGGTTCTCAATCTTAACCTAAGAGCAAATCCCAGGCTAGCAGCTGGACTGTGTCTCCCCCCCCCCAAGCCTCCCCCTGCTCTGTCAGCCGAAAGGAGAGAGGCTGAAGGACCTTGAAAAGTATTCTAGCAATAACTATAAGCGTTCCTTCTTATCAGCTTTTCTCCTGAGCACAAATCCAAAACACTAGCTATTTATGAAGAAAAGAAAAAAAAATTGACTCTCTACTTAACCCAGGACAATGGTTTATTTAACTTTTTATGAAACTAAAATATCACATAAATTCTCTTCTGTGTAAAATATATTGAAAATCATGTTAGTGACATTTAAACAAAGATTTTTGTGCATCCTTGCTTATCTGAAGGACAGCAGCCCACACTGCTGCAAACACTCATACTGGTACAAACTGTTGGGCTCCATCTTCGCTTCGTTCATACCCTTTGATATTTATAGCCCTTGTCCATAGTAAGGCGAAGGAAGGTGAAGGGCAGAGCAGTTGTAGTAGGAAGTATAGTGCTTGTGTGACCATCTCCCAAACACCAGTCTTATGTCTTGGAGAGGTGCCATGTTGGCAGGCTGCACAGGAAGTATTCGCATAGCAAATTGTGTTACGAGCAGCAGAACCACAACAAGGTTTTTCCTGCATCTGATGATAATTTTTTGAATGAGGGGCAGGGAGGGAGAAGAGGAAGGTCAGGGTAATGTGGATGAAAAGGAAAGGCCCACACTATTGTAAGGACAGTGAAAACAAAGTGCCGTGTGCCAAAGAGCTTCAGCATATATGACACATCAGCGCTGAGCAGGACACGGGAATATTCCATTGAGGCCGAAAAGCCCTGTGGGTAGGAAAGCTGTGGTGATGTCCTGTGTTTTCACTGCTACCTCCTTTTCCTCCCTACTTCAGAGTTATTTCTCCTTACATGCCCTTAGAACCAACTCTCACTTACTTGAGCTTTCTTTGATGTCAGTCTTAATATGAGGAAAAACAAAGATGTTTGAGTTTTAAAATACTTACATTAGTGTTCTGTTACAAGTCTTCGGGCGTTCCTTGTTTTTTTGTGAGGGTTTTGTGTTATTTTGTTTTTTTCTCCCTAGGTTTATCTTTTAGTTATGAAAGAGCTGCAGGGAAGCCCTCCTTTAGCCTTGTAAGTTCCAAGCCTGCTGTTAACATGTAACAAATACTCAGCAAGCAGAACAACCCAATGTGGTTGCTGTACCTAAGCCAGATCTGGACATTGCATCAAGTAGATCAGAGCTATGTTCTGAGAGGCATCTGTCCCACAGCTTGTTTTTGACACATTGACTTAGAAAAAGAGTACGTGATCATGGAAATATCCTTGTTTATGGCATCAAGTGGTGGTTTTTATGAGGCACGAATTGTACTCAAGTTTCCTGCAAAGCAGAAGATACTTTCGAGAAGTTAGGGTGCATCCCAAGATGCAAGAGAGGCAGTGAGTTTCTTCATCCTTAAAATGTTTCTCACCACACTTCAGGCAAGATGATAACACATAACGTTTCCTAATTTATCTTAAAGAGACAAATGGAAATGCAATGTTGCATATGAAGTAACTGTACGAACACGCTTGTGCTCTTGGACAGGCCAGAGAGACCCTCGTAGTCATAGAATATTTGAGATTGGAAGTGATCCCTCTGCCCCTTCAAAGCAGGGTCAGTTAGAACAGGCTGATCAGGACTGTCCAGTTTGCTTTTGAGTAACTCTGTGAACTCCATGTCTTGACAATGTATTCAGTGATTTTGCAAAAGCTTGGGTGTCTCTGAAGGCTTTACAGGGCAGTAAGTACAGAAGTAATACAGATGGAGAAAATAATGACAAGCAATTCCAGGTTTGCAGTAATGCTGAGTGTAAAAGGTAATAATGATTCTTTACCAGAGCTGGTATGACTGCACTGAGAAGTATCCAGTTGAGGAGATGTCAGAAGCTCCGTTTCTAATCCGAAAAAGACTGGATGCTTGTGGTGGAGATGTAGACATGTAGCAGAATGCACTGGTGGTGGTGTAGAGGTTTGCAGGCCAAGAGAGCTCTGGCAGCTTGATGCTTCTTAACCTATCAAAAACCATCTAGAAGGCGATGATGGAAGCTGTAGAGAAGGTTAAGAAGTGATTATTACCAGAGTTGAATTGAACACTCAGTCTACCGTTGGTGTCCTGAATAAAGATTTTCATGGAAACATCTGTAGGGTACACAGGAAACAGACTATCAGAGGCAAAGTGGCAAACAGAGGTAATCTGTATACAAAACAGAGGACTTCCCCCACCCACTCACCCAGTAAACACTTTATAACCATGGCACTGTTAAATGTTAAAAAGTAAATGTGTGGGTTTTGTAGATGTGTGTAGCTCACCACTACATCAAAAATTCACCACTTCTGAGGGAGGAAAAATGATCTGAAGGATCAGTTCTTTGCTCTTTTGGTTATGGAGTTTTCCTTTATTATTAGCATTATGACTTCTGGCTCATTTCCATGCAGGCTTCCCTACATTGTTATTTGCTGTGCTCCAGAAGAAGCTCTGCTTGTGGGAAACAGCGTCTTTTAGACTTCTCTCTTTTAACTCTAATCATAGAGCACTTGTTGAGAGGCATAGGAACCAAAAAATGTGAGTTCCCTGGCATTCAGGAGGGAGTTTTCACAAGCACATCACTGAATGATCCACCCTTGGTGGTTCATCTGCTGAGACCATGCATTAGCAGTGGTGAATTTTGAGCCCAAGATGGATTCAGTTGAATTCTTTTCAGGTGTCTGTCTGCTTTGGGGAAGCTCCTCAAACTCTGTGCCAGCTCTCAAAGCACTTTTCAAACCTATGTGGTGCTTCAGTTTTGGTCATGTTGCAGGTGGCATCAGTCAGTTCCAAAACCACTTTCAGCATTGTGAGACTGCTGGGAGGCCCCTGCGGCTGTAGGAAAAACTAACTGCTATTCCACTTCTGATTTTCTTCTTCCTGGCTTGGTTTGTGGTTCATGAAGTCCACTTCTGCTCTGATAGAATTATGCTTGAACTGGCATCAGTAATATGCGAGGTGTAACAACTTGCCTGAAACTTCTCATCTGAAAAAGCATTATTCTCACTGCATTGTTGTGAGGCTGCGCTGTGTGTATGTGCTGAATTGAGTAGTTGGCCTCAAATTACTGACAACTCTGTTGAAACTGGGCGCTGGCTGCCAAAGAATGTGGATGTGCTGTGGTTGAAGAATAGGCACCCCAATAGCTAGTTGTGTTAAGTGGAAGTAGGGGAGTCTGAGCCAAACTGTCTTTGTTGGGTTTAAAGGGAGCAAGTAGCATGGACTCCTGTTAACATAGGTGCCCTGCAGTGTCATCCTGGGTCGTGAGGGAGGAAGGGACTGTGAGAACACAGAGTAAGGCAGCTACTTGAGGTTGTAGTGGAGATATCAGATTGTTGGAACTCCTTTCCCTTATATAAATTTCGATGAGCACAGTAAAAAAAGTCAGAGATGGAAGTCAGGCTGGAGGCTGTGATTTCCACCTATTTTCATGTATGACAGCAAGAGATGTCTAACACGGGCAAGCCAGATGCTTGGTTTTATGCACAGACTGCAGACTGAATGGTGTATATTAGTTTTTGGCTTCACTACAGACTGTCATACTCTTCAGGCCATCGTGGCTTCTCAGCAGCAGGAGATGAGCAGCGGAGAAGTTCCCCTGCAGAAAAGCTTTGTACAAACGCAGCTGCTTCCTAGGAAACTCGCTGCCACAGGCATGCTCAGTGTAAGTATGGGGCTGAAAGGCCTAGTAGCTATTGGAGTATACCTCTTTCTCTTGTGTCCAAATAGAGCTGCTTCTCAACACCTGAAGGATTTGCCTGTGCCTGGTAGCTCAGAACTAGACCTGCAGGGCAGAGTGACTCAGCCCTGTGCCACCCTCCTTAGCTCAGCCTGAAACTGCTCTGTTTTGGTTTCAATACATTTTTTTGTCTAGTGTCAGGGTTTTCTTATGTAATATACAGCTTAAAGTGATTCTAAAGTACTTCAGCTTAACCATGTTTTTGTTCCCCACCCCCAAGCTTTTATGTTTGAAGGCTCCATTAGTGTCCATAACAAAGAGAGAGTAACACAGATGGTAAACATTTTTACCGCAGAACACCAGCAGCGAACACCATATCACTGATTTAGGAGTCTCTGTACTGTGCTTGCTCAGCTGTATATAATCACTCTCATTTCCTTCCCTTGGGTTTCTGGCTGGTGTAGGGAGACTTTACTGGCATGTTCAGTGAAGTCTCCCTGGCATTGCCGAGCTATTTCTCAGTTCTCATATATGCCGCTTTGCGAAGCAAGAAGCTCCATGCTGGAGCTGGGGTAAGCTTTTCCCTGGCATGCTCTGTGATTTTCAGAAATGTGTTTTCACCAAATGCACGAGACTAAAATGAAAACTCTTTTGGGTGAGGATAATATCTGCCTTAACTGCCAGGCAGCCATAGCGCTTTTGAATGCCTCCCCGATAAAAAAGATAATAAATCTAGGGAACTGTGATTAGCCTTGCCTGAGTTTTGTGGGATAGTTGCCATGGTGGAAGCTAGTGTGTGTTTGGTACAAAGCAGTTATATTTTTAAAGTTTCAGTTTTCATTCTGGGAATGCTGATAGAAAGACAAATGGTATGAATAAGGGTTGTTGGTTGTTTGTTGTTAGTTCAAATAAAAGTATAAAAAAGTAATTCAGTTTAAGGCATTTTACCAAGCTGACTAGCTGTGACGTTCTTGTTTTATCTTCCTTTTTGCTTTTCTTTGTACAAACAAAATAGCAAACTTAGGCTCTGTCTATCAAAAATGCAAGTAGCTTTTCTTTTGTACTTAGATGAGAGAGATAGTATCCAACTAAAATTTCACATTAGCATTCTGCTTGTAAAATAAAACAGTGTCCTTTGGGCCAGAGAAGTTTTTTTTTTTTTTAAATAAAAAATAAGTGTGCACTACAGTCTGTGTAGTGGTGGCCCATTTTGGTGACTTGTTTACTGTTGTGTCTTTCATATGAAATTCTTGGCTACAATCAAAGCATTCAAATACTTTTCTCTTTGTCGAAAAAAGAAGATGAAGGTTGCCTGAAACTGGAGCCAAGTTCACATTCTCTGGAGTACCATTTCAGCCTTTGGGAGGACCATCTAGTGCAGAGTAACTGAAAACTCAAGCTAGGTTTGTTTGAACAATCTAAACTTAAAGAAGAGACAGCAAAACAAATACTTTTTAATTCTTGTACTTTTTATATTTACACTGGCGGTGGTGTCTTCCTTAGATAAAACGTTTTGATATTAAGCAGTTCCTCTAATTTTACTGGGCTCTGTTTCTTTTTATGGTAACACACACTGTGCAGGAAGGTCATTATATGGGAGAAAAAAAGCTGTCAGCATAAAAGAGAAAGTTAACATTGCACATGTCTTTGTTTATGGGGTTCCTGGAATGTGGTGTGAATCGAGCCAAATGATGGCTTAAACTGTTCTTTTTAGTATGCTGGATGGGCTCTCCATGCATTCTGCCAGTATCAGGTACTTCACCTTGCAAGTATAGGTTGTAAAATTATCTGTGAAAGCATGTCAAGTGTTTCCTTTAGATGTTGCTAGTATTTGCTTTAAAGACCATTTATATTTGTGGTACAGTTTGAGGGAATGTGAGTGTTGTTACATTCAAATTAATGCAACTGCATTTGATAAGAACATTGAGATTAATAAGGAAATATATTGGTTGTGTATGCAAAGCCAGATTAGGTTAGTGCTGATCTCAGTGTTGCCTGGTGACTGTGCATCACAGGGAGCCTTGCAAACTGCATTGGTGGTTTTTGTCTCATGTAGTATTGCATTAACATCTGTGTTACAAATGGCCATTCATCAGCTAGTAGTTTTGTTTGCGTTCCAGAAGAAAGATGAAAGAAAATGCAGCTACTTTACATTTTTTGAGTTCCATCCCCCAACAGGTTTCATGTCTGGCATAAAACAGGGCAAACCCTGAATAACTGTTAGGTTACATAAGCAGCAGTAAATTCTTTAATTTTACACCTTATTAAAAGAAGTGTAAAACCTTGTCTTCTCTAAGCCGATACTACTGCCTTCATTTTCTGCCTGAAATGAGGTTTCTTCGTAAACTGACATGCGGCTGACTAGGTGTTAACCGTCTTGGGGATTCCTGCTGAACCAGTCCTGCACAGGAGTGGGGAAAGGAGCCCTGATGGCTCAGAACATGAGGGATCAAATCAACAATTAAAGGATAATAATAAGTTGCGAAGGAAAGGGAAGATGACTAGCCAGGAAGGATTAGCCCGAGTCAGGAACAAATTTCCTGAAATTATACTCAAGCAGGTGCTTAAAGGGAGGTGGGTTATTCTCTTAAGGAGTGATTTTCAGAAGTGTGTGAGCCAGCTACAAGGAGGTCTGTCTGAGAGGCCAGTGAGGAAGAAACTCCACTGGGGAGAAAGAAAAGGATGCTGCCTCACAGGGTCAGGGAGAAAGTAGTGTGCTCTTGGAAGGCAGTAAGATTTCTGCTTTTCCCTGTGAGAGGCAATGTGCGTTGTACCGTGAAGGAGGTTAATATGCTGGCCCACTGACCCTTTTCCACTGGGGAAAAGGAGTGTTTAAATAGCTAATATATGTATTTTCAGTATGTTTTCTTTGTATAATATCAGTAGATATTAAAAGCAAGACTTACTGAGAGGAAAACACCTGTCTGGTATAAACCAGAGAGGTAAGTTCCCCAGGGAAAACCAGCATCTTTTATTAGACCAACCAATGATGCTGGAGGCCAGAAAGGCAGCACCGAAGTTCCCTGCTGCAGCTTCAGTGGGGAAAGGGGATAAAGCTTTGTCTGAGACCTTTTTACAAGCTTGATTGACATTGGGGGGCTGGAACCAGTGCAAGGGACAGACTGGATATGGGTATGAGTGAGGAGAGGGCTTGAGTTTCTTCTCTGAAGAGTTGGCATAGCATGACCTGTTGGTGCAGTGTGAGCATCATCTCGTGAAATGGCCTGGTATTAACAGACACTACAGCTACCTGTGTTTGTTTTTATTAAAGTATTCTCAGACCAGTTTGGTTAGCTCAAGTGTATACACTCAAGTGTATGCCTTGTGAATCAAAATGAGGATTTGCTTTTCTCATTTTCAATGTGTTTCATTACACTGGATTCCTTTACAAGCCAAGCTGGTATTTGTTTGCCTGAGTTCATTTTTGGAGTTGTATGGGAATGGACACTTTGAATGCTAATTTCTGATTTTTACACACGTTATAACACCTACATTGTTTCTTTTGGGATTAGCATTCTCTAGGCAATGATTCTGTTCAGGAGTGATTACGTTAGTATTCAGTAAAGCTGAAATTGTGTATTTTTATATAAAGTATTTGTCAAAACATTGTTATCCATTAAACACTTCTCCCACCTAAAGGAAGAAAGGAGAGTTTACCTGGATGTTAGTCGTTTCAGCATACTGCTAGCTTCTGGCCTGAATCTAAATAAAACAAGTGAGACCTGCAAAATACCAAGTATATAAAATTCTAGTGTATTTTATTGGGCAAGGAGACTTCATGTTAAAAAAGCACTGTGCTTTGAATGATTTCCAAAATATATTGTTGGATTCAAAGTTGTGAAATGCAATTGCTTCAACATCCTGACAGAGCCACAGGATCTGGAGTGGTGTAAGAAAAGCGATGACTGATGGCCAGATTTTAAGGGGCAACTTAGTCCCACTAAAATTAATGCAAGTTAGGCACCTAAATGCCTTTGAAATCTGGCTCCGAGCCTGTAGTTTTTGTTGCTGTTAATACTTTGGACATTTTCTTTATGCCAGCCCTTCAGTTCAACTCAAGAAACAGGAGAGGGATTTCCTGTGTCGGTCAGCAACGTGCTGTTTAGCACTGGAGCTAACCCTGAGCGCAGGGCTGGGCAGTGCTGCTCTGGGACTCACTCTGCGTTAATATTGCTCTAGTAGGAGTCAAAGTTTAATTGCCGATACGACATTTGACTCCATTCTGAACTACAAATAAGTTCTGAAGCAAGGAAGATGCTACAGAACAATTGCCCCTTCACTCCCTGGACTTTTTCCCCCCCTGCTTTTCAGTGTTCCTCCCAAGATGTGTTTTGAGAAAAGAATATATATGCCAGCAACATGGACATTGTTGAACTGAGCTTGTTGGGTAGTCGTAGTTTTATTTATGGGTAATAATACTATGCCGTTTTTAAAGGAAGGAGCAGCTTTAGAAAGTCAGGCTGGAAAATAGCTAAAAAGTGTAATTTATTTCCATCAAATTATAAAACTGTACTGTGCTAGCTGAAAGCACATAATGAGTAGAAAGTGAGCACTAATCTATTTGACTCTGTCTGAACCTTTGTATTGCTATTTATCTCGGTGGGAGATTTTAATATTCTACTGATGTTATTTTATATTTTGCTGACTTTCAGGGTGAGATATTGGCACTTAAAATCATGTTGACTGCCTGAATGCAAAATCAGATTTTATGAGAATTAATAAAATCATGCTATTGTGAATCTTGGAGATGGCACTAGCTGATATAAATGGTGTCTGAAATTGATGTAATGAGCTGGGTTTGCCTTTATTTCAAAGTTCTTTTTCATACACTTGAAGGGATTTTGCAAAGGTGTATGCATATTAAGGCCCAGATTCTGCTTACATTGCCAAGAGAGTATCTCTAATTGATCTAACCAACAAAGCTAAAAGTATGAATGGAATTCTTTCCAGTAGCTCCTTTATTAATTGTGTATTACTTTTGCCCAGTCCCCGGTTTGCCCTCTGATTTTCCCTGGATGCCTGCTTCCTCCCCACCACCGTTCCAGACCGCAGTTACTGAACGCGCATTGGCTTTGCAGCTGGTTCAGTGACAATTGCAAAGAAGTTGAAAAGATGAGTGAAACTTGATTTAAAGCTTTGACACGCGAGGACATATACCACTGTTTGTGGTGTTGAAGATTTGCAGAATGTGCAGTGGTGAGGAATACAATTTTATCTACTCTATAGCAGAAATGGAAACACACATACTCACACAAAAACACACAAAAAAGTTGTAAAAGCTAATTCAGCATTATAAATTAAGAAAAAAGTTTAAATCTGCTGTGCAGGTACAGCACTTAAGTCCATCCATTGTGAAACTTAATTGAATTATCTTGGACAAATAATGGAAATCTTTTATTAATGTCTTAATTTTACCATGCAATTTCCTTATTCACTTTGTGCCTGTATTGTCAGAGGGTGAGTTTACTCTGAAATTCAGGCTTAGATTTAAACAATTGGAACAAACAGGGCATCTTATGGGAGAGCTCGTGGCTGAGATACAATTCTACTTGGAGGTGCGAAGGCATACTGCTGAAAAATCTTCACATAGTAAGAGTTCTGGGGAAGCAAGAGCCTACAACCACCTCCTTCTCCCTTTGACTCATAGTCTTACTGAATTTTGAAGTGAAGCAAGCTGACAGAGGGACTGAAGAGTTTTAGTTTTATGGCTGTTCGTGAGATCACTCAAAATAAATAAGGGATTTCTCCAAATAACTTAATGAGCTTTTTAAAAATTTAGGAATGCAACCACTGAAGTTTCCATTCAGAAGAATGTCTCCAGACTATCAACGACACCTTAGAGCTGGTAGAACTAGAGACTGCTGATAACTTCTAAAGCCCTTATGAAAGTGCTAAATTGTATGATTCAATGTGACCTTATCCTTGAAAGCACTTAAAATGTGACTTAAAGAGCACTTAAAATACTGGCATTCTTTTATGAACTGAGATCTCTGTAGGCATCTTTATCTTGATCCATCATTTAGCTAAGTTCATTGTAGTTTTTCTTCCCTACTCACAAGCTGAATGCACTCAGTTAGAGGAAAACAGGGCACACTTCTCTGTTTATGTACTGCTTTTCCCAGTTATTTGCATGTGAATAAGGATTAATAAGTAACAGAGTTATGAATGCCTAAGGAATCTTTCTTAATTTTTGACAGTTTATTTCCAGTCTCTGCACTTCAGTTCCATAGGAAGCCTGTAAAATCTCTGTCAAATTATGAGCTTACAGTCTGTTTTTCCCCACCAGAGAGAATCCTTCTGCAAGTTCTCCAGAACTTCAGTGATTGCCACTGTACAAATTTTACAAGTGTGTGTTGATTATAGAATCATATCAAGGTTAGGGTTAGAAGAGATCTTAAAGATCATCGAGTTCCTACCCCCCTGCCATGGGCAGGGACACCCTCCACTAGACCAGGTTGCTCAAAGCCTCATCCAGCCTGGCCTTGAACACCTCCAGGGATGGGGCATCCACAGCTTCTCTGGGCAACCTGTTCCATTGTCCCCAGTTTAGCCAGCTTCTTGACACTGTGTCTGTATGGCAGAGGCAATTACATCACTACAGGTGTGTTGTTGCCCTCCACTAGCCAGAAAAATGGTTAAAGGATGGATTCTTTGTTCTTCAAAAGTCAGTGCCTTGGAGCTGAATAAGTGTACTGGATTTCAGCTTAGCCTAGTGGGAATACAAAATGAGTCATTGGATTATTATTATAAATCTGTCAGATTTACATGTAACACAGATAAGTTAAAGCTAGTTAACAGTGCCAGACTTCAAGTAGGCGGCATCTAGAATATTTCCACACGCAAGAAAGCATTTTATTGGAGGCTAGCTCTACTTTTTTTGTGCAAGGAGAGCTTTGCTTTGGTGAAAAAAACCTCACCAAAACTCCTTTATACACGTTTTAAAAATTGCTCATAGGTGTTTGTGCAAGGTGAAATGCAGAAATATGATACATAATGGAAATATATTGTCAGATAGGCAAATGTCATAGAGATGAGGAAGA
>WKFP01014670.1:305515-319316 GCA_011057875.1 Pterocles orientalis | reverse complement strand
TTTTATTTATGGGTAATAATACTATGCCGTTTTTAAAGGAAGGAGCAGCTTTAGAAAGTCAGGCTGGAAAATAGCTAAAAAGTGTAATTTATTTCCATCAAATTATAAAACTGTACTGTGCTAGCTGAAAGCACATAATGAGTAGAAAGTGAGCACTAATCTATTTGACTCTGTCTGAACCTTTGTATTGCTATTTATCTCGGTGGGAGATTTTAATATTCTACTGATGTTATTTTATATTTTGCTGACTTTCAGGGTGAGATATTGGCACTTAAAATCATGTTGACTGCCTGAATGCAAAATCAGATTTTATGAGAATTAATAAAATCATGCTATTGTGAATCTTGGAGATGGCACTAGCTGATATAAATGGTGTCTGAAATTGATGTAATGAGCTGGGTTTGCCTTTATTTCAAAGTTCTTTTTCATACACTTGAAGGGATTTTGCAAAGGTGTATGCATATTAAGGCCCAGATTCTGCTTACATTGCCAAGAGAGTATCTGTAATTGATCTAACCAACAAAGCTAAAAGTATGAATGGAATTCTTTCCAGTAGCTCCTTTATTAATTGTGTATTACTTTTGCCCAGTCCCCGGTTTGCCCTCTGATTTTTCCTGGTTGCCTGCTTCCTCCCCACCACCGTTCCAGACCACAGTTACTGAACGCGCATTGGCTTTGCAGCTGGTTCAGTGACTATTGTAAAGAAGTTGGAAAGATGAGTGAAACTTGATTTAAAGCTTTGA
Source organism: Pterocles orientalis (assembly GCA_011057875.1). Classification (NCBI taxonomy): domain Eukaryota; kingdom Metazoa; phylum Chordata; class Aves; order Pterocliformes; family Pteroclidae; genus Pterocles; species Pterocles orientalis. Next base: position 318,573 of record WKFP01014670.1, on the reverse strand, counting down.
CACGCGAGGACATATACCACTGTTTGTGGTGTTGAAGATTTGCAGAATGTGCAGTGGTGAGGAATATAATTTTATCTGCTCTATAGCAGAAATGGAAACACACATACTCACACAAAAACACACAAAAAAGTTGTAAATTAAGAAAAAAGTTTAAATCTGCTATGCAGGTGCAGCACTTAAGTCCATCCATTGTGAAAATTAATTGAATTATCTTGGACAAATAATGGAAATATTTTATTAATTTCTTAATTTTACCATGCAATTTCCTTATTCACTTTGTGCCTGTATTGTCAGAGGGTGAGTTTACTCTGAAATTCAGGCTCAGATTTAAACAATTGGAACAAACAGGGCATCTTATGGGAGAGCTCGTGGCTGAGATACAATTCTACTTGGAGGTGCGAAGGCAAACTGCTGAAAAATCTTCACATAGTAAGAGTTCTGGGGAAGCAAGAGCCTACAACCACCTCTTTCTCCCTTTGACTCATAGTCTTACTGAATTTTGAAGTGAAGCAAGCTGACAGAGGGACTGAAGAGTTTTAGTTTTATGGCTGTTTGTGAGATTGCTCAAAATAAATACGGGATTTCTCCAAATAACTTAATGAGCTTTTTAAAAATTTAGGAATGCAACCACTGAAGTTTCCATTCAGAAGAATGTCTCCAGACTATCAACGACACCTTAGAGCTGGTAGAACTAGAGACTGCTGATAACTTCTAAAGCCCTTATTAAAGTGCTAAACTGTATGTTTCAGTCTGACCTTGTCCTTAAAAGCACTTAAAATGTGACTTAAAGAGCACTTAAAATACTGGCATGCTTTTATGAACTGAGATCTCTGGAGGCATCTTTATCTTGATCCATCATTTAGCTAAGTTCATTGTAGTTTTTCTTCCCTACTCACAAGCTGAGTGCACTCAGTTAGAAGCAAACAGGGCACACTTTTCAGTTTATGTACTGCTTTTCCCAGTTATTTGCATGTGAATAAGGATTAATAAGTAACAGAGTTATGAATGCCCAAGGAATCTTTCTTAATTTTTGACAGTTTATTTCCAGAGCTGTCTTTGCACTTCAGTTCCATAGGAAGCCTGTAAAATCTCTGTCAAATTATGAGTTTACAGTCTGTTTTTCCCCACCAGAGAGAATCCTTCTGCAAGTTCTCCAGAACTTCAGTGATTGCCACTGTACAAATTTTACAAGTGTGTGTTGATTATAGAATCATATCAAGGTTAGGGTTAGAAGAGATCTTAAAGATCATCGAGTTCCTACCCCTCTGCCATGGGCAGGGACACCCTCCACTAGACCAGGTTGCTCAAAGCCTCATCCAGCCTGGCCTTGAACACCTTCAGAGATGGGGCATCCACAGCTTCTCTGGGCAGCCTGTTCCATTGTCCCCAGTTTAGCCAGCTTCTTGACACTGTGTCTGTATGGCAGAGGCAATTACATCACTACAGGTGTGTTGTTGCCCTCCACTAGCAAGAAAAATGGTTAAAGGATGGATTCTTTGTTCTTCAAAAGTCAGTGCCTTGGAGCTGAATAAGTGTACTGGATTTCAGCTTAGCCTAGTGGGAATACAAAATGAGTCTTTGGATTATTATTATAAATCTGTCAGACTTACATGTAACACAGATAAGTTAAAGCTAGTTAACAGTGCCAGACTTCAAGTAGGAGGCATCTAGAATATTTCCACACGCAAGAAAGCATTTTATTGGAGGCTAGCTCTACTTTTTTTGTGCAAGGAGAGCTTTGCTTTGGTTAAAAAAACCCCACCAAAACTCCTTTATACACGTTTTAAAAATTGCTCATAGGTGTTTGTGCAAGGTGAAATGCAGAAATATGATACATAATGGAAATATATTGTCAGATAGGCAAATGTCATAGAGATGAGGAAGAAAATTATTCAAAATTCTTGGTGTTTGATCACCACCTGTACGCATGTCAGGTTGCACCTGAAAGCAGAAGGCAGAACAAATCGAGAAAATGTGCCTGTTCAGTGAAGAGTGAATGCATAAATAAAGGCTAGATCAGCTCCTTAGTGAGGAAAATATTGAGAAGATCCAAGTCATATTTTTTGTGGTTAGATTTTCAGAGATGATAGATCACAACTGCTTCCACGAAAATCAGTGGAAGTTGCAAATTCTTACATCTTTCAGAAAACAGGATATTGATGGTTTAGGTTTCTCTACTGTCTCTCACTTGGAGTAAGTTATTTCTCTCAACAAAGAGTTATTAAGACCTTTTTTAATGTGAATTTGTCTGTAGCTTGCCAGTAGCATCTTTACTATGCAGGCATGCATCGGTGGCCCAGTGGGAGTTTCAGTTCACTTCTGATTATTTCCCAGGCTTTGGCCAGAGAATTTCTCAGGCTCAGATGGTTCTTAGTGATTGGTTCAGAGCAATCCCCCTCTTTATTGTGCATCAGTGCGAGATCTTCAAAGGCGTAAATGCAGTATAGTGTGTGATGGTTCTGTGTCTCCAGCTCAAATATGTGTATTTGAAAAGGCAATTCTGTAAGTCTGGTTTTGAAACTCCCAATGATCTTGGTGATACTATAGAGAAAAATGAGTTCTTTCAACAACAGAGAGGGGGAGAGACAAATGTTTTAATCAGAAGAACAAAGAAAACTCGTGTGCCCTCATCAGTAACAGAGTTAGTGGGGAGAATTTACCTTTTTTTAATTAAAAAAGTGAAAAATTAAGTCTCGGGCCACTTGTTTCTGTTTCAGATGATCTGGATGCATCATTACTTATTTAATTCATACTGCTTTTCTATGCACAAGGAACTTATTTATTGTATTTATATAATACTGCCTGATGAACAGCGTGGATGCTTACAGTGTGGTGATATTGAAGTATTTTGAGTTATATTTTTAATGATCCCTTTGTTGATGGATGGACTGTTCCTCTTGGTGAAGGCGAGGGCTCACCCAAGTAGCTTCAGAGAACAATTTGAGTATCAGTTTCACAAGTGAAAAAAATCTGAAAAGGAAAAGGAAGCAATTCATTCACAATGGGACATGGTGCAGAGGAGGATAACCTGCCTTCAAAGATTTTTGTTTCGAGTATTATAATGTTTAATAAATAGTTTACTTCAAAGGCCTTTGCTGGAGAAAAAAAAATAAAATAAGCAGCTTTCCTGCTATTCTTGTTCACTGGTCCAGTGTTGCTATAAGTAGCTCATATCCTGTCCTCTGTGGTCTCAGGTGGTTAGCTTTTGTTTGGGAAACTGAAGCTTCAACCGAAAGAGCTGTGCCACCAGTTAAATTATTAGGTAGTTGACAATGTCTCGAAAATCAATAGAACTCACTGTGTAACTTGGGGGGGTGACTCTGGCAGGGGAGGAGGGATGTTGGTATTATTTTGGGTGAAGAGCAAAGCCAACAGAGGAGATCATGTAAAAATAGAAGTTGCTAAGAAAGACATCTGAAGTAAATTCTTCACTTCCATCTTCCCCCCACCACGTACTTTTTTTCAAGCATTGTTAACGTTTCATAGAGTACAAGATGTATTGGGAGGTCATTTGGTCTGTTCTCAGTGTCATGACTAGCTGTAACAAAACCCATTCCTATTTGAAGTTCTTCTGACCTGTTCTGTATCCATTTCGGTATTTCTGTATTGTTTTGTTTCTGCTGAATGTTGTACTTTGTATTTGTGTTCCATCGAGTAAAGAAATGACTCAAGGCTCAAAGGAAAAGGCTTGGGTGTTTCCCAAATAATTACATCTTAGGTTTTCTAGTTCTGGACATCTGAACTAAGCTACTGTTTTGTTTTCTTCCATTGTTTCTAATTTTGAGTTGTTTCAAATCATTTGAGGGAGCAGTATTATGTTGCTGCCATCCTTCTAGACCTCATGTTTGTCCCTCGTTGTGAGTTAACACCTTTGGGTGCACAGTCTGGATCTGAAAACAAAACCATTCCATCTCTAAGGTAAGGATCATGAAACAGAATTGCAAAGCTCTCGTCTTCGATTTATAGCTGATTGTAGCCAAAACTGTAAGTGGCAGGACTTTGAAGAGAGCTAATTAGTAAAAGCAAGAAATTTTGCTGGAGCTACCTTTGCTTCACCCATGCTCTTAGATGATTGACCATGGACAGTTTTTAACAGGGTTTAACTCACTCCTCCCCGATAACATATTTTCTGAGGTCACATCTGGTATTTAAGATCTGGAACATAACCACTAGAGCAGCTTGCTCTGATTGGTAATTTATTAGGATGAGTCTGAAGGCTGAATGCTCTGTTTACCTGGCCACATCAAGGTCAGAAATTTCCATAAGTTTCCACAAGCGGATAAAAGAATATCCCATGGATAACAAATTACTGCTCATCAGAAAATGGAATCAGTATCCTGTCTCTAGGAGCGTATCTCTTGTTGTATCCTTCGCTTGCTTTCCAGTTAAATGGTAGGTAGTAAGGATGTTGGGGCTTGGTCAGTGCTTCCTCAAGGTAAGATCCAAAATGCAACCTCCAAAAATATGGCAAGAGAAAGCTAAATGTGTAAATGGGCCGAGGAGGATGAGGAAGATGCCTGAGGATGTTTTGGAGACATATCCTCTGGCCCTGATTTCAGTGTCTTCCCTCTGAAATATCCTGTGTTTCCAGCCACAACAACTCCAAGTTAATGAAATAAGAAATATTCTTCTCACATGTGTGAGGAGATGATGGAAGATGTTTTTGTCCCTGAGGATCAATGGGATAAGGAGGAGAAGGCTGAGTGCAAGGACAAACAACTGTTCTCCAGAGAAAAGATATTGTAATCATCTGTAATGAGGGCCTCAAACAGGCAAAATGCAGTCTTCCTCCATAACAAAATATATAAGGCATAATACTGAACTGTCTCAAAGTCCATTTTTCTGTTCATTAATGTATGATGTATAGTAACATCCTTGGTTACTCTGGCTGGAGAAAAGCTGGTTTTACCAAATAATCTGCATGCAGAAAAGTAGAGGTGATTCTGAGATTATTTTAGAGCTTCACCAGTGATTCTTTGAGTCTTTGCTACTGACCATGCATTTCATCAGAGTCATTATCTGGTGACTATGAAATACTTAGTCCCCAGACATGTCAAGGAAGTAATTACCTCAAATCAGCTCTTGTTCAATTTAGAGCTAATGAATAACTATTACAAGCTAATCAGTGCTGTAATGGTAATTAGTAAAGTGGGTAAAATAACTGGAAATTAAAATGATTAAACTTGCCTGTTTGGAATTCCACACTGAGCAGTGAGTAAATGATGTATTGCTCGGATCAGAATATATGGTCACATGTATTTATGCTACCATGCCACTCAGACAAATCCTCTGCACTTCAAGCAGTTGTTTGAAGGGAGAGGACATACACTGCAATGATGACAAGGACCGGCAAGATGCTCGAGGAAAATTATACCTTCTTATAACCATGGGCCCTTTCAGTCCTGTTCTTGTTCACTATGTGTGCAGAATGTTCACATTCTGCCAAGCTTCTGCCCCACTGCTGCAAGCTCTTCTTTACTCAAAGACTATGCAAAATTCTTTGGTGTGTATCTTGCGGATGTGTCCTTATTTGCTGGCCCCACAGACCGGGCACCCTTCCACATCTCCAAGTCCAGTAATGTGTTCCTTTAGATAAACTGCCTGTAGAAAATTCAGAAACTATTTGTATTTTGTCTTAAGCAAACTCAACTACTATGGAGGAAAGCAGTGAAACTCCTCACAACCATCCACCAGCAAATCTATGAAACAGTGGCTTGCCTAATTTTTTTTCTTTTCACAGAAGGGCCTTGTGTGAAGAGGTTGTTCCCATTATCCCACTGTGATAAAACGACATAGCCGTCCTTCCATTTAAAGGGGAGCATAGTTGTGTTTTTCTTTTCCTTGTCTCTTTTGCTAGTGTTTCCTGAATCAGGGACAGCATTTTCTAGAATTGAAAAGAACAGCAGCCTGACTGTTACCTACACTAACGTGTTCGAGTAGTAAGGTTCTGCATATGATAGGGAAGCTTAATTTCAGTTTTTCCTGTTTGTAACTTTGATGTGAATGTTAAATGAATTAGTGGAATTATAAAGCCAATCAATAACTGGCTTTATAAATAATAAATAGTCAAACTTTGGGAAAACAAAGCAGGGAGGAATAGAAACAAAAAGAAAAAACAGCAAAGAAAAGAAAACCTTGGTGGTTGTTGTCAACTGCTACATGTTCAAGTTGCCTCACTGCCCCACTAGCAAATGTTCAGTTTTGTGGACTCCAGCAGTTACAGTAGCTCTTCTGCACTGAACATATTTGTATTGATTACTGTTTGTCATTATGTGCACTTGAAATGTAAATTGTGGAAGCTTGTCTTCCGCTTGTGGATTAATATTTTAGAGGAAATATTTTTAAGTGTAGATTGTTAATTGTGATTCAGTTTTATCTTTCTTCTGTGAAGCTAGATATAGTGTTTATGCTATTTTTGGGAGAATTGTGGTAGATTATGGTTGACATAATGATGTGTTTGTGACACACAGGTAAAGGGGAGGAAAGATGGGTGATGCATGCTGGCTTGCTGTACTTTTTTGCAAGCAGACATCAGAACAATGATGTTATGTATGACCATTGTTTGAGGGTTTGTTTTTTTTTTTTGGAAAGGAGCTACTTTAGATTTTTCATTAATTTACTGTTTTTTTTCCAAGAAAGCCAACTGCAGTCTTAAAATGAATGTATACAAAAGCTGGGAAGTTGTAGTTGATTTCTGAAAGATGTGAACTGTAAAGACTGTTTATATTTAAAATTGCTATTCACCTCTCAGTAAATATATAAAAATGTGCCAATGTTATTCTAAAGTGTACTGCTTTTGTTTTCTTGGCTCTTACACAAAGAATATCTATATACTAAACCAGCAGTAAAACGTGAGATCAAGTGTGCTGTGGAAGTGCTTTCCTTCAGTGTGCTTCCCAGAATTTTCTATAAAGTAAAAGCAGGATTGCTCAGTACACGTAAAGGTTGAGGAACTTGCTGGAAAGAAGGAGCGCTACCGTGGTAGCTGGAAAAATGACTGGTACAGCGTGACTTCAGAAATCAGTTAAGTTAGTCTTGGAGAAATGAGGACTACCTTAAAAAGATTAAAAAGCTGAAGGATTGTGGAGATTCAAGGGCACATTTTATAAGGGAGAAAGCAACCAGAAGACCAACTCCCACTGAAAAAGTGAGTGGTCACGGACACCCATATCTTTAATGTCTTCTAAAATCTGCTTTTAACGTGTTTTACTTTTAAATTGCCCTAAATTAAATGCCAAAATCCCTATTTTTATTTCATTTTGAAGTTAACAGAGAAGTTATGTCAATCTCGTTGACATTAGTTTTGTTTTGAATGTATGTAATATAGCTTAAAATGATTCTTAGCTTACATGAACTGATAATACATTCATATGTTTTTTTCTAAAAGAAAAATGGTGTCTTGGGATATCCTTCCAAGAACTATAGCTTTTCTTTCTTACTCTGTTTTGAACAGAACAAATTGAAATTAATGCAATATGCCCTTCACTACGCAGAGTTGTCTTTCACATGGTACACGTGTGATGCTTAAGAGTTTGAACAACATGTTTTTCAAAAAATGCTGAGAATCTGTGATATTTCTTTCTTGAGTTTTCATTTTTTCTGCCTGCTATCTCATGCAGCATAACCCTGTCAGAGGATAATGGTGTTCAGTGTGCCATGGTGCTGCCTGGTAATTTTTCAGATGGTTACTGCACTGGTGCTGACTATGAAATTCAGATTGTCCTTATATGAAACCTGAAAGAAGAAGTAAAAAGACCTGAACAAAACTCAACCTTCACTTCAGTTACAATTCTGTCATACGCCAGAAAACTCGCATTTCTGAGTATTGATTGTGTTCATTTACCACAGCAAAGTGCATTCATTGACAACTACCTGCTGGTATTGAATCAATCTTATGTGAAGCACGGGGCATTATTGTCAGGTAGGGTAAATAATATTGATTCTATTTTAAAATGAATACAGCATACGAGAAATTAATTTGATTCTATGAAGTCATTTAATTATGTTTTATTGACCATCTAAACAGTGAATGTTGTGTAATAATATGATATCATGAGGCAAGTTACAGCTGCAAGCTGCAGCAAGGTTAGCCCTCCATAATGGCAATAAACACATTTTGGTTTTGTTTTGTATTAAAGGAGGAAGAGAAATCCAATTCCTGTAATCAATCTTAAAGTAGGATCCCAATTGGTACCAAATCCTCTGACACTCTGCAAGTGGAACTATAGTCTTCACTGACTGCGGCAAACCAGGTCCTTGGTTATGTTGTAGGTCAGCAGATTTTAAAGCTTCAAATATTATTCTGACCAATGTACTCTGATGTCAAAACTCCTTATCTTCCAAAATAAGCAAATAATCAGGAATGGGAGAAGGGAGTTGTGTTGATAATACCTTTCTGCTTGATCATCTTTCAAGCTATTGGCTCTATGAAAGAGTAGCAAGGAGGGCCAAGTGCAATGAGCACAACTGCCACAAGCAGGAGTGAGTTATGGAGATTGCCTTGCAATTGCTCTTGTGTCTCTTCCCATGAATGATAATTAACAATGTTACAGTGACATTGTTAAACAGCTGTAGCTAAAGCAATGAAACTGTGAAACATGGAATCCTATTTGGGTTACAGCCAACATGCAACTGAGATTTAGTTGTTGATCGTACACCCCAAACATTGTCTTCATAGGCTGTACAATTAATCTTGAAGTCTTAGAGTATGAGACAACATATTATCAATTATTGCATACTGTATGAAGAGAGCAGGAGACACTGAGAGTAGTGCCTGTGACCCTTGTCTCATTTTAAATATTTAAGATCAAATAACTTGCAACTGAGTTGAGCCAGTTGAACAGCTATCTAGAATTCAACACTTTCTGAAATGGTAGTGAGGTCAAAAGAGCTGGAAGAATAAAAACAGTTGTCTGTATTTGAAAAGGGGGCAGAGGATCCGAGCCATGTGACTATAGCTGGTGGATACAATTTTATCTTGAGTGAAGTTTGTGTATAGAAAGTAATCCTTAGAGAAATGAAGGTAGGTGAATAATAATCACTAATCAATGTTACAGAAATAGACATAAACAATGCTATGACTATATATATATATTTAACAATACTTGAGTATCATATATTCAGATTTCTTTAGGCATTATGCTTTAAAGGTCCTATTTTGCCACCTACAGCAAGATTCAAGTGCAATTTCAGTGTCTGAGTCAATAAAAATGATCCAGGAAGCTTAAGATCCAGTAATCTTCTAAGTGTCCTCAGGACACCTAAAACAGGTTTTCAAGCTGTCTAACTAAAGGTACCTGCATGATCTCAGCAACCATGCTGTGGGCAACTAGATATCAAATGTTCAGTTATCCTCGCTGTGCTGCTGAAACAAAGTACTTGAACTCATCTCAAGTCTCCTGAGAGAATAGTCTTCAGAAAACATCTAGCATGGTTGGGCAGCATTGAGTCCAACCCAAAGCCTAGTGGCTATGGCCACGTTCATCAAAATTCATATCAGCAGAAGGTGGAGATGCTCACTTTTTGCAGCTCCTCTTGCTGCTGAGAGTGCTTGCTCTGTGTTGACTTTCGCTTGACTGGATTAAAATCTGCTCTGTCCCTGCAGTATGTTGTAATTTTAAGTCTTAAAATGGTAGGGGAAGAAACCTGGAACATGAGCTGTTCTGCTGGGAAAGCAGATTCTGGTCCCCATTTTCAGAACCATTTCCCTGTGTCTGACCAGGCAGCAGGGTAACTCTGGGAGCAGAGGGCAGAAGGCATTTTGCTCCTCCCCAGCTGACTTCCTTAGCCTTTAAGCCTCAGAACCACTTTTGTTCCTTCCTTGTCCCCTTTCTCCACTCGTAACTGCATACCAGCCTGCCTTACAGAGCAGGAGTGGTCTCCCTGTCATTAGATTTGTAAATATTTAAATTACTGAGTCTGTTTTGAAGTATGGAATGCTAAGCAGCATCTTGTTTGTCTTTTCAATATATCTCCCCTGCTTGGTCATGTGTGTTGCAGTTTTCATCATCCACTGCTGAAAGTCCTCCCTTAGCACCCAGAGTGGGATTGCCTTGTCAGCCAAATTCAAGCCGTGATACATTTAAGTTTGGGTTTTTTTTTAATTTTTTTTTGCAATGTGTCTCACCTTAAGATTTTATTCGTAAGTAATGTTAGAAGACTCATCTGTTCATCTTTGATTTTATCCTGCTGTGAAATATTCTCAGTTCTATTTTTTTGCAAGTTTGACAGACAAACTGGGAAGCTTTAAAACATCGGGATAAACCTGTGTGTTTCTTCCTCACATGATACTGAGTAGTGAGAGTATTGTGATGGATAAAATCAGTACTAGTTATTTCCATTCTTACAACCCTTTCCTTCTCTTCATACTCATCTTGCCCCACGCAGCAGCGCTCAGGAATTTGTATTTCTCAGCAGCGTTCTTTGTTGTTACTAGTTTCTTTTCCTGTCTCCACACCAGGTTTGTATAGTTATTGATACACGCACTCACTCAGGTTGCCATTTATGCCAAGGGTGATTAATGGGTGTGCTGAAAATAAATGTATAACTATGGAGGTGTTATCCTACTGGGTTATCACTGCTAAAATTCTTTCCAGTTGACTGGTTTTCACCTTGTGGCCAGTGGATCATTCCTGGTTTTCTGCTGGGTAGAGAAATGCAGTGTATAATTAACAACAGACTTGAGAATCAGTTCAGTTTTCTTGTGAAGAATGGTGGGATTTTTTTTTTGAAACAAGGACCCACAGTTAAAGAAACTTGACCAAATTCTCTGGTGTTGGAAATAAGCACACTACAAGTTGCACGTCACCTTTTAAACCAGTAGAGAAGTTAGCCTGGTGAGCCTGGAAAATAGCTCTTGGGCCTAAACCAGTAGTAGCTGCGAGTTTCATAGTCTAAATCTGCTGTAGGTTGTCTGAGCAATCATTCTGTTGGATTACACTCAGAAAAATCGTGGTGTGAGAAATAAACATGATTTAGATATGTAATAAGATAGAACATATGTATAAAATGCATCTCTAAAAGCAACCCTATAATGGCAATTGAGAATATATTTCCCATGGCATAAAAAAATGATTGTGAAGTGAAGGATTGATAAAATATTTATTCAAAGTCCGTTATCTTTGAGTTTCATTTGCATTTAAAGAAATATTCCTAGCTTTATTTCTCTGCTGTTTTCATTATGATCGTCTGAAACAGTTTCACGTGATCCTTTAATTGTTATGTCAAAAATTGAGTCGGGAGCAGAGATGAAAATACGGAGATCAATATACTCTGTGCTCTGAATGCTTCGCAAAAACTTAGTCTAATTAAAAAAATAAATACTAAATCACTTTAATCAACAACTTGAAAATACTGCTCTGAGGACAGAGATTAAATCAATTATGTAGTGGCCAAAGCTCACACACTAATAACTTTGGGGGTGGTTGTGAGTTATTAACTGAGGTGTCTGTTAACTGAGGTCTCGTCTTTTGGTGATGACATTCTAGTTGTCCTGTCAAGCGTAATTGCATATAGTGATGTTCATCGCTTCGTCCCCAGTCCTAAATCCACTGAATAATGTTGCTGTTCATTGGTAAATGACTCCCAGGACTCGCCTCTTACCTGAGCTTCTTACGTGTTATGGCTTTGGGCCAAGGCAACTCAGTCGTAAATCACCTAATGAGTATTGGATAATTATTAACTTTGTATCTGTGTGAGTGAAATATTTGTAAATATAAGCCTATTTTTGAAATAGCTGCTCCAATTCATCAGCACACCTAAGGGATACGTTAAACTACAAGGGCTTAAAGCTGAAAATAAGAGGCTAGTCTTTGAGAGTTTTCTTCTTTCAATTTCTACTATCCATTTGACCTTAAATTTTCTGTTTTTTTCAGATTGCTCTGTAATATTTTATGTGTTATATGCAATGTCAATTGAAAGAAACACATAAAAATGGTTCCTAGAGCAGAACTGGACCCCGCTTTCCTGACTGTGTTCACGTGTGGGCTTGGAGAAGAAAGCAGCTGTATTACTTGGTTCTGAGAAGGTGCAGCAGCAGAACTCTAAACACGTATTTTGAACCAGGGAGGAGGATAGAATATAATCCATTTGGGATTTAGGTGCTTCAGTTCTGTCCAAGTGTCCTGTTTTGGTTATGTAGGTCTTTTATTGGATCTAGCCCTTAGATGTTCGCAAAGATTGTCGTGTAAGGTTTGAATTATAAGAGCAGTAACCTGTAATATAAAAGAGTATTTTAAGTTACAGCCAAATAGTGCTGCTAGTAATCGTAGATACAACAGCATGTATTTCTGAATTACAAAGATTAGAGAATGTGCATCTTTTGCTAATGTAGATATCCATCCTAATGCCATGAAATGATCGCTGGAAATTTAATGATAGGAAACAGGTATAATATTGGTGCTGTAGCTGCACTATTGCTGAGACTTTAATGATTATTCAGTATACAGAATAACTAAGAAACTTAATTAAAAACAGTTTTATTACACCATAAAACTTATAGTATTTTTGTGGATTTTCATAATCTTATAAATATTTTTCGTTAATTTTATTGCATCTGAAGTAAAAGCTAAGTTTGCTTAAACTGAGGAGTGAAAAAGTAGAGTACAACTTCCCCTGTATTATTTAGTAGTTTTGTACGAGCCCTGCCCTGAAAAAGACAGTAAGGGTGAGGGATTAATTTTTCAAACAAACAATTTTTTTCCAGGCAGATATGTCTGTATTAATGTGCAGTGTAGCAACTCAGTTCTTACTTCAGTGAGAACTTTCAATATCTTGTGTGAGACCACAAAATTACTAAAATCAGGGAGACTACTGCCAGAAACAAGTCCAAGAAAAAAAACAGATCCAGAATTTAAGGCTTCTTTATGTACAGTAATGCTCCTGAAACCCCTAAATCAGTTGCCAGGCTGTATATTTGCTGTGGTGTGAGATCAGAGTCTCTGGCAGGAAGATGTACAGAAGAGATTATCATAGAGTTTAGGTGAAGCTGCACCATTTTTGGTGGCTTGAGTTCTTATACACATGGCCACTCCTTTCTCACAGCTTCCCCTCATGACCAG